>OY986055.1:989487-1367064 GCA_963920205.1 Stenodema calcarata
GAGCAAGTTTGAAAATTGACCCGACAGGCTGCTTCACGATTCATTCTCATGTTGACCATTTTTGATCTGCTCCAACTTTGAGCCCTTATTGTGAACGAACGGCTGGTCGTACAAAGCTGCGGATGGTCTTAAAAAACTCTAAAACATAAACTCTATGTACCTTTGAGTACCTAAACTAAAAACAAGCCAACCAAGGGTGTGTACAAGCCCATAAACCAAATTTATTAATTTTAGCACAACGCTAACTGGGCAAAGTGCCGAGGATTAATTATTCAGCTAACCACCCTCTTTAGCTGAATAAAAACCTCTTTCCACGATTGAAAAGTTTTGTTCCTGTCTTTATGCTTCTCGCCCGTTTTGTCCCATAAAACTGGTCTCTCTTGGACTATCGAAATCAAACTATCTATATCTACTTCTTCACTGCTAATTTAAAAAAAAAAAATAATATATTATATATAACAATGCAGGGAGACGAAGCACCATCCGACCATCGAATGAACCGAAACTGAACCTCGTAAGTGTGGGCGCTAGCTTGACTTTGTGGACCCTCGACCCGTGTAGGAACCTCTTCAAGCCACCGCGGCTTGGTGGGGGGGGGGGTCTTTTCGGTTCGTACACGGGATTCAAGATTCAAGATTCAAGATATTTTATTTGCAGAAGTATTTACAGTTTAGTACATGTAGTCATAATATTAAATTTTTACAATACCGGCCTATTGGCCTCAAATGTTTATTAGACTTAATAATATGGTTGTAATGACAGGAATATTTAAAATGATAAAAATACATATGCTTAAAAGAGAAAATAATTATACAAAAACTCTTTGACAGGAGGAGTGATCTAAAAATTATATACATTTAACAGTAATTACAATTTATACAAGTTTATATACATATTTACAAGGTAATTTACATTATTTACAAATTTACAATATTTACAAATTAACGAGTGAGCTCAGCGCCGTCTTAAATTGGATCCCCAATGGGGTTTGTGGAGTGTGGTGATGTGGTGGAGGAGGGTGTTGGGGTGAGTACGAAGTTTGTCAGTGAATTTGTTTTTCATCTTGGTTATGAATGTGTCTAGCGTGTCTATGTTGTATGTTTTGTATAGGGTGTTGATGTTGCAGCGACGTGATGTGTGCGTGGCGAGGCGGATGCATTTGTTTTGTGTGACTTGTAGTTTGTGTAGTAGTGAGGGTGATGCAGTGTGCCAGATTTGGGATGCGTAGGTGATGGAGGAGCGGATTAGGGCTTTGTACATGAGGAGTTTGGTATCTTTGGAGAGGGAGTTGGATTTGAAAAGATGGAAATAACGCCCGAGTTTTCTTCTGGCCGTGGAATTAGCTTGTTTAATGTGCTCATTCCACGTCAATCTTTTATCGAGGTGGAGGCCGAGATATTTGACGGAGTTGGAGAAGGGGATGGGATGTGAGCGGATAGTTATGTGGGAAGGGAGGTTCCGTTTATGGGTGAAGATTATGCCCTCTGTCTTGGCCGCGTTAACTTTGATTTTCCACTGCTCCAGTCGGGAAATGATGAGATGGGCGGCGTTTTGGAGTCGACTGCAGGCTTTTGCTGGGGATGGGGATGAGGAATAACGGGAGAGGTTCGGCGAGGGTTCTCGGTTCACACATATCAGGCGACCGAATCTGAACCGCGCCGCGTGAAACCTCGCAAGTGTGAAGTACGAATCTACAAATTTTACTAATCTGCACCCCCTCCCCACCCGACTTTAATAGTTACAGCCAACCCCCGCTCCACCAGCCGACCACCTCCCTCCTCCATTGAGAGTTACAGACAAACCCCCGCCTCTCCCAAACTGCCCACTCCCCCTTCATCCTATCCCGCTCACCGCTTCCTCCTCGACGTCCAACTACCGCCATTTACGTAGTGCGGGGTCAGCTCATGAATGACAGACAACAAAGAACAATATCATATTAAATATGACGTATCATAAATTTTATGATACATTACAACTAACACCACCCGATTATTCATTGGCCGCTCTATCATCGATCTATTATAAATAGATCGATCTATTATGTATAATAGGTATAGAAGGGTGATTTGGACAAAGAAGGTAGTAAACCGTTGTGTCAAGAATTCGCAGAGTTTTTTTCAATTCGACTTTCTGAATCTAATATCTTGAAACGTAAACCGTCAAATTTTAAGGGGGGTTAAAAAATTGTTTTCTTTGTTCGATTCGAAGATGATGAATCAAAAGTAGGTATTGAAAATATAATGAGGATTTTGAGGTTAGAGATGTGTTCAGTGTAAGGCAATATGTGCCTTTCTCAGTGACTTAAGTCGTTAACTGGTGTGATATTATTTTAGTTTTCATTTCTAGGCCTGAAAACGTTATAAAAGACTAATAATTAGTCTTATGCATTATTGTGCATTATAAATAAGACGATGACAAAATTTGACAAAATTTAATACATACTTAATTTTGGAACTAGGTACCGAATGTTAATAATTATTGGGAATTTCCAATTATTGGAAATATCCAATTATTGAAAATATCCAATTATAGTGATGGAGTTGCGAGTGTGTCGCATGTGAGACATCACGTCACAGAACGGTATAGTTTAAGGTAATGCGTCAGAAGTCGACACTGCACTAATAGTCGACACCCAAAAGTGGGCAAAAGCTAAGGATAAAGACATGGTTTGACGTTTTTAGTTGTTGCTTCCTACTATACTATTTCTTCTCAGTGTAGAGAGATAAGGTTGCCTTAGAAACACGCGGGTTTAAAGGACGCCAGAGCGCTCAAAGCTGTTATCATTCGTTTGACCACGTTTCTATGCTGATTGTTGGCGCTTTGGCTAAGGACGGACTGAAAATGTAAGTGTATTTCACTCTTACCTGACATTTAATAATATCTTTTAAATTTCTGTGTCGTTTATTGCTTCTAGGCAACATTAAATGTTATGAGTAAATAAATTTTATTCAGTTTATTTGCGTATCCAATGATGTTTTGATTGGTTCGGGGAGGGTGTCGACTACTGACATAAATTTCGGCTCATATTTATTAGTCGATAGGGGGTGTCGACTTCTGAAAATTTTCAGAATTTGCTGTGCATTAGTAGTCGACACTAGTTGTATTTTCTTCGAAAATATACCAACTACTTAAGTTCACAGAATGGTCTCAAGGTTTAGAGGATGGAATTTTATCAACTTTGTATTTTCTTTTCATGGCAGAAATTTAAAAAATGGCTGGCTCGTCAACGAAGAAGAAAACGAAGGAGGCTCCCAAAAAACCGAAGAAAACATGCAATCCCAATAGGAAGGGAAGACGACTCCTCCAGTACACAGAGGACCGAATGGCTAAGGCTATTCAGGACGTAAGAAGTGGAAGGCCAAATAGGCTAAAAGTAGAAGATTCTCAGCTGTGTTTTGTGAAAGATGTCACAGATAAATTAAACCCTGTATTGATTGGGGAAGACAACGATGAGGACAGGAGATACATTTTGACAAGTCCTTCCAAGTGATTTTGTTGGTACAGCATAGGCTTTGACGTACTAGTTGGCCTCCTGCCAGTCGTCTGACGTCATACGCTCGTGCGTCATAGGCTCTGACGTACTAGTTGGCCGCCTGCCAGCCGTCTGACGTCATACGCTCGTGCGTCATAGGCTCTGACGTACTAGTTGGCCTCCTGCCAGCCGTCTGACGTCATACGCTCGTGCGTCATAGGCTCTGACGTACTAGTTGGCTTCCAGCCAGCCGTCTGACGTCATACGCTCGTGCGTCATAGGCTCTGACGTAGTGGCCCGATGTGTTCTGACGTGATCTGAGGGAAAGGGTGAATCAAGGGAACAAATTTTTCCCGTTTCAGTTTATGTGCCAAAGCAAAGACATGAAAATGTCAAAAACTATGTAAATAGGTACCTAAGCCCAACTGTAACGTCAATTTTCTGACAATGAGTTTTCGACTATAGTTTTCATACCTTTTTACTTAAGTACTTATTGCAATTCGAGACTGATAATGAGCTGTTTGCAAATAAAAAGTCTGATAACTACTTTATTACATCTTATTAATCTATTTTCAAGTTCCGATTCACAGTTGAATGTATTTTATTTAGATGGAAGTCGAAAAAAGTGAAAACGATGGAATGACGAAACCTGTCACTACTGACTCAAGAGATACTGTCGACTTCTAACACATGTAGGTCGACTAATAGTGCAAAACCATGTTGACTACTGAAGAAAATGTTGGTCACTGGTGTCGACTACTAGAGCATTGGGATTTTTTTACAAAACTTGTTTTTCCCTTTTCATACCATGTTGAATAATATTTACCGCTGCCAGGTCTTTTAGGGAAGGATCTTGGGTACACAATGAACAGGTTTGCAATTAGAAAAACTATTTCTAGGTAAGCTATAAAATCTATAAAAGGTAAGCTCAAAGTTCAAACTTCCATTAACGTGTCGACTTCTGGCGCATTACCTTAGTAGGTAGTGTTTAATTTTTAGAATTTTTTATGACCTCCGGAGGTTTTTGCGACCAGCCGTTCGTTCACAATGAGGACTACAAGTTGGAACATCGGCCCAGCTGATTCGAATAGCACAAGGTTTTCAGATATTGAGTTAATTATACACAATAATCAATAATTAATTATCTTTATTAATAATTATTAATAAGTAACCATAATTATTATTCATTGATTAATAATTAATTATGATTTACACTAGGTACTTACTTGATAATCAATGATAATTCATAATAATAATTATTCAATCATTTAGTGGTCTGCACAAAAACCGTTGTGTCAAGAATTTGCAGAGTTTTTATAGCGAGCATCAGCTTCTTCCAGGTGGTACGAGTAGGAGGGGAGAAAGTTTTGTTGCAGTATCACGAGTATGAGGGGAAAAGTAAGGGTGTGAGTCTAATTTTAACTAAATACCCAGTGCGAGTCGATACCTACTCGACGCCCCTCCGTAATTCTTCTGGGAGCCTTGTCTCGGGACGAACAAAAGGGTAACTTCACCAAACACTATTCCTCCATACCCTACAACCCTCGTCCCCCAGCCCATTCACCAGATGGAAGCCTAGTTGAAAATCTACGTTGCCAACTGAAAACACGAGGCAGGTGAAACATTTCCTGGCGGAAGGGGTGATCCCTCCTACGGAGCGAAAATATTGATCTCCGAAAGAGCCCTAGTAGAGGGGTTGCAATGTCATTACCAGCGTTACCGCTCATTACCGTGGATTACCCATTCTGCAGACAACCATACAGTTTTCTGCTCGTCATGACCGCATATATTCACTGAGAGCAGCTTTGGTTAATCATGCCATTGTGCGTCCACCTACTTCACTTGCTAAACTTGACTTCACGGGCGGACACGAACGTGTTCGTGCCAACGACCATTGAAAACTATATATAAAAAAAAAGAAAAAGCAGTAGTGATAATTAGCGAAAGAATTCGTTATTCTGTGAACGTACAGTCGTCAATTATTTAAATTTTATTCACATTCAGCGCTAAAAACTTTAAAGGTGTTTGGTCCGGGAGCGCTACTCAATCAATAGCAGCGACTCAAGGCGAACTCCGGATTGGAATAAAATTCTTCTTTTTTCCGCATTATCATTAAATGGAGCGGGAGATCTCAACTGGAAAACACTTCCAGTACGCTTGCCAAGAAGAGCACGACCTTCCTTGAGGCTGAGTGCAAGGCCGTGTCACGGGTCATTTCAACGGGCCACTGCGGGATCAAACAATCGGCGAAAGAAACTGAAGAAAATCTGTGGAGTTGGAAAAGGAGATTGTTCATCAGGGCGAACGTTTCGCTCGACTTATTGGCTCGACTTGGGCGTAGGGGGCTGTGTTGTATTTTGGGATTATTATTTTCAATAACAAACCATTGCTGTCGACCAACAAAAAGGAATTTGAAACCCCTCAAAATTGGCGGGTTTGAAGTTAGCAGAAATGTCTGTATATTTCGGTATTTTCAAAGGAAATTGTATAGTTTTTCGTTTTAATTTGAGTAGATCTTGATTCAGAAACTTTTTTAAGGCCAACCGGAGCATTGTGCGACCAACCGTACGTTCACGATGACGGCGCTAAGGTGAAGTTGGTAATAACTTGTCAACATGAGCGGGAATCAAACGTAGCAGCTATCAAACAGCAGCTATCTTCTTCTGGGCATATTCAGGCGCTAGCGGGGAGGGCGATGAGAGCTCTGGGTTTCCTGAAGAGAAACACCAGGAAGTTTACAAACGTGAAGGCTATGATTCCGTTCTATAAATCCTTCGTGCTTCCAATTTTGGAGTATGCTTCGTCGGTGTGGTCCCCAAGCTACGATGTGCACAAGTACTGTCTGGAGAGATTTCAGAATAAATTCTTCCTGAAAGGGTGGATTATGCCAGAATCATGAGCTCTTGTAACTTGCAGCCTTTGGAATATAGAAGAACAGTAGCCGACCTAACATTCAGCTAAAAGCTTTTGAATGGTGGGATTTTGGTTTATTATCTTCGATAATGAACCATTGGAACCCAAAGAAAAAAAATGTTAACCCCCCCTCAAAATTTGTTGGTTTACGTTTCAAGACACGTAGATTCAGAAAATCGAATAAAAAAAACTCTGCAAATTCTTGACACAACGGTTTATTATCTTCCTTGTGCAGATCACCCTTCTGTCTATACCAGACTGTATTGCAAATCGGCACCATACCATATTCTCACCGTACTCATACCATACCATACGAATTTCTTTCCTATCATACCATACTGTATTATACCAAATCATACATACAATAATATACCATACCATACTCATACCATGTCATACAAACCGAGTGAATATTGAAATGTCATCCATTTCTGACCTATATTTAAAATTTCAAGTATCTAACTCATCATCAAAATTTAATTTGTTTAAACAAATAGGTATTATTTAAACAATTTTACAGACAAGAAACCGAGTGAATCCAGTTCTGTGATCCAGTTCTGACCTATTTTTAAAATTTCAAGTCAATAGCTCATCATCAAAATTTAATTTGTATTATTACAAAAAGGTATTATTTAAACAATTTTACAGATGAGAAACCGAGTAAATATTGCAATGTGGTCTATCCCCGACTCACGGTTAAAATTTCTAGACTATAGTTTACCGGGAAGATGACAAAAGGTAGTTTTATTCTGGGCGTCTGAGGGTTGGGTGACATAACGGCCGTTTTCGACGCGAAAGATTAGTGTTTTTCCTAAACCTTTGCGCGCTCACTGTGAACGAACGGCTGGTCGCACAAAAATCCAATTGGTCTTAAAAGATTCGTAATTTTTCAGGTCATTCAAAAGTGAACTGAAAATTACACGTTTCAGTTAAATATTTTGAGATATGACATTGTCGAAATTTTAAATTTCGTTTTGAACCCCTTCCCCTTGACCTAGGGTTATGAAAAGTTTCGAGGACCATTGTGGGGCTGGTCCAAACCCAGAAACCGAATTTCGTAATTTTAACTCAACGCTAACTGGACAAAGTGGCGCGGACGGCGTACGGCGTACGGGGGACGGCGTACGGCGTCGAAAACGGCCGTCGAAAACGGCCGTTATGTGACCCAACCCTCAGACGCCCAGAATAAAACTACCTTTTGTCATCTTCCCGGTAAACTACAGTCTAGAAATTTTAACCGTGAGTCGGGGATAGACCACATTGCAATATTTACTCGGTTTCTCATCTGTAAAATTGTTTAAATAATACCTTTTTGTTTAAACAAATTAAATTTTGATGATGAGCTAGATACTTGAAATTTTAAATATAGGTCAGAAATGGATCACAAAGCAATATTCACTCGGTTTCTTGTCTGTAAAATTGTTTAAATAATACCTATTTGTTTAAACAAATTAAATTTTGATGATGAGCTAGATACTTGACATTTTAAATATAGGTCAGAAATGGATGACATTTCAATATTCACTCGGTTTGTATGACATGGTATGAGTATGGTAAGGTATATTATTGTATGTATGATTTAGTACAGTATGATAAGACAGAAAAGAAATTCGTATGGTATGGTATGAGTACGGTGAGAATATGGTATGGTGCCGATTTGCAACACAGTCTGGTATAGACAGAAGGGTGATCTGCACAAGGAAGATAATAAACCGTTGTGTCAAGAATTTGCAGAGTTTTTCTTTTGTAGTTTCAACTGTATCATATTTTCTACCGACTCAACCATCTCTTTTAAGTTGTATTATGCTGGCTTCATAGAAGTGTATCTATTCATTTCTTTTAAATATGTTTTCTATTCCAATATTTTCTCGAATTATTCTGTTTAATGGGCTTGCCCGTGTTGTATATAATAAATAAATAATAATAATAAATAATAACAGCCAATTCAAACAGCACTTTTTTTTCTTTCTTTTTTTTAAACGAAGATAACTTAATTGCTATATAAATATTACAGTAGAGCAAATTACTCATATAGAGTGGATATCCACGCTAATCAACATGTAGCATTATTTACGATAAGTTATTATTATATAAATAAATACATAAACTAGTATAACAATTTTTGTTTACTCAAGTTATCTTGAAGGCGTTTGCGCTTGACTCACCTATCGTGGCGAGGAGGTGGAGGGTTGTCAGCCAGGTGATTAATGAGAGGGTTTGGGTGAAGTAGCATAGTTGAGTGGAGTTTTTGGAGCATTCATTTGTCGTCTCTCGGACCGTGGGTATGCTGAGGTCTGCATGCAGAACTGAGTCCCTGATGAACCAGTGGACCCCCATAATTATCCGTAGAACTCGTAATTAACAAACTTATTTCATGCAAAAAAAAAAAAAAAAATGAAAAAAACATTCGATCGTATTTAGAAATTCTTGACACAACGGTTCATTATCTTCTTTGTACAGATCACCCTTCTGTCTAGATCACTAGGTCTAAATGTCTAGATCCTAAATGTTAGATTAATTATTATTATCAATTATCGCTAATTATTAACAATTTTATCAAGTACCTAGTGAAAATTATTATAATTTATTGTTAGGTATTAATAATTCGTATTTATTATTAATAATAATAATTATTAATTATGATTAATTAATACGATATAATTCTGGGGTTTTTAATACTACGTCGGTAATAATTTTTCTATAAAAGAAGTACCTACCAACAAACATTCGAAATTACCTTCATTTCCGTAGCACGAAACGCACCTCAGAACAACAAACTCGACATCACTTAAGCAATATGATGTTCCAAAGTGCTTGTTAGTATGAAAATGGACCTGTATTTCAACAGTTTGATTCACGATCGTGTTGTGAGGCACAATCTTTGAGCCGTCATTGTGAAATAACGGCTGGTCGTACAAAGCTGCGGATGGTCTTAAAAAATTCTACGGAACAAACTCTATCTGAATATGAAATAAAAAACTCTGCAAATTCTTGACACAACGGTTTATTATCTTCCTTGTGCAGATCACCCTTCTGTCTATACCAGACTGTGTTGCAAATCGGCACCATACCATATTCTCACCGTACTCATACCATACCATACGAATTTCTTTCCTATCATACCATACTGTATTATACCAAATCATACATACAATAATATACCATACCATACTCATACCATGTCATACAAACCGAGTGAATATTGAAATGTCATCCATTTCTGACCGATATTTAAAATGTCAAGTATCTAGCTCATCATCAAAATTTAATTTGTTTAAACAAATAGGTATTATTTAAACAATTTTACAGACAAGAAAACGAGTGAATATTGCATTGTGATCCAGTTCTGAACTATTTTTAAAATTTCAAGTCAACAGCTCATCATCAAAATTTAATTTGTATTATTACAAAAAGGTATTATTTAAACAATTTTACAGATGAGAAACCGAGTGAATATTGCAATGTGGTCTATCCCCGACTCACGGTTAAAATTTCTAGACTGTAGTTTACCGGGAAGATGAAAAACGTAGTTTTATTCTGGGCGTCTGGAGGTTGGGTCACATAACGGCCGTTTTCGACGCGAAAGTTTAGTGTTTTTCCTAAACCTTTGCGCGCTCACTGTGAACGAACGGCTGGTCGCACAAAAATCCAATTGGTCTTAAATGATTGGTAATTTTTCAGGTCATTCAAAAGTGAACTAAAAATTACACGTTTCAGTTGAATATTTTGAGATATGACATCGTCGAAATTTTAAATTTCGTTTTGAACCCCTTCCCCTTGACCTAGGGTTATGAAAAGTTTCGAGGATCATTGTGGGGCTGGTCCAAACCCAGAAACCAAATTTCGTAATTTTAGCTCAACGCTAACTGGGCAAAGTGCCACGGACGGCGTACGGCGGACGGCGTACGGCGTACGGCGGACGGACGGATTTTTTTTTATTCGATTTTCTGAATCTACGTATCTTGAAACGTAAACCAACAAATTTTGAGGGGGGGTTAAAATTTTTTTTTCTTTGGGCGATTCCAATGGTTCATTATCGAAGATAATAAACCAAAACACACCGTTCTATATGAATTTTTCGAGATATGGAATTTTCAACATTTCAAAATTCGTTTTGAACCCCTTCCCCTTGACCTAGGGTTATGAAAAGTTTCGTGGATCATTGTGGGGCTGGTCCAAACCCAGAAACCAAATTTCGTAATTTTAACTCAACGCTAACTGGTCAAAGTGCCTCGGACGGCGGACGGCGTACGGCGGACGGCGTACGGCGGACGGACGGATTTTTTTTATTCGATTTTCTGAATCTACGTATCTTGAAACGTAAACCAACAAATTTTGAGGGGGGGTTAAAATTTTTTTTTCTTTGGGCGATTCCAATGGTTCATTATCGAAGATAATAAACCAAAACACACCGTTCTATATGAATTTTTCGAGATATGGAATTTTCCAAATTTCAAATTCGTTTTGAACCCCTTCCCCTTGACCTAGGGTTATGAAAAGTTTCGAGGATCATTGTGGGGCTGGTCCAAACCCGGAAACCAAATTTCGTAATTTTAGCTCAACGCTAACTGGGCAAAGTGGCGCGGACGGCGGACGGACGGATTTTTTTTTATTCGATTTTCTGAATCTACGTATCTTGAAACGTAAACCAACAAATTTTGAGGGGGGGTTAAAATTGTTTTTGCTTTGGGCGATTCCAATGGTTCATTATCGAAGATAATAAACCAAAATGATAGGTACAATGGAGAAATTTTTTTTCATACCCTACGCAACTTTCAAAGTCTGCCAAAAGTGAACTTGACTTATTTTAAACAAGATCCTTTTATGGATCTCTTCAGTAATGTTTCTGTAGAGGATTAAAACCAAAATCAGCTGCTACTACCTGCAGCTTTTTGTTTTTTTGATGGTTTCGCTGCAAACGGTTTTTCGCCTATTGCGTAATTACACTGCCGAGTTCCACTTTAGACCCCATGATTATTGCACTTTTTTGTTCTGCGTAAAATTTCCTATAAGAATACCTATGTACCTATTCAGATAATTCCGCTCCCATAAAATCGGTTTTCCGACCACTGTGCGATGGGAGTAAGATGCATAGTGACAGTTTACCAACAAGGGATAATTGTCTGAATTCAATTGTTTTTCCACTGCTGGAACAATTGCTTGAAGTCCGTTTTCCGATGTAGAAATCTAATATATCGATCGCGCGTGATGCTATTGCAGGAAACTGAGTGGGTTCGTTGGGAAAATTTATAACCAATTGGAACTGAGTTACTACATCATATACCTACCTCTTCTACCCCCGGCAACACAGAATTACTGTGGGCATCAAATTATTTACTAGACTGAAATAAATGAACAAGAATAAATAGCAGACCCCGCGGCAGTGTCCCCCCCCCCCCCCCCCCAAATGTAAATCCTGGATCCGCCCCTCATTACAAGTATTATATTATAATAATTATAACAAATTATAACAATAATTATTGTTCAGTGGTTATTTGGATGAAGGGAACCATTTTTTCTGAGGCCTGATATCTGGCGGAGTGGCTCGATATCTGAAGAGAATTTCCCTAATCTTGGCGTGTATAGGAGCAGGGTCATCACGCATGGCTGCCAATCTTCGTTTTAGAGTCTGTACATTTCTTTCGGCCAATCCATTAGTAGAAGGGTGTCCGGGTGCAATTAGCTTCTGAAATATTCCCTTTTTGGAACAAAAATGCTTGAATTGTTCACTTACAAAAATTGACGCATTGTCAGACACCATGACACTGGGGAACCCATGAATTGCAAATATATCTTTTAGCATTTCAATTGTTGCTGTTGATGTTGGTGCGTTCTTAGTGATTTTGACCTCAGCCCAACGAGATTTCGCATCAATCACAATTAGGAAGAAGTTGTCCTGGTATGGCCCAGCATAGTCACAGTGTATACGATCCCAATTTTGTTCTGGCTCATCCCATGGATGCAATGGTACTTTTTGAGGGCTGGATTTTTTCATGGCGCAGGGTTCACAAGATCTTGAGAGACGTTCAACGTCCCTGTCTATTCCCTGCCAATAGACATAACGTCTTGCAAGCTGTTTCATCTTAGTGATTCCTATGTGCGTTCGATGAAGTTCGTCCAGTACAGGTTTCTGAAGGGTTTTAGGGATAATAACTCGTTGTCCTTTGAAAAGAATAGCACTGTCAAGAGTATACTCGTAATTTAGTTTGGGGTTTGTTTCCATTTCATGAATAATTTTCTGAAGATGTTCATCAGCTGCTGTTTCTTTCCGGATTGTCTCAGCATTTAGAAGGTCGGTCGAAATGTGGTTCACTGTAGCCATACACACCCCTTGAACTTCCGCATTGATGGTCATGTCACTAGATGGTAGCTTTTGAGTTATTGGTGCCCGTGACAAGCAGTCTACATTGGTGTTGAGATGTCCGTCCTTGAAAATTACTTCGTAGTCAAAAGCAGATAGGAATGTGGCATATCGTAGCAGACGACCCGAAGTCATGGGTGGAATTTTTGCGTGTTGATGAAATATACGAGTCAACGGTTTGTTATCTGTTATCAACCTGAAATGACGTCCATACAGGTAATTGAAGAAGTGACCAACAGCGTAAACAATAGAAAGAGCTTCTCTATCCAGTTGAGAGTAATTGTGTTCTGCAACAGTCAATGACCTGGAGGCGAATGCAATAGGTCTTTCCTGATCATTGATGACATGCGAGAGAACACCAGCTATTCCATATATGGAATAGCTGGTGTTCTCTCGCATGTCATCAATGATCAGGAAAGACCTATTGCATTCGCCTCCAGGTCCATATATGGACTAGCGTCGCATGCCAGAGTGAGTGGAAGGGATGGATCATAAGGGGTAAGGGTACGATCACTTGTTATCTCACTTTTCAACTTTTCAAAGGCTGCTTCGCAGCTGGCTGTCCATTTGAATTTAGAATTTTTCTTTAGTAAATTGCGCAAAGGAAAAGTGATACTTGACAGATTTGGTATGAATCGTGAGTAGTATGTACTCATACCTAGAAATCGACGTAGATCATCCTGATTGGTTGGCCTAGGCATATCAACTATAGCCACAATTTTTTCTGGACTTTTCGAAATTTTATTATACTCTACAACATGTCCTAGGTACTCGATTTTCGTTTGATACAAAGAACACTTCCGTTTGTTCAAGTGTAAGTCATATTTACTAAGTCTTTGAAGGCATAATTCTAAGTTTTCCTGGCATTCCTGTCTTGTGGTACCATGGACAACAATATCGTCAAAATACGATAGCGTTTTGGGCAACCCACAGAGAATTTGTTGAATTATTCGATTAAATTCACTTGGTGCTATTTTAATTCCAAATGAAAGTCGATTCATAGAGTACGTCCCTCTATGCGTTGTCAGCGTTTGGATTATACTACTTTCTTTATCAACTTGAATGTGTAAATAAGCCTTGTATAAGTCGAGACGGCAAAACAATTTAGAATTACGAAGGCTGTTCAAGATTTCATCGACTTTTTGAATGGGGTAATTTGAATTTACCAATTGTTGATTTACTCCCATTTTATAATCCACACATAACCTTACTGATCCATCTGCTTTAGGAATGACTACCAGGGGTGATCGATCCCCAGTCACTAGTTGTCACTTTTGATATTATTCCTTGGGCCTCAAGCGTGTCTAATTCTTTGTCAACTTTTTCACGGAGCTCATAGGGTACTTCACGTTCCCTGAAAATTTCATCGTGAAGTACCCTATTTATACGTTGGTTTAGCTTTGTCCCGAAGTCGCACTGACACAGTGACTCCTGGAACACATCCAACCGTTTCTGTAAAAATGTCAGGATACCTTGATATAACATTTTCCATAGTTTCAAGAGATTTGATTTGTTGAACTTTCGAACATTGGTTAGTAGTTTTTGAATCAATATCTTGAAGATTTATACCCAAATGACGAATCCAGAGTCGTCCCAAAAGTGCGTCGTAATTTTCAGGCACGATGTACAACTGTTCAATAGAAGTTTTTCCTTTATAGGTAACTTTGATATTTACATACCCATCAGGGCGAAACACATCCCCTGTGTAAGAGCGAAAAGCTACAGTTGATTGTTGGAGAGGAGCAGCAATTTGTGGAATTGGTCCCTTGGTATGAAAGAGAATCCAGCACCACTATCGACTTCGAACTTATGGCGATGACCCTCCAACTTGACAATAACAAAATATTTTTCGAGGTCCGGGGCTGAAATCTTCTTATGCTGAAAAATATCAATGATGCGGCTAACACTGTAATGGCTGAATGCATCATCACTTGAAGAATATTCATCATCTTCAACTTGATGTGTTGAATTATTTCTGGGTTTTTGTTGAGATTCTAGGATCGCTTTGATGCAAACGTTTTTAACGTGACCTACTTTGGAACAAAACCCACACTTTAATTTGCTAGGGTCAGTTTTGCAATCCATAGAAACATGATTATTTCGACCACACCGGATACACATATTTTGAAGTCCCAATTTGACAAAATCTATTTTCGAAGAGGATTTGTCATTTTTCTTATTTCTCGAATTGGATTTAGAATAATTTCTGTCGTAGTTGGTAGTAGAATTATGATGTGATGAGCGAGAACGAGATATTTTGCTCACAGATTCATTAGCAGTTGAGTGTTGCTGTTGTGAAATTTCCCGACAGTCCACTTTTGAAGCCTCAATTGCTAGTGCCTTTTTAAAGATCGCATCAAAATCATTCTCATCTGACAGCAAGAGTTGTTCACGAATTAGATTATCACGAAGTCCTCGAACAAATTGAGCGCGCAAGAAAATATTAACAATAGATTGATTGCAAGCACAAGGAGATGTGAAGTCACAATCGATGGCTATACGTCGAAGTGTGGTGATATAATCAGAAATAGACTGGTTTTCATTTTGATAGGTCGACAAAAACTGATGTTGAGCCACCAATATATTACGCTGTGGACTTACGTGTGTATCAAATACAGTAATTATTTCATCATATTGAAGATCTGTCGGAATTCTAGGCGCGACTAGGGCTGCAAGTGTATTGTAGTTTGACGAACCGATAGAATTTAGAAGAAGTTGAGCACATTGAGTTTTATTAGTCCAAATATTCTTTAGTTTCAGATAATTTTCAAAACGTTGTTTGTAATATGTGAACGGCTCTTTCTTGTAGTCGAAGTTTTCGAAGGGTTGTACAAGGGCTAGGTTTACCGATTTCGAACTTGACGCTGAACCTACTTGGCTGGTAGATGCCGACGCATGAGTAGAGGTTACGCTTGTGACCCTCTCCACCATGCTAATCAAAGCATTTTGTTGACTTGCGAATTGGTCCATGAACATTTTAAACTGTTCACTGTCCATTTTGATTGAATTTGAATAAAAGGTTGAATCAGTCGAAATGGAACTCAAGAAGCCGACGTCGAAGACCCTCACTCAAGTGGCTTAGAAAATAACATACTTCGAACAAACTCACCGGTTTTTTTCGAATATCTTCGTTTCAAACTCGTCGCCAATCTTATGGTGGTGATTTAATAAGTAGCACGCACAATTAATGTTTTATTGATGAACTTGAAACATAACTTATTGATAATCGAACGGAATTGAAGGAAGAATCATAATGCATATAGATGCAACTCAACTTGGTGATGGTTGCTTGGTAGCATGGATACAACACATCCTATCCAACTTATCACACTCTATTCTATTTTTACTGGACGTGTGCAGCAGCCAAAACTGCGAGGAGGATCGAGCCCTACAGGAGGATCGATAAGTTGACTCGGAAAAAACGCTAAAATGTCTCTAGTTTTCTTTACTTGCCGAACTATGTGGTACGATAGAAGAGACATCAACTGAAAATTCTTGAACAATAATTGTTAATAATTATTATTAAGGTACGAACAATAATTGTTCAATAATTATTATTGAAAAATCTCTCGCAACTATCTGTAAGCACAGGAATGGAAAAATACTGCGAAATTCGCTTGATAGGTAAACGTGTGGTACGTTCAGACTGAAAGTTTGGTTGTTCGTAACAACTATCTAGTGTGCTACTCACCTCTATTTGCTCGACCATTCACAAAAATAATTTATGGGGAGTAGCCATCAGAAAATTAACCTTACGAAATGTCATTGGGTCGGTTAAGGGCGGCAGAGCAATGTGACCATAAGACGAGATCACGTGTGGACGTGTAGCTATTGAGTTGGCGGTTATGTGATCGATTATGCTTGAAAGTGAAAGAGATAAGGAAAACTAGGAACACCATAAAATAGAGAAAAAAAACACTCGGAAACAAAAGACGAGGTCGGTACGTCAATACCGGTAAACCTAATCTAAACACGACCCGGGCAGTGACTTGTATCTCCGCTGTATCATTACATGTATATCACGATGTTTCCTCGTGAGAGCTGGACGAGTCACAACGACCATCGATGCTTCGGGCGTCAGTAGATCGTGTGGAGACCTTCAGGAAGGAGAAAGAATTCCCAACACTTTCTCGGGTCCTGGACAGTCCTCACAGCTGTTACAGACAATCGTGATACCGCCGTACAACGGGGCCAAGATGGGATAAACTTAGCGTAACACATATCTATTGACGATATAACACGATGAAAAACACGGAAATTCATTACCCAAAGTCCTCCTTGACCTCCCCTATAATGTGTGGAAGCTGTACTTTTTCGCCCATGAGTCTCATTTCCTTTATATTTTCACCATCTCACTCAATGAGTGGTAGATGTGGAGTGGGTGCATGGACGATAATTATTACAAACAAGGTCGAGTTCGCCAGTTCCGTACTATTAATAGAAAACCACCGTTGATACTCAATTGTCTAGCGGATGATTACTGGCAATGACACACTTTCATTATCATCTCAGCTCTCACTAGCCAAGTTGAGCAAGACCAGTCCTTCCCAATCTGATTTGAGAATGCGCAACTGCGCCGGGGAATGATTGTCGATCAATCCGAGCAATTTTCTATTTCAAAAGAAAGTCCCGTAATCATGAGACGGAATTATTGAATTCAGTTAACCGCAACGCGCTATCCGCCCTTTTCGCACGGTTCGTTTGCCCCCCCCCCCTCCCCCCACCATCCCGTCTGTCGGTAGTTTTCAGTGTGTTACTGGTATTTTCATCGGAGAAAATCTTCAATGAATATTTCATTCCTCTTTTCAGCTCTAAATTGTAGGAGGGGTAAGTAAGAGGGGAAATTGCATAAGTACCTCCTCCACTTAGAAATCGTATTAAAACTTCTATCAGTAGTTCTACTTAATTAGATAGAAAAATACATGAGATTATTTAGATACATTTTTATTGCTCTTGTGAATAACTGAAGAACGTAGACTATGATTTTTGATGTTGAGAATAATTGCAAGTCGAATTTCTGTGGGTATCCAAAACAATAGCAATGAAGAAGAGATTTCACAATTTCACAATTCCTGGAATCTCACACCTGTGATGCGTAAGTGAGTTAAAACGTTAACGAAAACTTGCAGCTTAGCCTGTGAAGGGGCCAGTGTATTTGCTACAACGTCAGCCCACACATAGTTCAAAGTGATTTCTCGTTAGGTAATAATTACCTAACTTCTACAAAAAACGGTATTACCAAAATACCAAGAAGACCGCTTTTACCTCCCCCACTCCCGCTCACCACTCATCCATCGGTACTTTTCTTGTATTATTTAGTAGATCCCCCCTGAACAACACTGTCAAGTTTCAAAACTTTGGGAATTATGTCCAGAAAGAAACCTTATTTGACTCGGCTACTACCCGTCTTATCTTGTTGCAATGCACTACACACGTTCTTACGATCTTCATTTTCACTCTGAGGCAAAACTAGAGCCTGTGAAACCCCACGAATAAAATATCACTGTACCTAATGAAAACTGGATGGATGAACGGCAGGACGCGTCGAAAAAAAGGGGAGTGTGGTTAATCGATTGTATTGGTCCGACGTTCCAACTATTCTTCACCTCTCAGCTGGCTCGAAAGCAAAATTGCCCGACTCTAGGTTTGTTCGAAGAGCTAGTGCTGTATTGTGTGGCAGCATCCCTAAAAAAAAGAGAAAAAGAGAAAAACCCACACGAAAAAAATCACAAAAGCTCGCCTCGATGGGGAAGGATGTATGGGGTAATCGGGGTTATCGCTCTGTTTACAAAAGCTGACTTGTTGCCTAGTTGGTTGATCCTTGAATCTTAACAGAACACTACGTCAATAAATAGGATGGGGCGGCAAATAGGGGTTGAAATGTTCAAGATGTAGCGGTATAGTTCCTTGAACAAATTTGAGTCGATTTTGATTAACGATATCAAAATATATATCCTATATATCCTATTAACTATATATTATGTTAACGACCACCAGGAGCGTAGGACCAGCTATTCGTTCTAAACAAGGGTACATCATCCTTACTCGTATCATATTGGGTTGATCCATATATTGTGAACTATAATCTGTAACAGCTAATCAGTCTCCCGTATCGATGACGTTTTGATAATCTCTGATGAATAATCTACTTAGTAATTAATCATCGAGGGAATGTTTATAATAAAAAGATTTTGAACTAGACTATGAATTATTTGCAAAGGGGGCGATGCAGAAAGAAGAATTAGGGGGGACGGAGGTAGAAGGATGACCTTGCCGTTTCGTTTTGAAATGTGAGTGCACAAATGAGATGTTTGGGAAAGGAAAAGCGACCAAAGGTCGCCCACCGGAGGTCGTTCCCCTACGGGAATTTCCAAGAACTTGCATTAAAGACCACCTTTCGAATATAATAAGTATTATAATTATATAATATTATATATAATTATATAATATTGTAATAAGTTGATAACCTATCGGGAACCAAGAACAGCCTAGAACGTCCCCACCGGAACGCACCTGAGCGGTTGGCACCCTTGTCACCCCCTCGTCCCCACCGGACCGCACCTGAGCGGTTGGCACCCTTGTCACCCCCTCTTACCTACTTTTGCTTGGAGTTGTGAGGCTTCAGTCTAGTTCTGTCATTGAAACCAATATAGCCTTCTGTTCGAACAACAATTGTGTTTTAATTGCTTTCGCCCTTCTGAAAATCAAGATTAAACTCGAAATCAGAAGTGGGATTGTTAAACGCGCTCACAATTAATTAGTTCTAAACTGTTGATTTACCTATTTAAAAAAATAAATAAAAGAAGTGACCTGTGAAGCGAAGTTGTGAAAGTGAAGTGTAGTGTCGCAGTTGACAGCTTGTTTACCTTCGGGTGTGCTACCGAGAAAGGTCCCAACACGTCATTATGACCGATAGGGGCTCTTGGAGTATTGAGGACATTCCGGGCTCTCCTATACCAGGTGAAGTCGAAAATCGAGGTACTTCGGAGAACCCAACTGCTGCCCAACTCATTTCAACCCTAATGGAAAATTTGCCCATCAACCAACGCACGATGAAACTTCCCGATTTCGACCCTTCAAAAAATAATCCCAAAACGTGGATAAGAACGTCGCGTCTCATGATGGAAGATGAATCCCCTAATCGTTCGCAATTAGCAAGGGCTCTTACCGAGAGCCTAAAGGGGGCAGCTGCCGAATGGTTCGCGGAAATCATTGACGAAAATTTAAACTGGGAGAACTTTCACGATGCTTTCTTGGCAAAATTTTGCCAGACCGATACTCCTGTTGCTGTCATTTACCAGGCTATCAACGCCCAGCCTCGAGACAACAATACAACAAAATTAATATCTGAACAATTGACGAAAATTCGCGCGGTATTTCGAGGGCGTACTGGCGAAGAATGCGGGTTGATTTTAGCCGCTGCAATTGCATCAAAATTCGAAGTCGACGTAAGGAAATGGGCGTATACTAACGACTCCATAACCGAAAGTGGCCTTATAAAGGAACTAAAAGCCACCGCTGCCACTAGATCTCGTTTTCCCCAAAACCGAGAATCTGGAACAAATTTTGTTCGACCTTTTCATCAAATCGACAAACGCAATTTCACCGACCGCAAGAGGCCTTATTCAGGCCCACAAAACGAAACCATCAAGCATTTAAAATCAGACGATTCATCAGGAACTTCACCAAAGCCTAATCATCCCCGACCAAAGACCGGAAAGAGATATTGTTTTTCTTGCAAAAAGGACAATCACGACTGGGCCCATTGCTTCAACAACCCAAACCGACTGAATCAGAACACCAAACCTCCAACCGAACGCACCGAACGTAGGGTAAATATCTGTAACATCAACCCTCAAGGGCAACTCATCCACCAAGGTACAGTTTATTCCTTTATTTTTGATTCTGGATCAGAAGCTTCTTTGTTATCTCATAAATTACTAACTCAATTTTCGGGTCAAAAATTTAAAAATCCGACTTATTTGACAGGAATTGGTGAAAATAGGATAATTGTTGATGAACAAATTTCAGTTAACGTTACCATTAATAATATTGACATTCCTGTAGTATTCTATATCGTTCCTGACGGTGTAACCAAACATGATATTTTATTAGGGCGAGACATTTTAGCCGCCGGAATTTCAGTTAATATCTTAAAGGATCGATACGAAGTTTCCAAAACGGAAAACGAAATAGGATGTTCTAAACAAAACTATTTGAAACGCAAAGAACCCTCTACCCCAGAGAGAGGGACGAGTCAAGAAACTTTCCGTGCAAATAGTAATAAAAATGAACACCTGTGGCCTATCCCTTGTCGAACCCCTCAAATCGACTTTCAGGTAGAGTCCCTAACTGCTACTGAAGGCCCAGTCACCCGTTTTCCAGTTCTTCAGGGATCGACAGCTAACAATCCATCTTTGGAAAAATTCAACCCTTCTCTTGAAACTCTTGATACAGATTTAGAAACCGCTGAAGATCAAAACAAGCTAAGATCAATTTTACAGAAATACGCTAGTGATTTTACCCGAGGTTTACCAAAACGTCATGTTACCACAACAGAATTTAATATAAAATTGTTCGATCCAAATAAAATAGTTTACAGGCGCCCTTATCAACTTCATTCACGCGATAGAGAAATAGTACGGGAATATATTAAAGAAATGTTGAATGCGGGAATAATAGAAGAATCGAAAAGTCCGTATTCATCACCTGTTCTTTTGGTGCCAAAGAAAAATGGAAAATTACGTTTATGTACTGATTTTCGAGAAGTTAATAGCAATACTACACCTCTTCGATATCCAATTCCCTTAATTCGAGATCAGATCACTAGATTAGCAGGACAACATTATTTTACATCACTTGATTGTGCATCAGGGTTTTATGCGATCCCTGTAGATGTAAATTCACGGGAAATATTAGCTTTCTCGACCCCCGACGGACACTACCAGTATCGACGTATGCCGTTTGGTGTACGAAACGCCCCTTGTTTTTATCAACGAGCTATAACAGACGCGCTAGGTGAAATAACAAATGATTATTGCCTAGCATACCTTGATGACTTGTTAATTATTAGCTCAACTAAAGAAGAAGCGTTCATTCGTTTGGAAAATGTTTTAAAAGCTCTTTCAAGCGCAGGATTTACTCTGAATCCTGACAAGTGTAGCTTTTTGAAAAATTCCACAACATATCTAGGCTATCTTATCCAAAATGGAGAAGTACGCCCACATAACGATAGAATAAAAGCACTAGTTGATTTACCACCCCCAAAAGATCGTACAGCCTTGAAATCATTTCTTGGCTTATGTTCTTATTTTCGAAACTTCATCAAAGATTTTTCTAAAATTTGTTCACCCCTGTACGAACTAACATCAATAAAAAATAAATTCGAATGGCAATCTCGACATGAAGAAATTAGGCAACATTTAATTTCTATTTTGACCAATGAACCTGTACTCACAATTTTCGACCCCAAGTATCCGATAGAAATTTGGACTGATGCAAGTACCGTTGGTTATGGCGCAATATTATTCAATGTCATCGACGGTAAACGTAAAGTAGTTGCATACTTTAGCAAACGGACAACACCTGCGGAAACCAAATACCATAGCTACGAACTCGAAACCATGAGTGCCGTTAAGTCTTTCAAGTATTTTGAATGTTATTTATTGTACCATAATTTTACTTTGATAACTGATTGTATGTCCTTTCAAGCTTCCTACGTTAAGCAAAATTTGATTACCCGAGTCCATCGTTGGTGGGCTTATTTACAGTCGTTTGATTTTACGATTCAATACCGGCCAGGATCTAAAATGCAAACTGTCGATTTCCTATCTAGATATCCCGTAGGACCGTCCACGGAAATAGATATCTTTGAAACATCTGTAGACGATTATCATCCTAATCACATTTCGGATAATTATAAAGTTATCGAATCAAACCTTCCAAAAATTACTGACAAACAACACAATCATTATATTGAAAAGAAGGTAGATTTGATAGAACTTACTGGAGATTGGCTATTAGTGGCTCAGGACCAAGATAATGAAATAAAATTTATCAAAGAACAATTAAATCAAAATCGTCTTACCCCTGATTTAGCTCGAACTTACCAAATTCATGATGGAATCCTATTTCGAGTATTTCAGCACAACAAGAAAACTAAACAAGCCCCAATCATACCGCGTAATTACCGTTGGATTATAACTAATTCAGTTCATGAGTCAATTTTACATCTAGGTCTGCCTAAAACTAAGGAAAAGATTTTGGAAAAATTTTGGTTCCCCAACATGAGCAAGTTTGTCCGAAAATTCATAGATAATTGCATAACCTGCAAAATAGCTAAAGGTCCTTCAGGTAAGGTGCAAATGTCACTCTACCCAATACCAAAAAATGATGTACCATTTGATACCGTTCACATTGATTTTACAGGTCGCCTAACCGGGCCAAATAACTCACCTGAATATTATATTGTTCAAATTTGCAGTTTCACAAAATTCATAATGCTTCATCATACTAAAGTTGTAACAGCAAAAGCTGCAATCAATGCTTTGTCAGAATTGGTACACTTGTTTGGAGCTCCATCTCGACTAATTTATGATCAAGGAACTAGTTTTACCGCCACTGCCTTTATCGATTACTGTCGGCAAAATAATATTAAAACCCACGAAATTGCTACGGGAGCTAGTCGTGCTAACGGCCAAGTTGAACGCTACATGAGTTCCATTACAAACTTAATAACAGTCGCTCAATGTATTAAAAACCAATCGATTCGACAGTTAGCTCCTCGAATTCAACTTATTTTGAACTCAACTGTACAAAGAGTAACGTCAATGTCGCCAATAGAATTACTAATTGGTCGAAAACCGCACATTCCTGGACTAATAGCACTTGATGATCGCATTAGCCCCTCAAACCGTTCAAACCTTTCTGAAATTCGCAAAGAAGCAAAAATTAACATAGATCGCTCTTCAAATTACGAACTGAAACGTTTTGTTGGTAAAACTGCTCCAGTAATTCCGTTACAAGTAAATGATCTTTGCGTACGCCAACTGGAACCAAGAACTATTTCTAAAACTAGCCCCAAATATAAGGGCATGTACCGAGTTGTTGATGTATTACCTAATGATAGGTACTTATTGGAAAATCTCACGACGAAACGTCGATTAAAATATTCTCACGAAAGAATTCGAAAAATCAATCAAGACATTGAACTTTTACCACAACTGTTGGATGAAACAGAATCTGAAACTTCCTCAACAGAAGATTAAAATCGAACAAAAAAAAAAAAAAAAAAAAAAAAAAAAAAAAAAAAAAAAAAAAAAAAAAAAAAAAAAAAAAAAAAAAAAAAAAAAAAAAAAAAAAAAAAAAAAAACCAAAACACAACTTATGACAAACACAACATGTCAAAACACAATAACACACAAAAACACAAAATAGTACAATAGGTGCCGTTTTTCGGGTCGATAATTGCTTTGATAATTGCTTCTGACTCGATTCCTGATGCATGTCATAGCATCTGAATTCGATTCATGATGCGTGTCATGGCGAAATTGACCTCCAAGGCGGTGGTAATATCATTTAAACTGTACCTTCGAGGACACTAATCCTCGTTGATGGTTTTATGTGAAGCCTTCGATAATTTACTAATTTATGAATTGCGAGGTGACTTTGGATTCGATCCATGATGAACTCGACAATTCCTTATTGAGGTGACTTTGGATTCGATCCATGATGAACTCAATACGATTTACACAATTGAGGTGACTTTGGATTCGATCCATGATGAACTCAATTGAACTTTACACAAACAATACATAAATTGCGAGGTGACTTTGGATTCGATCCATGATGAACTCGACAATTCCTTATTGAGGTGACTTTGGATTCGATCCATGATGAACTCAATACGATTTCCGCAATTGAGGTGACTTTGGATTCGATCCATGATGAACTCAATTGAACTTTACACACACAATTAGACACTTTAATTATTTGATTTTGGTTCCAACCCACAATGAACTCACGAAAAAAAAAAAAAAAAAAAAAAAAAAAAAAAAAAAAAAAAATTAAATTGCAGTGCTCAAAAACATTTTTCAGGCGATCAAACGAATTTTATAAAAGCTATTGTTGACTGATTCTTTTCATTTTCCAATCAGTACTGAGTACTTTTTTTTTCCGCCAGGAAAGGCCGAGTGGACTATTTCCTTGAATCACATAATTACAGAAATAATGATCATTATTCTTTATGATTTATGATTCCTCTGACACAATGTTATGTGACAACATCACAATATATGTTTGTAATCTCTTTTGCTTTTTATAGCTCAAGCTAGACCATCCAGCAAAAACACTGGACGATGAAACCAATGAACAGCTAAAACACAATAATTGTAATAATGAAGCCTATTAGGTCCAGCCGGGAGTTTTTCCTCTTCCAGGGATTGCTCTTTTGGGAGAGTTTTTCCCTTTTGCTCATTATCTTCAGTTGCCGATACTAAGCATTAGGTTTTCTCTCCACAGGCTCAAAATGTATTAGACACAACTCCATAGGTAGGACTAGCATAGGTTTTGTTAGGCAATTACTGTAACAACCTTCTCCTGTACTGTACTGTAATAACCACCTGTTTTGTCATCAACCCTGTTTTTGTCATAAAACCCTAATTGATCGCTGTATTGCATTTCAAACATTTCCTTATCACGTGGGACCGTGAATTGTCAGTCTGGCCGTATCGGGAACCAAGAACAGCCTAGAACGTCCCCACCGGAACGCACCTGAGCGGTTGGCACCCTTGTCACCCCCTCGTCCCCACCGGACCGCACCTGAGCGGTTGGCACCCTTGTCACCCCCTCTTACCTACTTTTGCTTGGAGTTGTGAGGCTTCAGTCTAGTTCTGTCATTGAAACCAATATAGCCTTCTGTTCGAACAACAATTGTGTTTTAATTGCTTTCGCCCTTCTGAAAATCAAGATTAAACTCGAAATATATATCCTATATATCCTATTAACTATATATTATGTTAACGACCACCAGGAGCGTAGGACCAGCTATTCGTTCTAAACAAGGGTACATCATCCTTACTCGTATCATATTGGGTTGATCCATATATTGTGAACTATAATCTGTAACAGCTAATCAGTCTCCCGTATCGATGACGTTTTGATAATCTCTGATGAATAATCTACTTAGTAATTAATCATCGAGGGAATGTTTATAATAAAAAGATTTTGAACTAGACTATGAATTATTTGCAAAGGGGGCGATGCAGAAAGAAGAATTAGGGGGGACGGAGGTAGAAGGATGACCTTGCCGTTTCGTTTTGAAATGTGAGTGCACAAATGAGATGTTTGGGAAAGGAAAAGCGACCAAAGGTCGCCCACCGGAGGTCGTTCCCCTACGGGAATTTCCAAGAACTTGCATTAAAGACCACCTTTCGAATATAATAAGTATTATAATTATATAATATTATATATAATTATATAATATTGTAATAAGTTGATAATATCATAATAATATACATCAAAATTTATTTTTTTTAAATTTTTGAATCCCACATATTATATCTATTGAAAGGAGTCTTGTACAGGGGATGTTGAACGGAGTTGAGAAATTATAAAAGAGAAGATACCTACTAACACATTTTTACCACCTTTCGGATTTAGTTCAGATACTGATTTTTCGATAAATTATAGTGTTCGTCGATCCCAGCATCTCCACCATGTCGTAAATTATATATTTACGAGTAGTTAAAAGTTTCTAATACACTATGAGGGACTAGTCCGATGTACAATAACAATTTTTTCACTTTTTTCAATTTCAATTTTTTTCAATAACATTGAGTAGATGTGAACATAGATATCCAATTCTAATGGATGTGTGAATGTGTTCTAGTTTGATAATATCAAACTAGAACACATTCACACATTATATTATAATGGGTATAACTTTCGGGTAATCTCAGTTCTTTCAGATTAAAGGGGGTGTACCCCAAGACGGCCTCCAACCCCCCCCCCCCCATTAGCCGTCCCCGAGCCTCCCACAATTTATTACAGTTATTCTGTAATTGAGACAGATGCCGATATAACACGAGTTGTTATGACAGTTGCCGATTTACTTCAGTTGCAATGGTATATCCTGGGTGGATGGGAGAGAGGACCACATGGTCCTAATCCATCCCAGGTTTGTATAAATAAAGCATTCAATCAATCAATCAATCAATCTCTCTCTCTCTAAGACCAGTGCCGATATGTTGTCATGCTTATAACCAAGGTCACTATTATACTGTTATTAAGACTAATGCCGATATACAGTATTATACTGTTATTAAGAATAATGCCGATATACAGTATTTGTACTACTGCATTGACAAATGCATGACAAAAGACCAATGCCGAAAGATGCAGTAATCATGACAAATGCCGGTACACTGCATCTTATAAGACAAGTGCTGATATGTGTTCAGATTTGTCAGATTCAGTACAGTTTGCAGTAATGATGACAATGGGCGATATACTGTACTATAATAAACATATCTGAAGAACTGAGATTAACCCACGATTGTGTCAAGACAACTTCGGTAAGTCAATCTCAACTGCGCGGGCGGTTGGTGTCGAAACCTGGCCAAGACTCTTGACGCAAGGCCAGGTACCATTTTATTTGGAGAGCCAAAACCCCCGGAACCCTTTCGGTTCGGAACGCTCTCCCGCTCGAAATGTTGAATAAGAAACTTCATTTTGTCCAAATGGTGGATGCTGTGTTGCGACGATAATATCATATTATGATTTTGTATATTTTTTAAACAATTTGTGTCATTGCATCTACGAATTATAGATCTTGACAGAAGTTCCAGTTGACCTCACCGGCGGCTCTTACCAAGAAACACTTTCAATTCCATTTCCACTCAACAAACTCAAAATCACCGGAATTGGGTGGTTTGCGTTGCATGCAACAATGACGAGGAGAACGACGGATGTAATGACAAATGACAAAAACAAAGATGCCGAGAGCCGTCACGGGCTGGCGAGAATCAGGCACATGAGCCTATTTATTATATCCTTCCCTTCTGGAAGGATGTAACGACACTTATCACGTAACGACACGAAAAAATAACAATGTCCTTCTGTATGGTACTAAACCCACCGCACCTCATTTCCCGCCCTCCGAGAGAAAAGGTGCATTAAATGCAACAAATTTGGTTACACAAACACACCTAGATTAAAAACGTTTATTGGCAATACAGGTGAATTTTAAAACAAAATAAATAAATGAATAACTTTCTAAGCTGAACATAAACTAAAAACGATTCCAATGGTTCGTTATCGAAGATAATAAACCAATAGTTGCAAAAATAAAATAAATAGGGAACACAAAGAAAAAGTTCGTTCGTAAACATGAGCATAACTCAAGTACCATGATCATGAAAACCATAGTGAGGGAGAATAAGTTATAAGATAACATCAACCCCATGGTATATCCAGAGCCCTAAAGGGCTCTTTTATGCTGGACCTGATTACTTTTCATTTAGCTGTCACTGGTAAAACCTTAAAATCCTGATGCGTATTGCCAGATCGGCCGAATGACGAAGAGGTTGAGTAAACCGTTTGTTTGAAAGAGAGAGTGGTGAAGAATTTCCCAGTAGTGGCCTCAAATAGCGGATTCGTGCTCTCAATCGTTTTTACTATTTCCCCCCGATGTTTAAAAAAACCCCAGTCATGCAGCATGACTATAAGAGCGAATTTTCGAAGTAATAAGTGATCCCCCCCCCACCTACCAAAAACCCCCCTCAGCTTTTGGACATATCAAAGCTGAACACGATGGAAGTCAGAATCGGGATATCACAGTCCGTCATCAGATTAGAGCCATGAAGAATATATCAAGGTTCAACCACGTTTCATCACGATGGTCCATTCGAATTCAAATATACACTTCGAGTCGACATGAAGTACACATTTTTCGAGTTTTATGACGAATTTGAATTGACAATTGCTCTTCAGGAATGTCTATTCGAATGCAAATAAACACCTCGAGTCGATATGAAGTCTACTTTTTTCGTGTTTTACGACGTATTTGATTTGACAATAATTGTCAATTATTGCTCTTCTGTAAGGTCCATTCGAATTCAAATAAACACCTCGAGTCGATATGAAGTCTACTTTTTTCGAGTTTTACGACGTACAGTACCCCAATGGTCATGACAAGCCCCCCCCCCCCACTCCCCCCGCACCCCCTGAGAACCCAATTTGGCCATATTACAGTAGTTTTCTGGGCATACCCCATCCTTATTGCTCAATAGCCACTAACTTTTCGATATCAAGATATCTCCATTTTCAAGATACTGACACCTCCCACAATTCGAGAGATTATTCAATAGGTGCTTACTAAAGCTGAGTTTCAACATGGACGTCTTTGGCGAGCTTTTATCAAAAAACCTCAAATACTCGTAGGTAGCAAAATTGCTCAAACACATTGATTTGGCCATGTGCAAGTAGAAGTTAGTTACAAATCCAGTTATTGTCAGGGATTTCGTAAACGCTCTATATGCAATAGGAAGAATTAAATGGCTGAAAAAAACTTAGGTTAGGTTATGAACCTTGGAGACCTTGGCACAATCGAACGCCAGCTCCATGTCCACAAAAATACCGGACACTTCTCTATTTTCGTAGGCTTGTAGAATTACGTCCAGGGTGCGATTGTTGAAGGCAAGAAGGCTCAGACCGGAATCAGGGAGATGATCATCGTTGTAATAATGAAGTTTTGGTAGAATAAGTCAATTAAGGCCTACAAGCCAGACCAAGCTCAAGTCGCTAACGATCATCTTGTTTTGAACCTTAAAAAGGGTTTTCTTTCGTATCATCAGCTCCGGTGGCTTTGTAATTATTCAACGCGTTATTCACTTTATAGCGGATCATTGCTTCGAGTACAATCCTCAATTTCTTATGGTGCGGCGAAGTAAATGGGATTTTCATTATACTCACCGTTAGGGGAAGGCGCAGAGAGATCTGAGTCAGTCGGCTTCTTGACGGGCGGGAGAAAGAGGAGAAATCCTGCAAGTTCTGCATTCCGGACAAGGTCTGCCATTGACATCAACATCGCGGTTATGAACGATCTGTCAGTGGACGTAGTTCCTCAATTGGACGTAGTTTTAAGCAAAATTTGGCATTCAATACCATAATAACTACTAAGCAACCACATGTTCCAAATCTAGTTTTAATATCCATGAATTCGTCTTGTAAATTATAATGGATTTCTTTAGGTCTTATTTCCAACTGGTTCTAGAATATTTTGAACTTGGAAATAATAAAGTTGAAATGATAAACAAGTGGAGCTTGCGGGGTATCAGGTTTAATCTGGTAAGGTATCGCGCATCATTGTACCCGTACAACAGAATGTGACACAATACGTTAACATAACGCGTGGTAATAATCATTCAATCAGTACAGGGGTGTCTCGAATGCCGTTCATTTCAGGTTCACAAGACAAACCCGTTATAACATAGAACTGGAACTGGTCCAACTGCAATTGGCACAGTCTTTGTGAATAGTAAGTACCGTCCGAAATGAGCGGTGTGGAAATTTGGCAAAGAAACTCACCTAAGGTAAAATTAGATTGTTTCAACCAAATATCTCACAACAAGTGATGATTCAATGATGAACTAAGGTACCAAAAACCTAAGAAGGCAAGGCTGGAATTAAGGGAAATCACGGAATTCATGGCCATTCTATTGTCCTCTAATTAACCTTTTTTTCGTTATAGCCGTTTAATCTCGGATTGTGCCAACCGTGTTTCCGTGGCCAAAGATTTTAATAGCATGAACCAGTTTCTGGATGATAAGCACAAAATGCTAGAGGTAAAAGTGTACAAGTGACATTTTGGACATTTTACAAGACAGCTTCGGAATTGAACTGTTCCCATCCCCTAATTATTAGATTATTGCCCAACGCACTCGCAATATGCATTCCCTCGGGACTGTATTCTAAGGTTTATGAGTCATTATGCGAAAAAGGTCATTTTCGAACTCTCCAATTTTTTTCTGCAATGTGCTTGAAAAATTATGAAAATAAATCAGAAATGTAATTACTTAATTGAAAACTGTAATTATACCTTGTTATTATAACGTATAAGTATCCTTTATTACTATATTACCTGCAACAATCTTCATACGTGAAGCATATATATTATATACAAGTAAGTATGTATGTGTGATGTCTACATCACACATACATACTTACTTGTATATAATATCTCGAGGTTCGGTCACAATAATTGTTAAAGACGTGTTTCCCAACGTTTCGACTATTTTGGTATTTAGTCATTTTCAAGGGATACAACAGCAAAGATAGCACAATCCGGACTTAATAAAATAATTACAACATACAATGGGTTTTGTTTTTATTTGAAACTGAAACTCACTCAAAACGTCAAAACATTAATAATACAGCTTTCGTACAAGTACGCAACCACAAGGGACATTTTATGTCTTTGCGCCCCCTCCCACGCCCACACCACGTACCACGTACTTCAATAATGATATGGTGAACTTCATAAATACCTGTGTGTAAACAATTATTTAAACAATCACGCTCATTCCGCACCTTGTCGGCCACGCACTCCGCAGTGGTTAACGTAATATGGTTAGGTAAATCGAGAGCTATCCAACGAGTGGTGAACGATTTTTGTACGATCAGGCGAAGTTAAAGTTCCGTAGCAACGAATCGGTTGTACTTGAAAATCATTCAAAATTTTCATAACGCTTTCTTCGTCACACGCTTTCTAATGTCACACTTATTGAGTTATGTGCCATAGTAAAGACATAAAATGTCAAAAATCAGAGATGTTCTACTCTGCATTCCTTGTGTAACTGGATAGTCAGCAGCGCTTGATTTTTAAATCTAGTAAATCTTGGTAAGGTGAAGTGATGACGCGGCACTGGAAAAGCACTTGTAAAGATAATGCTTTCGAACCTTCTTTCCTCCTTATCTCTTTTGATGTGAAGTCATGTCCTGCGATGATTGATAAGTTGATGCTAATGTGTCATCACCTAATTCAGAAGTGTTTTCAAATTGTATAGAAAGCTCGGTCATTGGTTTCCTGTCTCTGTAGGCTTTAGTGCTCGTCACCCATTTTTCACGTTTTTCATTCTGTTCACGCCTTGTTAACTCCGATATCAACTTGAATTAGCCTTTTTCTACCAAGGAAGAAGAAAAAAATTCACTTCAAAAATGAAAAGTTTCACTCGATTACCGCTCATTAGTCCTAGAAGGACTTAGGAAAAATGTTTAAAAAAATTTACCCCCACCTCAGTACTCAAAACAGGGTGTGACGTATATGTCACGCTCGTCCTCATAGGGGGCTCCGTTCAGGAGGACGTAGGAAGATGAGTTTGAATAAAATTTCGCTATGCAACATAGGTACTTACTATATTTTCGCTTGATTCAGGCAAATTGTTTTGAACAAGGAAATAGAATAATTTACGAGCACAAAAATATCAAAACACTTTATTTACTGAACAAAATGAAATCTATTGAACATAATTATAGATATAGTAGGTAATACAAGAATTTTCAGAAATTTGTAGTCCCTACAATAATAATTATTATTCTATAAAATATAAAGAATTGTTCCTCCTATTTTGTATGGAACTGCACATTACAATGGACACACAAGCCCACCTGGCATTTTATACACATCGTGGAATTGACTCGAGTACATCCCTCGTTAGCGCATCGCCTTCTTTTTTCTGTTGGAGTCAGCAGATGGTCTCTTCCATCACATCGGCGTCTTCCTGGGCCCGATTACATCTTTTTCCTTCCAGGGCTGAACCACCAGCAGAAAAGCGGCTGCATTTGAAAGGTGTTTTGTTGTTTGACAGATATTTTTGAACAATCTCCCTCTTGAATTCAAGTTTTGACTTTTTCCTGCCAGTTTTTTTTATAGTTGCCAAGCATTATTTATGGAGACGTCGGTTAACCAGGTAAGAATCATCCAGCACCACTCCTTAGAACGAATGGCGATTCTGTACCTTGAAACGTCCAGATCCATCCTATCGGTTCCTCCCATATTTTTGTTGTATGCAGCAACCACTAAGGCCTTGGGACATTCACGTGTTTTTGTGTGCGTATTTTTGTGATTCAGTTATGAGCAATGAAATCACGTTTTCATTAAAAAACAAAGTTCAAACATTGAAGTAGCAGTCATTTTCATATATTTTCATGTATATATACATGGCAAAGGAGGCTTCACCGGAAGGGAAAAAATTACTCTTGTTCTTGACTGGATCAACAAAGTCCCCTTCAATCCACTCTCGACGTCTCTTGTTAGAAAATCCAGAGAAATCGTGAAAATCACTCCCGATTCGCCTGTGATTAGATAAAACGGCATCCGCCTCACTCACCAGTGGGTTCTGGTTGAGATTATCAAACCTTCCTCCACCATCCTGATTTCCACTATCTTCATCAGTTAGGTAGTTTGCTGCCGGTGGAGCGATATAAACTCTCTCAACTTCAATTAAGGATTGGGTCTCATCTCCGTCAATGACCCCTTGGATTTCTTCTTCCAGCATTTGGGCTGTTTCGGCAACAATTAGCCCATCTTCCACACTCTCCCTGAAGATTATAATAAAGAAAATCAACATTTTCAGTCAGAACTGAATGACTATTGCTATAAATGAACGCAATTCACACAACAAATTCATAATGTAAGAGAAGACTGGTTCTTCCACTAAGCCCCCATTGAGGACGAGCGTAACGTATTTGTAACGGCCGATTTTTCATTTGATTGAAGTATGAAAATACACTACTTAGTATGAATAAACTGTTGTAATAGCTTGATAAATTATCTCTCATGAAAAACCAGGAACAAACAGCATTATTTATCAATAAAATAAATATTTATCACACTTACCATAATTCGAGGTCCATGTAAAAAAACTCTGCAAATTCTTGACACAACGGTTCATTATCTTCTTTGTACAGATCACCCTTCTGTCTAGATCACTAGGTCCAAATGTCTAGATCCTAAATGTTAGATTAATTATTATTATCAATTATCACTAATTATTAACAATTTTATCAAGTACCTAGTGAAAATTATTATAATTTATTGTTAGGTATTAATAATTCGTATTTATAATTAATAATAATTATTATTAATTATGATTAATTAATACCTACGATATAATTCTGGGGTGCTACGTCGGTAATAATTTTTCTATAAAAGAAGTACCTACCAACAAACATTCGAAATGACCTTCATTTCCGTAGCACGAAACGCACCTCAGAACAACAAACTCGACATCACTAAAGCCATATGATGTTCCAAAGAGCTTGTTAGTATGAAAATGGACCTGTATTTCAACAGTTTGATTCACGATCGTGTTGTGAGGCACAATCTTTGAGCCGTCATTGTGAACGAACGGCTGGTCGTACAAAGCTGCGGATGGTCTTAAAAAATTCTACGGAACAAACTCAAAATTCAAAATTCAAAATTCGTTTTGAACCCCTTCCCCTTGACCTAGGGTTATGAAAAGTTTCGAGGACCATTGTGGGGTTGGTCGAAACCCATAAAAAAAATTTCGTAATTTTAACTCAACGCTAACTGGGCAAAGTGGCGCGGACGGCGTACGGCGGACGGACGGATTTCATTTTTATTCGATTTTCAGAATCTACGTATCTTGAAACTTTCAGGACAAAGAAATAAACGGATATCGAAATATACATGTATGAGATTTATTCTACATACCTCCGGGTTCTTGATAGTATCAGAATACACTGAAGTTAATTGAAATATAATCGTAATGAACTTAAGTAGCAGAAGTGAACTTTAGGGAAACTGATCGCAGTCGATGGCAGAGCAGAAGTGAAGTTGAGCCGGAGGTGGCAGCGTACATAGCGCCAACGACGGTTGCGGTGGTTTTAGGAACTAGGTCCACGGCCATCGGTATCCACGGAGTATGTATCACGAGAGAGGACGGATTGATAATCTTGACACTCCCCTCCAAGTCGTCATCTCGATGTCCAGTATCCCGAGCAAGGCAACAAGCTTCCATTCATGACACTCCGTATTCAGCATAGCGTTCTCCGTATTGGTCGCAGCATTCTCCTGGTTCTACATATCAGTCTCCGGGTTGAGCATGGTGGTGATGGAATCGACCAAATCTTCCGACTTAGTCGATTCTAGCTGTTAATATCAAAATAGAATCTGATCAGTGTTTATACAGCATTAAATCTCTGAATTTGACAAACTTAGCATGATTTAATGGCTTAGTTAGAGTATCAGCTATTTGATCATCCGTTGAAATCCATTTAATTTGAATATTTCCATCTCTATGTTCTTGACGCACATATAAATACGACAGTCTAACCATATGTTTTAATGTAGAAGAGTCATCTACTTCTGCTAGTCTAATCGCCGGTTTAGAGTCTTCATAGATAATTGGAATTAAATTTAATCCAATCATTGTTGAACACATGGTCCTGATTGAAGCTAAGTCTCGACACGCAGTACTCATAGCTACAAACTCACTTTCAGCTGAAGAAAGAGCAACATGATTTTGACGTTTTGTGCGCCATACTACCGGATTACCAAATAAGTAGATAATATATCCCGTTGTGGAAAAGCCTCTTTCCGCAGATAATCCAAGAGAAGCATCTACATAACATTCAATGTTATTATTCCCTTTATCAGAAAACAAGAGTCCATAATTTCTAGTTCCTCTAAGATAACGCATGATCCGGATTACAGCTTTCCAATCCTTCAAAGTGAAATTTGACTGACGTCTACTTAACATATTTGTGGCATATGAGATATCCGGTCTAGCACCACCTTGCAAGTAAAGTAGAGAGCCTATTGCTTGTCTAAACGGAATGGAACTAAGATCACAAATTTGATTTTTCTCCTCCTTTTCAATCGATTTATCGAATATCATAGGAGTAGAGACAATTTTATCACTATCAGGATCAAATTTCATCAACATGTTGTCAATATGAGATTTCTGAAGTATCCCTATCGTTCCTTCACTCCGGTTTCTAATAATTTCTAAACCCAGGTATTTTCTAGGTTCCCCGAGATCAACTATAGAAAATTCCTTTTCTAAAACGCATTTAACCTGTTTAAGTTTTTGATTACTATTAGTAGCCAGAAGTATATCATCAACATAGAGTAAAAGAATAGCTATTTTGTCTCCTGATTTCCACATAAACAAACATGGTTGAAATGGGTATGGTTGGAAGTCCATCTCGTTCACAGCTTCTTGAAACCTGATATACCACCTTCTTGGTGATACCTTTAGACCATACAGCGCTCTGTGTACTTCACACACATGTTTAGTCTTAAATTTTTCATCCAGTTGTAAATAATTGTCATAACCATCCGGAATTTCCATATATACCAATTTATCAAGCGAACCATTTAAAAAGGCAGTTTTTACGTCATATTGAACCAAATCCAGGTCATATTTCGCTGCTAAAATTAATAGGAATTTTACATCTGGTAACCTTGCAACAGGAGCATAAATTTCTGATAACTCATAGTTATTATTATCAGCAAATCCTTTGACTACCAGTCTACTACGATACCTTACCGATCCGTCAGCTTCAGATTTCCTCTTATGTACCCACCGGGTTTTCATTACTTTCATTCCTCTGGGCACATCCTTTCTAGAAATGATTTTCCAGGTGTTGCACTTTTCCAGGGCCTGAAATTCTGTATTAATTGCATCTAACCAAAGATCAGCATCAGGTGCTCTTAATGCTTGAGCATAGGTTAAAGGTTCTTCACCAGAATCTTGAAGGAAAAATGTTTTATCTCCTATATCGCCTAAGTCTTCAAAGAATTCACATTCATCATTTTCATGAATAAGCACCGGATTTTGTTTGTTTTCGATGCCCTGTATGGAATCTTCTATCCTAGTTGGTATTTGAATTGAAATGGAATTATCCTCCTGATTAATATTGGTAGTTAGCTCAGAATCCTTGTTACTGGCACCAACATCACTATTAACCTCTACTGTAAATTCCGTTTGACTACCGGGTTCAAGAGCCTTATTTTCATTTTTAGTATAATCACCATAGGTTCGGTTTTCTATAAAATCTACATGTTTTGACCTAACCACCGTTTTATTTTTGTAGTGCAATAGATGGTATCCGGTTTCACCACATTCTAACAAGAATCCTAAGTTTGCTTTGGGTGCAAATTTAGAAGTGGATTGAGTATCCAAGATATAAGCTTCACATCCAAATCGTCTGATATATTTTACCGTAGGGGCATGATTTAATACAAGCTCATAGGGGGTTTTAAAGTTTATCGACCCATTTGGAGTTCTATTATGAATATAGATTACATGTCTCATGGCATAAGGCCAGTAGTGAGTCGGAATACCTGAAGAGATGAGATTGACCCGGATTTTCTCTTCCAATTCTAAATTTTGCCTTTCAGACACGCCGTTTAATTGAGGGGTGTAAGGCTCGCAAGCAGTTAATTTTATATTTTCTCGTTTAAGCAAAGCATTCATTTCACTAGTTTTATATTCTAAACCCCCATCCGTTCTAATTTCTGAAACCTTAGTTTGGGGGCCTTTTAATCTCCTGATTTCTTCTAGACAAGAAAGCAAAGCTAAGTTTACTCTAGTTTTGTTGCCTATTTCGAAAGCAAATACATACCTAGAGGCATCATCCGTAAATGTAACAATATATTTAGCTTGAGACCTATATGCCACCGGTTTTAATGGTCCCAAAAGATCGCTATGCAAACGATGAAATACAATATCTGATCTATGTCTTTTACTAGTGAATGGCTTGCGTTTGGCTTTAGCCATTTTGCAATCAGGACAATCTAAGATATTAGTATCAAATTTGACTCCTTCCAACTCCGGAATTTGTTTACCCGCTATCTTTAAATATTTTAGAGAAGCATGATTTAGTCTGTAATGCCATCCTAGACCTACATCGTTTCTAAATTGCAAAGTTTCATCCTTTTTAAACTTCTTTGGGTCAGAACTCCCCTCTAAACTGAGCCCCGGTTTCTGAATTTTTCTTTTAATTCCGGTTTTGTTTACATCTTTAGTGATTTTATCTACCGTATTTGTTTTCGCCGGATTTTCATCGCTTTCTGACTTGGTCATCAACGAATTTCCTTGCACCAGACTGAGTATCCTTAATTTTTCATCCTGATTTGCATTTATCATAGGAAGCGAAAAGGACAACCACCAAAAACGTCCATCAAAACTACCGGTTTTTAGAATGTCCCCTGAACTCGGATCTATAATTTCTAATTTATTTTTATCAAATTTCGCACCTAATCCTTTTTGCATTTGTTTCCTAATAGAAAATAGATTTTCTACTAGTTCAGGTGCATACAGCACACCTCTTAAAATCCCAAATTTCTTTAGTTCATCGTTATAATATATTATATCACCTGATTGTCTAATGATTAAGTCCGATTCCTTACTACTATTTGCACACGATATCCTGATTTCATTATGCAAATTTACTAAATTAGAAAATACCTTCTTATCCTTAACTATGTGTTCAGTAGCACCACTATCAGCTATAAACCTTAATTGAGGTAATTTACCATCCAACAATGACATCTCCGAGCCCCAAGAATGCATTGCTGAGGGCGTTTCCCCGGAATTAGGCCTGGGTACAGCAATGGCAGCCATCGTATTTTCGTCATCGTCATTATCATCATCGGATTCTTGTGCTGCATAATGAGCTCCGTCTGAGGTTGTTTTACTCCGGGTTTTTGAAACAACACTCCTCAATCTGGTCTGTGCTGGAGTCCTAGAGCGAGCTTTAGAGGTTAGGATTAACACCGGATTCCGTATTTGAGACCTCGTCAGTGACCATTATTTCATCGCCGTGAGTACGACGCACCGGGTTGGTTAGCGTGGACGCCAAAGCGTTAATCCTTAAAATGGACTCCTCAGAAACCTGCCGTATTTGATCCTTGATTTTATCAAATTTGCTTGCGTATTCCTTTTCAACCTCCCGCCTAACCACTTCACTCCTCTTTTGGATCTCCTCCTCCACGATTCTCCTTATTTCGTCAGAGTTCATTTTTCTCTCCGGAACAGATAATGTTACAGCACCAGATTAAATCTATATTTTGCTCCTTGTTAAATATAGTTCTACCTTAATCCGTAATAAACGAATCTTAAAAGACACCGAACTAAAATGACTCCGTGAGTTTAATACTCGTTGACATATCGTTAAATTACATTCTTACTTGAGCACCGCGCACGCCTTATTCTCTCCGAAATACTATTTTTGTCCCCAGGTCTGGAATTCGCTCACCTTGCGTCCCGAATCGTGATTTTTCGGGTTTTTAGTGTATAAAACACTGAGTGAGGTTGCAGTTACGGGGATGTTCGATCCGCCCCGCTATCCATGTCTGTATCCGTTCTCATAGAGATACCTTACCAGACATAGACGCGCTGTGCGTCGGTAACAGGGCCTGAACAACTAGCTTACACCTCAGCGACACGCACACACATAAATAAATTATGCTATGACTATCCCGCTGGTAAAACCCAATGTGAAAAATGCACGATTCATTACATGTTTCATCTCAGAGACTAATTCCAACCTATATCTTATTTCAAACTTTATTCGAAAACTCCGGGTTTGTTAAATTTAAATAAATCGGATTTTAGTTTCTTAAATCTCATTATTTATTAGCTTCTGCATTCAGCCGGGTTACTTCTGCTTGCCATCTGCGATACTTTAACTTTCCTGATTCTGCAACATCATACTGTTATTAATTTAAATACTTTACTTCTCTAAATTCACACACCACACTGGGGACGTGAGCAAATTCCGACCTCGTTAGGTCCCTAGGCTTTCATGCAGAATAGTGTCTCGTGTTTGCGACCGGTTTACCAGTAGAAAGAGGCACACCGCATTAATTCCGAACTAATGTCAGCACTCCGGGTTAATACCAAGCTAGATATTTATCGAGTGGGTTTTCTTTTTTTCAACTTATAAATACCGTAACTTAGCACCTTAGTTAATTTAAATGTATCAAGGTAACACTCCCGCCGTATTCAGCCAACAATGTAAACAAAACATTCACCGAACTCACTATTTTGAACAGGAATCAACCGTGATCATCTGTTTTGTCTTCATGACATCCTTGTTACTACCGGTATAATTTTCTTACATGCACGAAATACACCACATATTAAAAGGAAAAGTCAGTAGTTCCACCTTATTGCAAAGAAAAGGTTCAATAATAATTCTAGCTATCAGTGGAAAATCAATTTGTTGTGATAACGAACAACAATCGATAATGCTGATAGAATGTTACTTTGATACTATAATTTCGATCGATTAATCGATTCTTCGTTGAATATTCGAATCCGGGTTTTATCATGAGCCGTTTTATCCGTATTCCCCACTTCGATAACTGTAACCTACCTTAATATCGATTTACATACATCGATCTTCTCTTTCTACCGACGCTCTAACGCATTTCTTTTTATGCGCCTCCTTACTAATTTTTCTCGAGATGGAATAGTTATCACCCGCACTCTCCGAAATTTAAGAGCGATTTTCATCGATAAAACTGAGTTTTTCATCGTTATATCCTGCTAGACTTACGGACCATCGACTTGACTCGGGAAGCACACTCAGTTAAATATTGCATCATCCTTTTTTGAAGCAAAATGTCCGCCGCCATTTTCCTCCTGATTTATGAAGCTCTCACCTGCATTTTCTCCGTTGTGCTTCCCGTCCGGATTACAGAGAAGAAAACTAGTATACTTCTCTAACTATTCCATAAAAACTATAACAACGAGCTTCCAGTTGTTATTTCCTGATTCGCACCGGATTCTCGAGAAAAATCACGAGCACTATTTCTCTGCATGGGACGGCTCACCCGTTCGCCGGCCCACCTATGTTAACATTTCAGGACAAAGAAATAAACGGATATCGAAATATACATGTATGAGATTTATTCTACATACCTCCGGGTTCTTGATAGTATCAGAATACACTGAAGTTAATTGAAATATAATCGTAATGAACTTAAGTAGCAGAAGTGAACTTTAGGGAAACTGATCGCAGTCGATGGCAGAGCAGAAGTGAAGTTGAGCCGGAGGTGGCAGCGTACATAGCGCCAACGACGGTTGCGGTGGTTTTAGGAACTAGGTCCACGGCCATCGGTATCCACGGAGTATGTATCACGAGAGAGGACGGATTGATAATCTTGACAGAAACGTAAACCAACAAATTTTGAGGGGGGGTTAAAAATTTTTTTTCTTTGGGCGATTCCAATGGTTCATTATCGAAGATAATAAACCAAAAACGCCCTCCACACTGTAAACTACTCCACAGAACCACAAGACCGACTGACGCTCTTCTCTCTAACCCCCTCGGCCAGCCATGTGATTGATAGATAATATTTTATTGGCATAGAGGTACATACAACAGTTTAAATTTAAGTGTCTTAAGATACATAATATGTATCTTAAGGCCGTCAGGCCGATATTGTTCATATTATGAACAATATCGGCCTGACGGCCTTAAATTTCTTGTAGTCTTAATTAGTATTGTACCTATTTTGTGTCATAGGTTTAGGGGGTAGGGAGAGTAAATTATCGTAAGAGGAAAGGGAAAAACAATTTAAGACTCTTAGGGTGCCAGCCATGTGTTTCTTTTAGATAGAGGATTCCTTTACACCCCAACACATTCTACTGGGAGCTTCAGGAGCTAAAATAACTATTGTGGTGAAGGGATGACACGAATCATCTGGAAATAACTTCTGAATGATGTTATACCAATTTAAAATTGGCCAAAAAATGTTTTCTGAATCTTAACAATAAATCCGACAAATAAGTGCAATTGGGGAACAAATATCAAGGGTGTTCATTGAGCAGCATGATCTCAAGATTGACGAGGTCAGTCGCGGAAACCTTAAAAATCGCCTCTTTCGACTAGTTTTTCAATAGGTATTTAAAGAATATAATATTCACTTCTAGCTCTCGAAACTTTGGTACACGTTAAAACTAGGTGGAAGCTACACAATACTACTATAATATTTTTTGCCGACAAGCATCACGCAGATTCCGTGGAATCAGCCTGGAACACCAAATTTACCTTTTCGCGTAATGACCCTTATACTCACATGTTGTATTTTTACGTCTGATAACAGCCCAACGCCTTCCTACTATGACGACCTTTAGCGGAATATCAGCTACCTGATGAGTTTGCTTCGTCGAATCGTTACTTACGTTTTCTAACCCTCAGACCTTGCAAGGCGAATCTTTCCAATTGGGCAATTGCGGCTATTTACGAAGTGTGACCCGTCTTTACCGGAAATTTTCAATTTTCCTCACTTAGGACGTCGATTGTTAGATAACATGCAGAATTCAGCCGACGGTGAAAACAAGCTGAGCCTTTTATGTCGCCAGTTGGGATGCAACCTGTATCTCAATGACATGGAGCATCTGGTTGGGATAACTCGTTCCGTAATTTCAACTAATTTTTTCATTCAGGGTTACGCGAAACTAAAATTTCTCGTCCGTGACGGTGGTGGTTCCAGTAAAGTATTATATAATTTTACATTGGATTTGATGCTGTATACATATTAAAGTGAAAAGAAAGACAAATAAAATACGATATGAAAATAAAACCCCCAAAAAATACTTCGTTTATAAATCATCCTTCTCGCAAATATCATTCTACAGCTGCCGGTAAAAGTTATGATATCAACATTCCCCGCCCGCCTTTTTCCTTCCAACTGAGTTATATGTACCTATTAGATAGTTGGTAATAAAAACGTGTTGCCATGGCGCCAAGGGGATATTTCGAAACAGGTACGGTGCTTGTGAAGCTTTAGGAAGTAAACAACGGTTCATTATCTTCTGTCTAGATCAAAAGGTCTGAATGTCTAGATCCCGAATGTTAGATTAATTATTATTAAGAATTATCACTAATTATTAATAATTTTATAATAATTATAGAATAATAATTATCCTGAAATACAGGTCGATGGTTGAAATACAGGTCGATAATTATTATCGACCTGTATTTCAACCGTTTGATTCACGATCGTGTTGACAGGCTCAACCTTTGAGCCGTTATTGTGAACGAACGGCTGGTCGTACAAAGCTACGGATGGTCTTAAAAAATTCTTAGAAATAAACTCTATCTAAATATGAAATAAAAAACATACCGTTTGATGGGAATTTTTTGAGTTTTGGAATTTTCAAAATTTCAAAATTCGTTTTGAACCCCTTCCCCTTGACCTACGTTAATAATTTTTCTACCAACAAACATTCGAAATTACCTTCATTCCGTAGCACGAAACGTACCTCAGATCAAAAAACTCGACATCACTAAAACCATAATATGGTTTTTTGAAATTTGGAAAATTCCAAAACTCGAAAAATTCATATAGAACGGTATGTTTTTTATTTCATATTTAGATAGAGTTTATTCCTAAGAATTTTTTAAGACCATCCGCAGCTTTGTACGACCAGCCGTTCGTTCACAATGACGGCTCAAAGGTTGAGCCTGTCAACACGATCGTGAATCGACGGTTGAAATACAGTTCAATTTTCATACTAACGAGCTGTTTGGAACATCATAATAACAAAAAAGTCGACATCACTATAACCATATTATGGTTATAGTGATGTCGACTTTTTTGTTCTGAGGTACGTTTCGTGCTACGGAAATGAAGGTAATTTCGAATGTTTTTTGGTGGGTACTTCTTTTTATAGAAAAATTATTACTGACGTAGTATTAAAAACCCCAGAATTATATCGGTACATTTTATTTGTAATTAATTCATCATCTCTATCATTCAGGTTCTGCACATAGCAACCCAGGCGATTCCATTAATTATAATTAATATTTATTATTGTTCATAATAAATACAAATTATTAATACCTAACAATAAATCATAATAATTTTCACTAGGTACCTCCTTGATAAAATTATTAATAATTAGTGATAATTCATAATAATAATTAATCTAACATTTAGGATCTAGACATTTAGACCGAGTGATCTAGACAGAAGGGTGATCTGTACAAAGATTTTAAAACTGTTATGGTTAAGGAAGACACAATTTATTTTTAAATGTATTTAACGAAGGAAGTGTTGAGTTAAGCAACTTTTGTATGAAGAAACAACTTTTTTATGATGGAAATAGGAATTGTTAAAAAATACTCAACTTGACGGTAATTTGATATTTTATATAGTGGAACTGTTGAGAGTACAAGTAGATCTAGGAACGCGGTAGCGTTCCGCCCCGCCAAGCAAAGAAGTTGAGAAAACGAACGGTACCAAGTGTATGTTTACCGGACGTCACGAAACGCGTTTTCGAGGTATCCATATCTCGGCTCCTATTTGACCGATCAACTTGAAATTTTTTTCTTTTTTTTTTTTCTTTCAAATGATTTATTGCACCAAGTAACAACTTATTAGCAACATATTTTTGACATATATGTGAATTGGTTGTAGTACAACTTAGATACTTAACTAAGCCGCTTATAGTTTTGAAAGTTAGGAGTGCAATTTTGTGCACTTAAACCGATCACTGATTTCACTGAACGGACTTATCGCGAGAACACCTTCACTCACTTCCACAGGTCATGAGGCTTCTTTCTCTTGAGACGTCTGAGTAGGTCGTCAACGTCGAGCAGCTGGACAGCTTCTTCATTGACGTGTACTTGTAACCGCTTGTGATGGGCTATGGCTTGAACCTTGATGACTTCATTGACAGTTGGTATGCGAAGTTCTTTGTGTAGCCGGACATTTCTGGTATACCGGTAGGCGTCCACACAACATCTCAGCACATTGTTTTAGAAACGTTGGATAATATCGCGGTTACTTTGAGCGGTGCAGCCCCACAACTGCACTCCGTAAGTCCAGACAGGCTTGAGGACTTGATTGTACAGGGTTAATTTGTTCTGGATCGACATTTTTGAGCGTCGGCCCATTAACCAGTACATTTTCCTGAACTTAAGCACCAGTTCTTCTTTTTTCTTCTTGACATGCGCCTTCCAGCGCAATTTAGCATCCAGGGTCATGCCCAGGTATTTAGCTTCATTGGCGTGCGGTATAGTCTTGCCGTTGAGATGAAGGGGGAAATAGTCGAGCTTACGATTGGTAAAGTCGACATGAACTGATTTCGCTTCATTCATCTTGATCCTCCATTTTGATGTCCATTCTTGGAGTTTCTTAATAGATCTTCTGAGCTTGGGAATCGTCACGTGATTTGTTTCACCAACTGCAAGGACAGCTGTGTCATCTGCAAACGTTGCTATTGTATTCTCCTCTCGTTCTGGCATATCGCTGGTGAACAGGACGTACAGGAGTGGGCCAAGTACACTTCCTTGGGGAACTCCAGCGTGTATTCGGTGCACTTCTGAGTAGGCATCTTCATGCTTTACCCTGAAGAATCGATCTGATAGATAGGATTGCAATAATTCAGCATATTTTGCTGGCAACATTCTTCGGAGCTTGTGGTTTAGTCCATCGTGCCAAACTTTGTCAAACGCTTGGGTTACGTCGAGAAAGATGGCCGAGCAAACTTGCTTGTTTTCTAGTGCCTCCTCAATCACACTCGTAATTCGATGCACCTGGTCAATGGTAGAGTGCTTTTGTCGGAAACCAAATTGATGAGAAGGGACCAGATTGCGTTCTTCTACGACTGACATCAGCCGCTTGTGGATGAGCTTCTCAAATAGTTTTGATAATACTGGAAGAAGGGATATTGGCCGGTAGGATGTTAATTTTTCGGCTGGCTTACCAGGTTTCTGAATCATGATCACTTCAGCTAATTTCCACAATTGAGGTACATAACGAAGTTTGATAGCGGCATTGATTATTTTGGTGATTTTCATTAGGACCTTCCGTGGGAGGTTTTTAAGGATATGCCCCGTGATCAGGTCGTACCCAGGAGCCTTTTTTGGATTGATTTCATTAAGGATGGTTTCTTGAACTTCTTTAACCGTCACTGGGGGTATTTCGATTTCATGATCTGTTACAATAACCTCTTCCAGTGGTTCCTCATCTGGGTCTCCAGGATTTGGTCTGAAGATGTCGGCCAGATAACGGGCAAATGCATCAGCCTTCTCTTGGTTGGACTTGATCCACTTCCCGATAGTTTCATCTTTGATTGGTGGTGCTTGGACGATAGGACGTTTGAGATGCTTAGTAGCTCTCCACAGGGAATAATCAGCGTCACGATTGATGGCAAGGGAAGTGATGAATTCTTCTTGCGTTTCCTCTTTGATCTCTTTAATCATATCACGAAGTTCACTGGCATATAGATACCATATTGCCTTGTCGTCTGGAATACGCGTTTGCTGCAATTTACGCCTAGCTCTGCGCTTCTTCTTGATCATGGTAAGAACTTCACATGGGTAGTTGAACCCTTTGAGTTTCTTGACCACCTCAGGGGTGTTTTCCCACGCGACCGTTTGGATGTTATATACGAGTACTTGAAATTTGGTGTGGGTCTTCTTTGAGTGTATATTAGAAAGCCCTGAAAGTTTCAAATCGATAGGTCTAAAGGGAGCCGAGCTACATAACTTCAAAAACCCGGTTTTACTGCCTTAGATTGTTCTTCTCCTTCTTCTCCTTCTTCTTCTCCTTCTTCTTCTCCTTGTTCAGACAGGCAAGGCTGGAGCCTCTCCACGTTGACCGATTGACTTGAAATTTTGCACAGAGCTTCATTTAACCTTGAGACAGAGCCTTATATAAAATTAAACCCATTATCTCAACCCAAAAAAGTTTTAGAAACAAAAAACTCTGCAAATTCTTGACACAACGGTTCATTATCTTCTTTGTACAGATCACCCTTCTGTCTAGATCACTAGGTCTAAATGTCTAGATCCTAAATGTTAGATTAATTATTATTATCAATTATCACTAATTATTAACAATTTAATCAAGTACCTACCTAGTGAAAATTATTATAATTTATTGTTAGGTATTAATAATTCGTATTCATTATTAGTAATAATAATTATTAATTATGATTAATTAATACGATATAATTCTGGGGTTTTTAAAACTACGTCGGAAATAATTTTTCTATAAAAGAAGTACCTACCAACAAACATTCGAAATTACCTTCATTTCCGTAGCACGAAACGCACCTCAGAACAACAAACTCGACATCACTTAAGCCATATGATGTTCCAAAGAGCTTGTTAGTATGAAAATGGATCTGTATTTCAACAATTTGATTCACGATCGTGTTGTGAGGCACAATCTTTGAGCCGTCATTGAGAACGAACGGCTGGTCGTACAAAGCTGCGGATGGTCTTAAAAAATTCTACGGAACAAACTCAAAATTCAAAATTCAAAATTCGTTTTGAACCCCTTCCCCTTGACCTAGGGTTATGAAAAGTTTCGAGGACCATTGTGGGGTTGGTCGAAACCTATAAAAAAAATTTCGTAATTTTAACTCAACGCTAACTGGGCAAAGTGGCGCGGACGGCGTACGGCGTACGGCGTACGGCGGACGGACGGATTTTTTTTATTCGATTTTCTGAATCTACGTATCTTGAAACGTAAACCAACAAATTTTGAGGGGGGTTAAAAAAATTTTTTCTTTGGGCGATTCCAATGGTTCATTATCGAAGATAATAAACCAAAACCAGAAACTTTAGGAAAATTCTGTCCACTTTGGCGAGTCTACAGCCTGGGTAAAAGGACCAATCGACTTGAATTTTTTTACATACCTTCTTTATAGCATGTCTCAGTGCCATTTGAACGAAATAACCCATTATCTCAACCAAAAAAAAAATTAGGGACAAAAAACTAAAATTTAGGGTAATTTAGGCTAATTTTGGCCATATCTCGGCTCCTAGTTGACCGATCAACTTGAAATTTGGTTTGGATCTTTTTGGTGTGGATAAGAGAAAGCTCTGAAAGTTTCAAGTCGCTACGTCTGAAGGGAGCCGGGTTATATAACTTCAAAAACCAATTACCATGTTTTTCTACTTTTTTCAGTCGGTCAAGGCTACAGCCTCTCCACCTTCGCCGATTGACTTGAAATTTTGCACGGAGCTTCGTTTCAAGTGTAGCAAGTGCCTTTTGAAAGATTCAAGTCGATATCTTTAAAGGGAGCCGAGTTATATAACTTCAAAAACCCGGTTTTTCACCCTTACCTGTTCTTCTTCTCCTTAATCAGTTAGGCCTTTCCACCTTCACGGATTGACTTGAAATTTTGCACAGAGCTTCGTTTCAACATCAGCCAGTGCCTTTTGAAAGTTTAACCCATTATCTCAACCCAAAAAACTTTTAGAAACAAAAAACCTGAAATTTAGGCTAATTTTGGCAACTTTGACGAGTCTACAGCCTGGGTAAAAGGACCAATCGACTTGAAATTTCGCATAGACCTTCTTTATAAAATGACCCACTTCAACAACAAAAACTCTGCAAATTCTTGACACAACGGTTCATTATCTTCTTTGTACAGATCACCCTTCTGTCTAGATCACTAGGTCTAAATGTCTAGATCCTAAATGTTAGATTAATTATTATTATCAATTATCACTAATTATTAACAATTTTATTTAGTACCTAGTGAAAATTATTATAATTTATTGTTAGGTATTAATCATTCGTATTTATTATTAATAATAATTATTATTAATTATGATTAATTAATACGATATAATTCTGGGGTTTTTAATACTACGTCAGTAATAATTTTTCTATAAAAGAAGTACCTGCCAACAAACATTCGAAATTACCTTCATTTCCGTAGCACGAAACGCACCTCAGAACAACAAACTCGACATCACTTAAGCCATATGATGTTCCGAAGAGCTTGTTAGTATGAAAATGGACCTGTATTTCAACAGTTTGATTCAAGATCGTGTTGTGAGGCACAATGTTTGGGCCGTCATTGTGAACGACCGGCTGGTCGTACAGAGCTGCGGATGGTCTTAAAAAATTCTACGGAACAAACTCTATCTAAATATGAAATAAAAAACATACCGTTCCATATGAATTTTTCGAGATATGAAATTTTCAAAATTTCAAAATTCGTTTTGAACCCCTTCCCCTTGACCTAGGGTTATGAAAAGTTTCGAGGACCATTGTGGGGTTGGTCGAAACCCATAAAAAAAATTTCGTAATTTTAACTCAACGCTAACTGGGCAAAGTGGCGCGGACGGCGTACGGCGGACGGCGGACGGCGGACGGCGGACGGCGTACGGCGTACGGCGGACGGACGGATTTTTTTTTATTCGATTTTCTGAATCTACGTATCTTGAAACGTAAACCAACAAATTTTGAGGGGGGGTTAAAAAAAATTTTTCTTTGGGCGATTCCAATGGTTCATTATCGAAGATAATAAACCAAAAGATGTGATATCCCCCCAAAAAACACTCCGTGTAAAAATCACCCCGCCTCGCAAATATCATTCTTCAGAGGCCGGAAAAAGTTATGATATCCACTTTCCCCGCCCGCCCTTTTCCTCATTAAGGAGCTAAGTATAATGAAAAGCTTAACCACTTCACAAGCACCGTACCCCTTTCGAAATCTCCCCTTCTGTCTAGATCACTAGGTCTAAATGTCCAGATCCTAAATGTTAGATTAATTATTACTATCAATTATCACTAATTATTAACAATTTAATCAAGTACCTACCTAGTGAAAATTATTATAATTTATTGTTAGGTATTAATAATTCGTATTCATTATTAGTAATAATAATTATTAATTATGATTAATTAATACGATATAATTCTGGGGTTTTTAAAACTACGTCGGTAATAATTTTTCTATAAAAGAAGTACCTACCAACAAACATTCGAAATTACCTTCATTTCCGTAGCACGAAACGCACCTCAGAACAACAAACTCGACATCACTTAAGCCATATGATGTTCCAAAGAGCTCGTTAGTATGAAAATGGATCTGTATTTCAACAATTTGATTCACGATCGTGTTGTGAGGCACAATTTTTGAGCCGTCATTGAGAACGAACGGCTGGTCGTACAAAGCTGCGGATGGTCTTAAAAAATTCTACGGAACAAACTCTATCTAAATATGAAATAAAAAACATACCGTTCTATATGAATTTTTCGAGATATGAGATTTTCAAATTTTCAAAATTCGTTTTGAACCCCTTCCCCTTGACCTAGGGTTATGAAAAGTTTCGAGGACCATTGTGGGGTTGGTCGAAACCCATAAAAAAAATTTCGTAATTTTAACTCAACGCTAACTGGGCAAAGTGGCGCGGACGGCGCACAGTGTATTATTTTGCGAATCTGGGAAGTCAAAAATGTGAAAAATGAAGTTAATATTTAGGGGTGCCAGGTATGATACGTGGGAAGTGTAAGGTCCAAAGGTAGTAAAAACAATGCGGTAGGAATTATTCCTCCTCAAACGGGAACGTACGACGAGTTCAAACATGAGTGTCGTGATGACTCCAACGTGTAACTCGGGAAGGCATGAAAAGCAGTCGTCTTCAAATTGCTCCGCTGAACGGACAGTTGCCGAGGGAACAAGGCCGATATTTTTCTCGATTTGTATACCTCATAGGTAAGTGAAAAAAAATATTTTTATTGTTTTTAAATATTTTTTTAGCTTGTAATAATTACAAGCTAAAAACTCTGCAAATTCTTGACACAACGGTTCATTATCTTCTTTGTACAGATCGCCCTTCTGTCTAGATCACTAGGTCTAAATGTCTAGATCCTAAATGTTAGATTAATTATTATTATCAATTATCACTAATTATTAACAATTTTATCAAGTATCTAGTGAAAATTATTATAATTTATTGTTAGGTATTAATAATTTGTATTTATTATTAATAATAATTATTATGAATTATGATTAATTAATACGATATAATTCTGGGGTTTTTAATACTACGTCGGTAATAATTTTTCTATAAAAGAAGTACCTACCAACGAACATTCGAAATTACCTTCATTTCCGTAGCACGAAACGCACCTCAGAACAACAAACTCGACATCACTTAAGCCATATGATGTTCCAAAGAGCTTGTTAGTATGAAAATGGACCTGTATTTCAACAGTTTGATTCACGATCCTGTAGTGAGGCACAATCTTTGAGCCGTCATTGTGAACGAACGGCTGGTCGTACAAAGCTGCGGATGGTCTTAAAAAATTCTACGGAACAAACTCTATCTAAATATGAAATAAAAAACATACCGTTCTATATGAATTTTTCGAGATATGAAATTTTCAAAATTTCAAAATTCGTTTTGAACCCCTTCCCCTTGACCTAGGGTTATGAAAAGTTTCGAGGACCATTGTGGGGTTGGTCGAAACCCATAAAAAAAATTTCGTAATTTTAACTCAACGCTAACTGGGAAAAGTGGCGCGGACGGCGGACGGCGTACGGCGTACGGCGTACGGCGTACGGCGGACGGACGGATTTTTTTTTATTCGATTTTCTGAATCTACGTATCTTGAAACGTAAACCAACAAATTTTGAGGGGGGGTTAAAAAAATTTTTTCTTTGGGCGATTCCAATGGTTCATTATCGAAGATAATTTTTCATAAGCCTTTGACGTTCCAGAGAATAACTTTTGAATTTAGTCGTGTTCAGCCAAAATTAAATTTTCCCAGTCTTATGGGAACCTAATGATGACAAAACAACAATAAAATCTTGCGCATCCTTGCGCGCCTGGTAGAAATCGTCAAAAATGTAATGTAACCTAGTGTTTTTCCTGTTTTTCCAGCGATGTTTTCGCACGAAACTTTGTTCCATATATGGAGGGCGGGGGCGAAGGAAGAGGGCTTTGACATACTCTTTTGGCATATATCAAACTCTATTGAAGGTATAATATATGGAAATATTTCTCATTAGACCTGTCAAACAATTTTTTTCCCGTGAATTTTCGAAGAATTTACGATCTGTCACGTGCTTGAAAGCTGTGTAATCTAATTACATTACATTATATTACATTTACGGTCTCTCGATTCACAGTACAACAGCTGTCTGATGAAGACATCAATAAATTGAAGGCCGCAGTGAGAAATTTAAAACACAGATTCGAGGAAAAATGGGAGAAGGCTCATCGGCATTATGAGCGCTTTGTGGAAAAAAATGCTTCCTGGTTGCAGCAGGAATTTCAAATTCCTGTTCTCCAGACTGGTGGTTGCTTTCCTGGTCCTTCGACCTCCAGGTATTTCATGCTTTAAATTTTTTCGTAAAAAATTGTCACCTCACTGAATCATTTTAAGCTTGAACTATTTTGTCATAGTGGTAGGAGAGGGAGACCGAAGAAGCTTTTTCAAGAAGCAAGTGATTCAACGAAACAGCGGAGGGCAAGAAGCTTGGTCGACTCATATACGAATGACGAACTTTCATCGGCCTTGAGGCTCAGTTTGAACGTGCTGGGAAACAGGGATTCGGCTGCTCTGGTTCAGGAAGTGGCTCTAGCCTCTCCGACTCGAGGAACTGCAATTAAGAAAGCTCGGAAATCTGCCGATTCAGGTAAACCAGAGTCATTGTCCCCCGATAAAGCTCTCGCACTTATGACGGATTGCAATTTATCCTCCCACCAATATCGTTCTTTGAGAGCTCACTGTCTGGATGTTAGTCCCAAATTGTATCCACCCATCCATATTTTGCAACAGGCTAAAAACGACTGCTACCCCTCTGACATAACTGTTACTGAAACATCAGCTGAGATCAAGCTGCAGTCCCTGATAGATCACACAGTAAGCCGTTTAGCCCATTACCTGACGGAAGTATTGGTAGCTTTCCCCAACTTGTCTGATGGTTCTATCAATGTAATCTTTAAATGGGGGTGCGATGGGTCTAACCAAGCTGTTTATAAACAAAAATTTGATGGTGAAGGATTTTCAGACGAAAATTTGTTTTCATTAAGCATTGTTCCTGTTCAAATGAATTTTCAGACGAATGAGGGGAGTGAAGAGGGGAAAAAAGTAATTTGGTCAAATCCTGTACCGTCTTCTACTAGGTATTGCCGACCACTCAAGTTAATTTTCTCTAAGGAGACACCCGAAACAATTACGCGAGAGGTGGAAAGCATAAAACGAGAAATAGATCTGCTCAATCCAACAACTATAAATATTGAAAATGTCGATGTTCTGATTAAACCTATTCTCGTTTTATGTATGGTTGACGGTAAGGTATGTAATGCCTTGGCTTCTTGTAAATCGACACAAACCTGCTATTTATGCGGTGCTAAACCCAGTGAGATGAATAAGCTGGATATCGTTTTGAATAAAAGTGTGGATTCTTCATTATTAAATATCGGACTGTCACCATTACATGCTAGAATAAGATTCATGGAGTGCATCCTCCATATATCTTATAAGCTTCAATTTAAAGCAGGCCACGCTCGTGGCGTTGAAATGAAAACCAAAGTTAACGAAAGAAAGAAAACTATTCAAGATCGATTTAGAAGGGAATTGGGGTTACTCGTTGACGTACCAAAACAACAAGCGGGAAATACGAATGACGGGAACACTTCTCGCAGATTTTTCAAAAATGCCGATAAAACTGCTGAAATAACAGGCGTTAATCGAGACTTGATAGAGCGCTTTGGATTGATTTTACAGTGTATAAACAGCGGATTTGCACTCGATATAGAAAAATTCGAAAGTTACGTTATTGAAACCAGAAACTTATATCTTAGGGACTACTCCTGGTACAATATGCCAGTTTCTGTGCACAAAATTTTGTTTCACGCACGACAAGTTATTGAAGCGTGTCTCCTCCCAATAGGCCAAATGTCGGAGGAAGCACAAGAATCCAGGAATAAAGATAACAGGAAGTTCCGGGAAATGTTCACGCGGAAAGATAAATGAATACATACCAACACAGATTTGCTACATAGGTTGTTAATAACCTCCGATCCAGTCATTGCAGGTTTGAGACAAAAACCTCAGACCAAACGGGATAAACTGTCACCTGAACTATTATCCTTTCTACGTGCTCCACCTACATTTGAGTGCACTGAAAACAATGCGGGCGATTCGTGCGACTCCGATTCCGATTCTACTATCTAATAATACTTTTAATATTAACAAAAATAAAAACATACCCAATTGCTTTTAATTACTTTTATATGATAATGCAGAAGTGATTTTCGAATATATTTTATTTATTCAGAATATAATATTATGAAACTATTGCAACTTTTGTGATTTCGTCTAATGCTGTGAGACAATAACTATGTTAAGATTGTAATTTGTATAATGCTAGTGATACTATCGTGATAATATGAGACTGCTGTGACTGTGATTCGTAAATTATCTGACTACTGGGAAGATATGAGACCATTATGTTATTGCGATTTTACATAAAGAAGTTTATGAAACATAGTAAACACTGAAATTTGTTCTTTTTCAAGTCTACCCAAGTGAGATTCTCTACCTGAAAATACGACAATTTTCATAGTACTAACAAAAATGTATTTATTCACCCCTTCAATTGCACAAGGTTTAAAAAAAATTAATATTACATAAATTTTGAATTGAAGTCATCCAGAATCATAATCTGCATTAAAAAATTTAAGTTACCCATAAAATTACAAAATTAGTGCGCAAATACGCATTTCGGCTAATCGGACGTGCTTAGAAATTTCAAATTTGAATTCTACGCACCTCAAAACATAAACAACAAAATTTCAGAAGGATTCCACTGTTTTTTCTATTTTTGACCTCCCAGATTGGCAAAATAATACACTGTGCGGCGTACGGCGTACGGCGGACGGACGGATTTTGGTTTATTATCTTCGATAATGAACCATTGGAATCGCCCAAAGAAAAAATTTTTTTAACCCCCCCTCAAAATTTGTTGGTTTACGTTTCAAGATACGTAGATTCAGAAAATCGAATAAAAAAAAATCCGTCCGTTCGCCGTACGCCGTACGCCGTACGCCGTCCGCCGTACGCCGTCCGCGCCACTTTGCCCAGTTAGCGTTGAGTTAAAATTACGAAATTTTTTTTATGGGTTTCGACCAACCCCACAATGGTCCTCGAAACTTTTCAGAACCCTAGGTCAAGGGGAAGGGGTTCAAAACAAATTTTGAAATTTTGAAAATCTCATATCTCGAAAAATTCATATAGAACGGTATGTTTTTTATTTCATATTTAGATAGAGTTTGTTCCGTAGAATTTTTTAAGACCATCCGCAGCTTTGTACGACCAGCCGTTCGTTCACAATGACGGCTCATAGATTGTGCCTCACAACACGATCGTGACTCAAACTGTTGAAATACAGGTCCATTTTCATACTAACAAGCTCTTTGGAACATCATATGGCTTAAGTGATGTCGAGTTTGTTGTTCTGAGGTGCGTTTCGTGCTACTGAAATGAAGGTAATTTCGAATGTTTGTTGGTAGGTACTTCTTTTATAGAAAAATTATTACCGACGTAGTATTAAAAACCCCAGAATTATATCGTATTAATTGATCATAATTAATAATAATTATTATTAATAATAAATACGAATTATTAATACCTAACAATAAATTATAATAATTTTCACTAGGTACTTGATAAAATGGTTAATAATTAGTGATAATTGATAATAATAATTAATCTAACATTTAGGATCTAGACATTTAGACCTAGTGATCTAGACAGAAGGCTGATCTGTACAAAGAAGATAATGAACCGTTGTGTCAAGAATTTGCAGAGTTTTTTGGTTTATTATCTTCGATAATGAACCATTGGAATCGCCCAAAGAAAAATTTTTTTTAACCCCCCTCAAAATTTTTTGGTTTACGTTTCAAGATACGTAGATTCAGAAAATCGAATAAAAAAAAATCCGTCCGTCCGCCGTACGCCGTACGCCGTACGCCGTACGCCGTCCGCGCCACTTTGCCCAGTTAGCGTTGAGTTAAAATTACGAAATTTTTTTCATGGGTTTCGACCAACCCCACAATGGTCCTCGAAACTTTTCATAACCCTAGGTCAAGGGGAAGGGGTTCAAAACGAATTTTGAAAATTTGAAAATCTCATATCTCGAAAAATTCATATAGAACGGTATGTTTTTTATTTCATATTTAGATAGAGTTTGTTCCGTAGAATTTTTAAAGACCATCCGCAGCTCTGTACGACCAGCCGTTCGTTCACAATGACGGCCCAAAGATTGTGCCTCACAACCCGATCGTGAATCAAACTGTTGAAATACAGGTCCATTTTCATACTAACAAGCTCTTTGGAACATCATATGGCTTAAGTGATGTCGAGTTTGTTGTTCTGAGGTGCGTTTCGTGCTACGGAAATGAAGGTAATTTCGAATGTTTGTTGGTAGGTACTTCTTTTATAGAAAAATTATTACCGACGCAGTATTAAAAACCCCAGAATTATATCGTATTAATTAATCATAATTAATAATAATTATTATTAATAACAAATACGAATTATTAATACCTAACAATAAATTATAATAATTTTCACTAGGTACTTGATAAAATTGATAATAATAATTAATCTAACATTTAGGATCTAGACATTTAGACCTAGTGATCTAGACAGAAGGGTGATCTGTACAAAGAAGATAATGAACCGTTGTGTCAAGAATTTGCAGAGTTTTTTTTATTCGATTTTCTGAATCTACGTATCTTGAAACGTAAACCAACAAATTTTGAGGGGGGGTTAAAAAAATTTTTTCTTTGGGCGATTCCAATGGTTCATTATCGAAGATAATAAACCAAAAACATCTCGAGTCGATATGAAGTCAACTTTTATGCGTTTTCTCGATGTACCTATTTGAGTCGACAATTGCTCTTCCTGAAGGTCCATTCGAACTCAAATAATCACCTCGAGTCGATATGAAGTCAACTTTTTTTTCCGTTTTCACGATGTATTTGAGTCGACAATTGGTCTTCTTGAAGGTCCATTCGAACTCAAATAAACACCTCGAGTCGATATGAAGTCAACTTTTTTGCGTTTTCTCGATGTATTTGAGTCGACAATTGCTCTTCCTGAAGGTCCATTCGAACTCAAATAATCACCTCAAGTCGATATGAAGTCAACTTTTTTTTTCGTTTTCACGATGTATTTGAGTCGACAATTGCTCTTCTTGAAGGTCCATTCGAACTCAAACAAACTCCACGAGTGGATATGGAGTCAACTTTTTTTCGTTTTCTCGATGTATTTGAGTCGACGATTGCTCTTCTTGAAGCTCCATTCGAACTCGAACAAACTCCACGAGTCGATATGAAGTCAACTTTTTTTCGTTTTCTCGATGTATTTGAGTCGACAATTGCTCTTCCTGAAGGTCCATTCGAACTCAAATAATCACCTCGAGTCGATATGAAGTCAACTTTTTTTCGTTTTCACGATGTGTTTGAGTCGACAATTGCTCATCTTGAAGGTCCATTCGAACACAAATAACCACGTCGAGTCGATATGAAGTTAACTTTTATTCGTTTTCTTGATGAATTTGACTCGACAACTGCTCTTCTTGAAGGTCCATTCGAACTAAAATAAACACCTCGAGTCGATATGAAGTCTACTATTTTTCGTTTTCTCGATGAATTTGAGTCGACAACTGCTCTTCTTGAAGGTCCATTCGAACTCAAACAAACATCTCGAGTCGATATGAAGTCAACTTTTTTGCGTTTTCTCGATGTATTTGAGTCGACAACTGCTCTTCTTGAAGGTCCATTCGAACTAAAAATAAACATCTCGAGTCGATATGAAGTCAACTTTTTTGCGTTTTCTCGATGTATTTGAGTCGACAATTGCTCTTCCTGAAGGCCCATTCGAACTCAAATAATCACCTCGAGTCGATATGAAGTCAACTTTTTTTTTCCGTTTTCACGATGTATTTGAGTCGACAATTGGTCTTCTTGAAGGTCCATTCGAACTCAAATAAACACCTCGAGTCGATATGAAGTCAACTTTTTGCGTTTTTTCGATGTATTTGAGTCGACAATTGCTCTTCCTGAAGGTCCATTCGAACTCAAATAATCACCTCAAGTCGATATGAAGTCAACTTTTTTTTTCGTTTTCACGATGTATTTGAGTCGACAATTGCTCTTCTTGAAGGTCCATTCGAACTCAAATAAACCCTTCGAGTCGATATGGAGTCAACTTTTTTCGTTTTCACGATGTATTTGAGTCGACAATTGCTCTTCTTGAAGGTCCATTCGAACTCAAATAAACCCCTCGAGTCGACATGGAGTCAACTTTTTTTTCGTTTTCTCGATGTATTTGAGTCGACGATTGCTCTTCTTGATGGTCCATTCGAACTCAAACAAACTCCACGAGTCGATATGAAGTCAACTTTTTTTCGTTTTCTCGATGTATTTGAGTCGACAATTGCTCTTCCTGAAGGTCCATTCGAACTCAAATAATCACCTCGAGTCGATATGAAGTCAACTTTTTTTCGTTTTCACGATGTGTTTGAGTCGACAATTGCTCTTCTTGAAGGTCCATTCGAACACAAATAACCACGTCGAATCGATATGAAGTTAACTTTTATTCGTTTTCTTGATGAATTTGACTCGACAACTGCTCTTCTTGAAAGTCCATTCGAACTAAAATAAACACCTCGAGTCGATATGAAGTCTACTTTTTTTCGTTTTCTCGATGAATTTGAGTCGACAACTGCTCTTCTTGAAGGTCCATTCGAACTCAAATAATCACCTCAAGTCGATATGAGGTCAACTTTTTTTTTCGTTTTCACGATGTATTTGAGTCGACAATTGCTCTTCTTGAAGGTCCATTCGAACTCAAATAAACCCTTCGAGTCGATATGGAGTCAACTTTTTTTCGTTTTCACGATGTATTTGAGTCGACAATTGCTCTTCTTGAAGATCCATTCGAACTCAAATAAACCCCTCGAGTCGATATGGAGTCAACTTTTTTTCGTTTTCTCGATGTATTTGAGTCGACGATAGCTCTTCTTGAAGGTCCATTCGAACTCAAACAAACTCAACGAGTCGATATGAAGTCAACTTTTTTTCGTTTTCTCGATGTATTTGAGTCGACAATTGCTCTTCCTGAAGGTCCATTCGAACTCAAATAATCACCTCGAGTCGATATGAAGTCAACTTTTTTTCGTTTTCACGATGTGTTTGAGTCGACAATTGCTCTTCTTGAAGGTCCATTCGAGCACAAATAACCACGTCGAGTCGATATGAAGTTAACTTTTATTCGTTTTCTTGATGAATTTGACTCGACAACTGCTCTTCTTGAAGGTCCATTCGAACTAAAATAAACACCTCGAGTCGATATGAAGTCTACTATTTTTCGTTTTCTCGATGAATTTGAGTCGACAACTGCTCTTCTTGAAGCTCGATTCGAACTCAAATAAACACCTCGAGTCGATATGAAGTCTACTTTTTTTCGTTTTCACGATGTATTTGAGTCGACAATTGCTCTTCCTGAAGGTCCATTCGAACTCAAATAATCACCTCGAGTCGATATGAAGTCATCTTTTTTTCGTTTTCTCGATGTATTTGAGTCGACAATTGCTCATCTTGAATCCCAGTTGTGGTGCATCGCTCCTAATTCTGTACCACTTGAGTAATAATTTCTCAACCTGCCCCATATTATCATACACTTGTACAAAAGGGTTTTTTGACATAATAACTCGAAAACCGTTACGAAAATTGACTACGAAAATTGTCCCAAATGAGTAATATGTTGACAGTGTTTGGACGTCAACAAACTGTAACTGAACTCAACCACGACGACTCGACCCTCCTACCGATTCTACGCTGCATCATGTCGTCCTTGCCCTCAAAAATCATTTGAAAAGAACACCAAACGGCAAATCTAATGAACCGTCTATCGGTTTCCTCCCTGAGAGAGGGCGTCAATCGAAAATAGGACGTACAAAACAAACGACGAAGGACATCAGCGATTTCCGGGAGGAACCCCTGACATGAGCAGAACAAAACCAACCTATTGAACTACTCGATTATCTTCGACAGTGAGCCATGGAAATCGACCAAGAAATAGTTTAACCTCCCCTCAAAATTTGTTGGTTCGCGTTTCAAGATTCATAAATAGATTCAGAAAATAGAATTTTAAGACCATCAGCAGCTTTGTGCGACCAGCCGTTCGTTCACAATGAGGGCTCAACGTGGGAGCAGATCTAAAGTCATCAACATGAGGGTGAATCATGAAGCAGCCTGTCGGGTCAATGTTCGTACTGGCCCAGCTGATTCGAATAGCAAATGGTTTTCAGATGTCGAGTCAATAATGATTAATAATAATTATTAATAAGTATCAAAAATTAATAATAATTTACGCCACTTGAAAATCATTATCAATAATTATTGATAATTCATCTTAATAATTAATCTATAATTTAGTGATCTAGAAAGAAGGGTGATCTAAACAAACGAGGCTATAAACCATTGTGTCTAAAAAATAAACTATATCTAAATGTGAAATAAAAACTATACCATTCCATTAAATGGAAAATTTTGAATGTTTCGAGATATATCTCGAAACAAATCCGAGTTCTCTAGTTTCAAAAACATTTTGAAATTTCGAAAAATCCATACTTATAAGTATCATATTATAAAAAATCATGTTATGATTTTTTCAAAATTTGTTTTGAACCCCTACGGTTATGAAAAGTTTCGAGGATCATTGTGGGGTTGGTCCGGACTCGTAAAGCAAGTTTCGTAATTTTACCACAGCGCTAAAGCTTACTGAGCGAAATTCCGCGGATGGATTTTTTTGGGAGTTGAGTGCCAACACTTGAGCAGTGAACATCCCATGTGTGTAGCTCTGCAGTTTAAGCTGAGTTTAAGTGGGAAAAAGTTGTTCATTTTGGCCAAATTTAGTACTGTGCGCAGTGATCAGTGAGTTGAACGGTTGGCGAAGTTTTCGTGAGTTTTGGTGGAGTGGATTGGCTGATATTTAAGTTCAAAGTAGTCAGGTGAGTTTCCTTTGTTCATTGCATGTGTGGCCACCTTGTTATTTGACCATGTGGCCAAGGAGGGAGACCAGGTGGTGACTTCAAGGACCAGGGGAATAGGAGTTCAAAGGAGCTCACCTGTTGAGCCAGACCAAGTACAAGTACCACTTGGGTACTTGGACCCCCACCCCCCTCGTCCCCCCCACCCTACTCCACCCCCACCCATTTTCCGCCTCGAAATGTGTGACACGTCTGACGAGGAGACTATCCCTGGAACTGAGAGATCAGCCCTGTCACGAGTGTCAGTATGGATGCACCAAAGGTCGGAGCACGGAGAGTGCAATCAGCAGCCTGGTTGTGAGGGTGCGCCGGTCCCAACACAGGCATGTGGTGGGCGTTTTTTACGACGTGGCAGGCGCCTTTAATTCCGTGTGGTGGCCTCTTGTACTGAAGAATCTTAAGGCACAGGGCATTCCTCAGAATATTTACAGACTCCTCCGAGACTACTTTAATAATAGAGTAGCAGTCATGCACACCTGCGAAGGAGTGGTGAGGAGACCCATTACGCGTGGCTGTCCACAGGGATCCGTCCTGGGGGCAGCAATATGGAACCTTGTGTTTGCGGGTCTGCTCAATACCCTAAGGGAGGAGGGGTTTGTGGCGGTGGCGTACGTTGACGACCTCGCCCTCGTGGTGGAGGGGCAAACCAGGGAGGGAGTAAGGCAGGAGCTGGAACGAGGAAGCCATCTGATCAAAGACTGGTGCGCGGGTGCCCGACTCGAGTTGGCGGAAGCAAAAACCCAGGCAATCGTGTTCAGAGGAGCAGGGGACTCCAGACACCCCACTAGGTTCACGGTGGGGAATACGAGAATTGAGGCGGTGCACGCTGTAAAGTACCTTGGAGTAACCCTGAACCGCCAACTGAACCCCGCTGCGCATGTGGACACCCTTCTTACCAAGGCCATGCAGGTGGCTGGGAGCGTTTGGAGATTGTCGGGCCGAGGGTGGGGCGCGAACTTTGACCAGCGGCTGCACTATTATAAGACAGTGTTTCTTCCGGCAATTACTTATGCAGCATCAACGTGGTGGGACCAACCAAGCGGAGGCACACGCCTGAAGATTTTGCGGCTCCAAAGAGCGGCACTCCTTGCTGTGACCAGGGGCTATAGAACGGCCTCAACACTGGCACTGCAAGTAGTGGCCGGCTGCATTCCATTGGACCTGGCAATGGACATGAGAGTGGCTGAGGCGGCTGTGCGATGGCCCGCTAGAACCTGCGCACGGGTTCACCCAGAACTCCTGGCGGAGACCCGGGCGACATCCTCCGTACAGGACAAGAGCAAGGAAATAGTGGAGTGGGGGTTCCGCAAGTGGCAGCAGCGTTGGGATGCTGGAACAACAGGCAGACTGACTCACGGTTACCTTCCCAATGTCAGGCAAAGAATGGAGACCAGATGGCTGCAGCCGAGTTATGAAGTTACCCAATTACTCACAGGCCATGGTAACTTCAGTGGGAAGCTGCATGAATTTAGACGCCGCGACACCCCGGCCTGTCCATGCGGAGAGCCCCAGGAACTGGCTGAGCATGTGGTCCGCTACTGCCCTATGTACAATGCCCAGCGAGAAGAAATGGTGGGTGCAGCAGTCTATGGCGCTAGCCTCCACAGCCTTCTGTCTACAAAAGAAAGCTGTAGCAGATTCCATGCATTCTGCAAGGTATGGTCACGCATGAGAGGAGAGGGCGCGGAACCCCCACCCCCCTCGGACGACTGAGTACTGGGGTCCTTTTTAGATTAGTGTAGATTAGGAATAGGTTAGCTTAGCATAGGTTAGGATTAGCGGTGGGAGGAAATTCATACAAGTACTCGCCACAGTAGAATAGACATATGTGATACTAGTTTAATGTTAACGATCTGTGATAATTACATGTTAGATTAAGCCTTTTTAAATTGTGTGGTTGAATGGATTGAGTGGCGGAGGTGTCTACCGGTCTTGGGGGGGCAGCAAACCGGTAGGTGATTATAATTTTGCCTTTGTTGATTTCTTTTGTTTGTTCTTTTATTTTGATTTTGTTAATTTACTTAGGGCTGTTCGGCCTCCTGCAAAAAAAGCTCTGCCACAACGGGTGCCAGGAGGCCATCTAGGAAGGGTGGGCCCGGGACCGGTGGGATTCCTCCAATCCCTCGGTCTATTGTGTGAATGCAACAACTGTGAATGTGTTTGTTATTGGCGTGACTGTAATTTATTACCGTGTGAAAGTATTACACATAAGCAACCCGACTGTGATTACCGCGTTCCTCTATGATAACTGATTAACTGTGATAACCTAGGCTAGCTTATTTATTTATTTATTGATACGGCCGAAGCCATTTTACAAATAAGGAAAATAATTCGAGATTTCACCCGTAAAAGAAACTTAAGATAAATAGTACAAAAATTGGTACTGGTGCACAAAGAGAAGTAATATGTGATAAAATGACGATGAAGAAAAGGAAAAAGAACTGTCACTGATACTGATAATTAGAAAACTGACGTTTGAGGCTAAACTGAGAGATACAAAAAAAGTCTGATGACGTGGCTTGGATAAACGCATTCGCCTCTCGTGGCATGCGGTATAATGGTCGATGCAGAAGGTAGTTGTGGGCGGCAAACGGAACGTGGAACGTCACAGATGAACGGGTGCTGTAGTTTGGCACATTGATGTTGACTCTGGAGAGAAGGGACGGGGACTGGAGAACGCCATTCACCAACTTGTGGTAGAACATGATGTCTGCCATGCATCTTCGATTCTCCAGGCTTGGAAGATCATAAAGCACCGCGAGACGAGAATAGTCCGCCTGATCAACTGGCATCCCCAACTTAAAGGCTATATAGCGCAGGAATTTTCTCTGTACACTCTCCAAGCTGTCCTTATGCACCTCATAGTAAGGAGACCAGACCGGACTAGCGTATTCCATAATTAGACGAACTAAGGACTTATATAAGTGCACAATGGCCTCCACTGACGTGAAGTCTCTTGTGCAACGCTTGAGGAAGCCCAAAGTTCGCAGTGCTCTCGATGCGACAGCATCCACGTGGTTGTTAAATGTGAGCTTCTGATCCAGCAGAACTCCCAGGTCACGAGTTAACTCCAGTCTCCCGAGAGGGAGCCCATGAATAAAATAACGATGCTGGATGAGCTCCTGAGAACGAGTGTATGAGGCAACGGTGCACTTAGCAGGGTTAAGAGCTAGGATAAGGACGGGGAGGAAATTTATAGTAGTACTCACCCGTCACTCCTGTTTGTTAATAAATGCCTGCCGATGATTGAAGAGCCGCAAGATACAAGAAGAGGCGGCGAGTAATGAGGCCAAGCGATATATATATATATATAATGACAAGCCTGCCAATGATTGAAGTGCCGCAAGATATAAGAAGAGGCGGCGAGTAATGAGGCCGAGCTAAAATACCTACGAGAAATGCCTGCCAATGACGGAAGAACCACAAGTTATGAGAAGAGGTGGGGAGTACAGAGGCTGAGCTACGTAGAAGATGGATCACTTCCCACAGGAAGTGATCTACCCCTCTGCCCCTAAAACATCCCGTACAACACCCGGCACCTCCTCGTGGTCCGTCTGGACATGCTTTGCATGACTAAGACCGGAGGGGGCAGAAAAAAGGGGTTCCTGCTGTGCTTGGCATAGAAAATGCCATAAGCCTGCCCTGGAGATAATGAGCCTGAAAAACATTGTTATGGGCCACTGGCCTAGGTACAATGTTCAAAAGATCAGTGCACAGCAGGATGGATTTTTTGACATTTTCATGTCTTTCATATGGCACATAAAAAAAAACTCTGCAAATTCTTGACACAACGGTTCATTATCTTCTTTGTACAGATCACCCTTCTGTCTAGATCACTAGGTCTAAATGTCTAGATCCTAAATGTTAGATTAATTATTATTGTCAATTATCACTAATTATTAACAATTTTATCAAGTACCTAGTGAAAATTATTATAATTTATTGTTAGGTATTAATCATTTGTATTTATTATTAATAATAATTATTATTAATTATGATTAATTAATACGATATCATTCTGGGGTTTTTAATACTACGTCGGTAATAATTTTTCTATAAAAGAAGTACCTACCAACAAACATTCGAAATTACCTTCATTTCCGTAGCACGAAACGCACCTCAGAACAACAAACTCGACATCACTTAAGCCATATGATGTTCCAAAGAGCTTGTTAGGATGAAAATGGACCGGTATTTCAACAGTTTGATTCACGATCGTGTTGTGAGGCACAATCTTTGAGCCGTCATTGTGAACGAACGGCTGGTCGTACAAAGCTGCGGATGGTCTTAAAAAATTCTACGGAACAAACTCTATCTAAATATGAAATAAAAATCATACCGTTCTATATGAATTTTTCGAGATATGAGATTTTCAAATTTTCAAAATTCGTTTTGAACCCCTTCCCCTTGACCTAGGGTTATGAAAAGTTTCGAGGACCATTGTGGGGTTGGTCGAAACCCATAAAAAAAATTTCGTAATTTTAACTCAACGCTAACTGGGCAAAGTGGCGCGGATCATCCTAGAAAGCTGATACTCGGTATACAAACTCTTGAGGGAACTCTAAATTCGAATTATGATACGCAAATCACCTGAGTGGCTCCTGAAGCCAGTATCGGCCGTGATCGTCCTAGAAAGCTGATACTCGGTATTCAAACTGTTGAGGGAACACTACATATGAATTTTGACGCGCCAATCAGCTGAATGGCTACCTTTGTGGAATGGACGCTTCACGTGTTTAATTGTTATAACATCTGACTACTAATACACGTGGTGTATTTACGTGGGTCGGTCCTCTGTGTGAGTTATCAAGGGCACTTAGTCACATGTCGCGGTGCACTAATCATAATTCAGGTGATTTGCGTATCATAATTCGAATTTAGAGCATGAAAATGTTTCAATGTGTTGCAGACTCGTATGCAAGCGTTTACTTTGAATTGAACTATTAATAATAAATACGAATTTATTCAATTTTCTGAATCTACATACCTACCTATCTTGGAACGTAAACCAACAAGGTTGAGGAGGGTTAAAAATTTGTTTTCTTTGTACGATTCCAATGGTTTATTATCAAAGATAACAAACCAAAATCCGTCCGTCCACACCACTTTGCTCAGCGTTGTCCTATAATTATGAAATTTGGTTTATGGCTCATGAAGGGGTTTAAAATGAATTTTGAAAGCGTCTCGAAAAATTCAAATTGAACCAGCGGTTCATTCACAATGAGCGCTCAAAGGTAGACCATTGAAAAAATCGTCAACATCAGTGTGAATCATGCGGCGGCAAGTCACGTCAGTGTTCATACAGGCTCAGCTGATTAAAACAGCGCATGGTTTGGATGTACCTACTTATCAAGTTTATTGTCAGAGATACTTGTCTACGGAACAAAGGTCTAATGAACTAAGGTTCAGGACTAGTTACTAGTCCTGTAATTACTGTGATTTGTGCATGGTGGATAACAAATATTGTTTAATTGTTTCCCAGACTGTTTTGAATGATTTCTTGAACCTTATCGTAATGTTGGAAGTTTCTCGTTGTCTCTGGAATGTTGTCTCAGGACTTATGTTAAATTTTAATATTTATTCCAATAATTTAACGGCAAACACATTACCAATTAACCCGGATAATCGAAGTTCTATTGTACCTACATATTTCATTTCATACTTAAAAACTTTATGTAATCCCGAGTGGATGGTTGCTCTCGTGTCGGGTGGGACTAGTAGGTAGTTGTCGTTTGGCGATGATAACCGCTATAAATATTGTATTCCATCATGCGAGCCGGTCCTCCGTCTGCGCCACCGTAATTTACGTGTCCCACGGCCATAAAGTCAATGGGTGTCACGCACAGGTGTCATTTCGATGGAAAGGCATTTCGCGTCAGGCCTTCAGCGGAAAAGTTTCGTTCAGAATAAATTATAAGTATGTGGGATCCTGAACCGGAGGGACCCGAACATCTCGAGGCCGACCGCGGTTGAAGGGACCGCCGCCAGGTAGCGCGAGCTACCACGGGTTGCGCCGCGGAGGGGATGGACGCACTGAGTGAAGGAAGCCATGTTGGAGGGCAGTCGAGATTGAACCGGAGAACCTTGTAGAAGTTTATTTCATACGTTCGTATTAAAAGTTATAATTGATTGATTCGTGAGTGATTGATTCAGACACCATGTCCCAGGAAGACTTGGAAGCTACTTTCTCGATGTTGGAGACTCCTGAAGAGTTTTCCACATCAGAAGTGGGATCCGAACGCCCCAACCCGAATCGTAACAATTTTTCACCGCCCACTTGATAAAAGGACTGTCTCAGCCATCGCAGAGTTCACACAGGACTTGCGTCCATGAAGCACATCTCAAGTATCAGCCACGTTTCTTCATCTTGGGAAGTTTTGGATTTCTGGCCCACAATCCACCACCAATTGGCAACAGTCATCCGAGTCGCCGCAGTAATCGTCATCTGGATATGTCAAGACCGACATCACCTACTACATGAAGACATCGCAGAGGAGGCACGGAGTAGGCGAAGAAGGGCGCAGCCAAGGAACGAGTCGGCCTTTGTCTGGCTAATCCTATGGGCTAATTTCATCTTGATCATAACGGTGAGCGTATTATTTACCAATTTGACAGTGGTTCGGAGTTCACTCTTGGTTGAGTCTAAATTTGAAATTTTTGGGAACTAAATTTCAGAATCTTGTCACTTTGTCCAGTGAAGTGTTGTTACATTGAACATTTAATTTCATTTAGTTCCAGACAAGTTTTTGAATGTTCTGATAATTATTGGTCGAGAAACACCAATTCCAAGTCGTTATCATAGAAAAATAGTGTACTCTGACAGAAAATCTGAGTAGGTTTATCCAAGAGAGTGCAACCGAACTTAATAATGATTCTGGTACTGTACAGCTCGTTTTCCCCAGTCCGACTGATGCTCTACCTATTTGCTCACGTTAATTGATAGACAATTTTAAAGTTGATCAGAATGTTGAGGAACATAACATTGTCCTGGGAATGGATATGATTCGATCAAAACAGAAATTCCTTCTGATAATCGAGCTAGTCTAGTTCAATCTTGCAGAAATTTGAGTAATTTTCATTGAGAGTATCCCCAAAACCCTTGTCAAAACTAGTGAGTTCACCATTTGATTGAAAGGTCTTTAGTTGATATGATTAGCAATAACCGGATGTACAAACTGACGATAAGACTTAGTGACACTTAGTGTCTACGATAATGTGATTAGTTTTATTAGCAACGGCCAGAAAAAACAGCACAGGAAAGAATTTGATAAAATCAGATGATTGAAAAATAACTGTTAGTGGCTATCATCAACTACAACAGAAGACAGCCTTCATATCCTACCATGACACTTGGGAAAAGATAGCGAATGAATGAATGAATACGTTCATTTACCTGCATAAAATAGGACCTTGCAGTCCTCTCTACCTTTCTCACAAGATATTGATCATGCAAATGAATGAATCATACCTACATCAAGAATATGAATCAGTCATTTTGAAAATATTTCTTCAACATGAATATAGAGCTTGTCTGCTACAAAACTTTAACAAAATGAATTAAATTTAGTGGCTTCTATTTGCTATTGGATATCTGTACCAATATTTAAATGGAAACATGACAGTTTCAATCAAGGATAATTACAATTTCACTAATATTTCTACAATATTAGCTAGACACATCGTAATATGATGTATGAAATATTATTTTTGCAGTACCTAGCAGATCTTTAAATTTCTTTTTGAATATTACTATAGACGAGTTTTCTTTGAATAATCATGATAAGTACTCATTATGGAGTTGTATCGCACTTATGAGGATCTCTGATAAACAACGTGCGAGAAAATCCCTTCATAAGAAATATATTTAAAGTACAGTGCGCAAATATTCGATAAAACTTCGTAAGAATAAAAATCGTCGAGCTTCGAGCACACAATCAACACACGGGTTCGGACTGCCGACAACAACAAATGCGAAGGTAGACACTGGCAACTCGCGTGACGTCATCAAATGAACAACAACTGTTCTACCTACTTACTTTTCAACATACTCCCACCTAAGTTCACGTCATGAACATAATGAGTGAACTTACCTACTATACGAGACACAATATACTTACATTACAAGTAGGAACTTACAACTGACAAAACATAATTATACAAAATTACTTTGAGAACATTACTAATTTAAAATGCCAACATACAAAACTTCAATTTGAGATAATTAAATATAACACTCTTGAACTTAATTCACATCACAGGTCGAGTCTGACAGGGGGTATCACTCTTCGTCCAAGGCGTGTGGTGAGGACCTCTTCTTTACAGCTGTCAACCTCTTGTGGTTCGCTCTCAAGTTGAGTTTGTTCCAGTTCCTGGGGTATGGTCTCAACTGCTGGCTTTTCAATCGCCTGACGAAGACACCTGCTTACAGCTTTAGAGTCTTCGTTGGAGTTCAGCTCCAATTCCAGTGGATAGAGACGTTGGATCGGCCTCATGAGTTCATCTTTGGCAGTTTTTAGGCGTACTAGTCGGGTGTTTCCATCCTTTCCTACGACTTTCTCAATAACGCGAGCCAATGGCCAGTCGAGGCGCTTCTTGTTGTCATTTTCTATCAAAACAATGTCTCCTATTTCCACTTCATGATCAGGAGACTTGCTAGCAGCAAATTTCAGTTGCCCTAGATATTCTAGGCGGAACCTCTGTCTTAAAACGTCCTTCAGGTTCTGACGATATCTGAACCTCTTCTGGAGATCACTTGCTTCGATTAGATCAAAATCTGGAACTCCCACCTCTTCAATATCCATGAGGAACATTCCAGGTGTCAATGGTGTCAAATCATTAGGGTCTTGGGAGACATAAGTCAGAGGTCTGGCATTCACTATTGCTTCACAATCGCACAGGATCGTTAGCATCTCTTCAAAATTAACAGAGGAGTGACCTAAGACTTTACGAAGCAGCTTTTTCATAACACCAATGAGGCGCTCCCACCATCCACCCCACCATGGAGAGGAAGGGGGGTTGAATCTCCATTCAATCCGACGAGCAGTACTGTACTGACTGATTACGTTCCAGTCCAACTCATCACATGCATTGTCCATGCCAATAAAATTAGTGCCTCTGTCGCTATACATGATACTGGGTCGTCCTCTTCTACTTGTGAAGCGCCGAAATCCTTGTAAGAAGCTGTCTGTTGACAGAGAGGAGATTAGCTCTAAATGTACAGCCCTGTAAACTCCACATGTAAATAAGCAGACGTATGCTTTCTTCTTGACACCAGTTTCAGTCTTTAGAAACAAGGGACCAGCAAGATCAACTCCACAAATCTCGAAGACCTTGGCGTTCCTTACACGAGTCTCAGGTAGAGGAGTGGGAAGTGACTCGATTCTCTTAGCTGTATAGCGCTTGCAGACTTGGCAAGAGTTCAGAACAGCTCTCACAGACTGTCGACCTCCAATGATCCAAAATCTTTGCCTCAGAAGCGACATCATCATTTGAACACCAGCATGGCAGTTGTCTCTGTGGACGTCTATGATCAATCTGAAAACAACTGGATGTTCATGACTAGGCAACACGATAGGATGACAAAAGTCGTGGACATCATCCCTATAAGAGATTTTGGTCATGAGTCTGATCAAACCACTCTTGTCAACAAAAGGGAGTAAGCTGGCAAGCTTCTCGTCAAATACGCTAGAGAATGCCTCCTCCTGAACCATACAAAACACTTTGAGTTCTGCGGTAAGGTATTCTTCAGTAGTTAGGTCTTGAGGGATACGATCACATTTCTTGATCTTAGCATTAGTCTTGTATCTGTAGATCCATGCCACCATACGTACGATCATCTTGTAATTCGAAAATTTGTGGTAATACCAGTCAACAGGTGTAGTTTCACATAACATAGACGAAACTACATTTCTTCTTCTTTCCAATCCAATTTCTTTTTCGTCAAAATCCATCTCAGGTTTAGGCCAGCATTCTTCAGGTAACCTGAGCCAGTCAGGGCCCTCCCACCATCGAGAATACAACAACTTTTTGGCAGAACAGCCACGGGAGGGGAGGTCTGCTGGGTTCCTAGCTCCAGGAATATGCCTCCATACATGATTAGACGTGAGTTGTCTTATTTCTTTCACTCTGTTGAAGACGAATACATCCCACGGCTCGTCTCTTTCAATCCAAGCAAGCACAGTAGATGCGTCAGTCCAAAATGTGGTCTCAATATCTATGAAACCATAGTCCTCAACTATACTTTGGTGTAAACGAGCTGCGATCGATGCTGCAAGTAACTCAAGTCTTGGGATAGTCATCTTTTTAGAAGGCTTACTGATAGGTGACACTCGAGACTTGGCACCAACCAATTGCACTCTGACATCCTTGGCAGTCTCAACTCTGAGAAATGCGACTGCACCATACGATTTCTGGGATGCATCAGAGAATACATGCAAACTACATCCATTACTAGGTGTGTTTGATCCTGGGAGCCATCTTGGCATATTAATCTGTGAGAGGAGGGGTACCTCTTTGAACCATGACTTGAACTGAGAGGATGTTTCCTCATCAACCTCTTGGTCCCAACCACGTCCAGATTCCCATGTTTTCTGAAGCATTAACTTAGGTAAGAGTGTCACACAGCACGTCAACCCTATTGGATCAAAGACACGATGTGCTGCACTAAGAATCAGTCTCTTTGTGACAGTCTCAAACTCCATTGACGTGACACTCGATACATTCACAGACAGGGTGTCATCGTTTCGATTCCATAACAATCCAAGTACATTAGTGAGTGGAACTTTGCTATTTGTATTCAGCTCCCACCCTCTCAGATCGAATCCACGCTCCATCATGACTTCCTTTGCAACATCAATGAATTCCTGGGCCTTCACTTCATTCTCAACACTTGTCAGGCAGTTATCCACATAAAAACTAGATCGTAGTTGTTCAATCAGGTCAGCCGAATAGGGACGTTTCCCCTCACCACACTCAGTCATCACCTGTTCAAGATGAAGGTCGATACATGCTCCTAGTTGGTAGGGGCTTGGAGAGAGTCCAAAAACTACACGACAGTGGCGATATATCTTCAAGTTGCCTTCTTTGTTTATCCACAGAAATCTCAGGAAATTACGATCATGAGGAGCAATACCAATCTGTAGAAAAGCCCGGCGTATGTCACTAATGACACCAATCTTCTTCAGCCGAAAGCGTGCAAGGACAGAGGGAATTTTTTCGATATAGTTAGGTCCCTTTTCCAAACATTGATTCAAACTTGGGTTTTTATTTTCTCGTGCCGAAGCATCAAAAACAGGTCTTACAGGCGTAGTACTTCCAGGTTTGACAACGTGACGATGTGGAAGGTAGTGGCATGGTGTGTCTTCTCCAAGAGGCAAGACTTCCTCAATAACACCATCCTGGGTCCATTCATCCAACAACATCTGATAGGCCTCATAGTACCCTTCATTTTTTAGTTTCTTGACTGTAGTTTGCAATCTTTTCAAAGCCAGGTTGTAATTACTTGGCAGAGGGGGATGATTCTCTACCCAAGGCAAATGTACCTCGAACCGTCCATCATTAGCAACCTTCACAGTATCGAGAAAATGTTGGTGAGTAGTTAACTCCAACTCCATCTTATTCAATTTTTCAGTAGGATCTGTGATTCCCAATGTGTCCAATGACCACAGGTCCGTAATTTTCACTTCTTTAGTGAGCATGCTGGTCACTAACATGACAACTCCCTTTTCGCATACTTCTGGGACTTTTCCCATCAAAGTCCATCCTAACTTAGTCTGAACTGCAACGAGACCGCTTGATAGAGCTCGATGTCCTCCAGACAACAATTTGCCTGCAATGTCTGCACCTATAAGTACCTCAATAGGGCCACTTGTTCCGACATCCGAGAGAAAAATGCCACTATCAGCTAGTTCAGAGAGCCAGGGTCCCTTCAACACAGGGGAGATGTCACCACAAATCTTGTTTTGGTTAAGAGCCTCGAAATTGCAACAATATCCACTATCGAGAGACGACAAGTGTACTGTGTACACATTATAGTTGGATACTGTAGAACTCACACCACCAAACAACGAGTGTTGAATTGTTTCAGTTCTTTTTGACACATAACCCATTTCCGTAGCAGTAGAATCCAAAACATATGTGCGTTGTGAGGCTGTATCAATCAATGCCCGAACTGTACGCTTTTTACATCCATTCATAATGTTGACTAATATTGTTTGCATCAAAACATTACAGGGAGCAACAAGACTAGCTAGCGCCTCTGACTTTCTTGTATCTGCCTCACTACTAGTTGACGTAACAGGAGATCTAGCGACAGTGTTCTGGGATACGCCTTCACAAATTATGGGATAATGGGATTTTTGACAAACAACGCATTTAGGGCGGTTGCGACATACCTTAGCTGAATGACCAATCCTCAAACAGCAGAAACAAGCCCTTTTTTCCGAAACGACCTTGCGTCTATCCACCAATGACATGTCGACAGCTTTAGGACAGTCTTGGGATTTATGACCTTGTGAGCAAAAAATACAGCCCTTAGGAGAAGATTCTTTGACTGTAGTGAGAAGACCAGCAGCTGTAGGAATATTGTCACTAGAAAATTCCGAAACCTTCTTGAGTTTTTTGCTGTCAACTTTAGTACAGGTCGACTTTTTTGAGAGTCCAAAACCAGATAGAGCCATTGAAATTTTCTGTTCACCTTCGACTTCACATTTGAGAAAATTCAATAAATTTTCAAGTATGGTCTTTGAGCTGGTATTGACTCCTGAGGAACCTTTCCTTTCCCAAGTCTTCAAAACGTCAGTGGGTAGACATGAGGAAACGAGTGGGAGCAAAATTGGCGCACACTTGTCAATAGTAACATCTAAACTATGTAAATTTCGGAGATGTGACTGAACTTTATCGTACAATTCTGATAAAGCAAGCTTTTGAGACGAGGCCATATTTTGCAAAATAATGCTGAGCAATTCACGAATATAGAACTCCGTCAAGAGATCATTCCTTCCGAAACGTTGCTGTAATGCTTTCACAACCTCAGGGTACATATCAGACGTAGCAGGGAAACTATCGACAACAGCCCTAGCAGGAGAATTTGGGGTGATTGACATCAAAAGATAATGCAGTTTTTCACTAGGATCTAGATTAGTATCAACATGAATTTTGTTAAACTGATCCCAAAACGGAAGCCAATCAGCGATTTCCCCACCAAATTCTTTCAACGTCATTTTTGGTAACCTATACATTGAGCTACTAAAGGCACCATGCGAATCGGAAAAACCACGGAAAACAGAAGTTTTCTTAGAACGTTCCGAAAAATTGGATACCCTGTCTTGATCCACGTGTTCTGACACCAACGCCGAAATGTGCGAAAACTTGAGAGAATACTCATCACACGTAGCCAATTCTTCATCAATCGAAGCATCACTCGCTACAGTATCTAGAAGCATAAGTTCATAGATCGCGAAATTTTTGGTCGATAACTCATTGTTTCTAACTTCTAGTACGGCAAACAACGACTTCAACTTTGCAACGTCGATGTTTTCATCTTTTTTGGCTAAAATTGTTTCTATGTCCTTTGCTAACTTCGAGAAAGCTCGACGAATGCCCGATCTTGATTTCTTTGCTACTTCAAGTGACATAATGACGATAAAACAGACTTACTTGAGTAGAAGTTCGATAAATCAACTCGGAAGAAACCGGCACTTTTCTTACTTACTTGACGCACTGACTTTACTTATCCAAAGATTACTTTTCACTGTCCTGTCACGGTCGCCACTTATATGAGGATCTCTGATAAACAACGTGCGAGAAAATCCCTTCATAAGAAATATATTTAAAGTACAGTGCGCAAATATTCGATAAAACTTCGTAAGAATAAAAATCGTCGAGCTTCGAGCACACAATCAACACACGGGTTCGGACTGCCGACAACAACAAATGCGAAGGTAGACACTGGCAACTCGCGTGACGTCATCAAATGAACAACAACTGTTCTACCTACTTACTTTTCAACAGCACTAATCCTGAAAGACTGAGCGTAAATGGCTGTTCTGTGCAATGGAACTTGTAATAATTTATCTACTGATCTAGTGCTTCTACTATCTACTGATCTAATTATGTCTACTCTCAAAAATCTATTGACAGCCGCTGAGACTGATGAAAATAAGTCTTGGCAAGATGCATTGCCAGAAGTGCAGTTAGCGCTCAATTGCACTCAAAATCGAGTTACTAGAGCCTCCCCTATAGAGTTGATGTTAGGGAAAATTGCTAGACCCATGGGAGTGGTTTCGGTGTGTGATTATGTCATGGAACCCGTAGACGTTAACGCTGAAGAGCTGCAGCTTCTCGGAATATTGAGGCTGCTGCTAACTATAGTGCTAAGCGATTCAATAGAACGAAGGCTGCAGTGATTAGCCATTGTGTTGGAGATTTCGTCTTCATCGAAAATGAAGAACGTAACCAAACCAAATTGGACACAAAATATAGCCTGACCATTTCAAATAATTGAAGTTCTTGATGATGATAGATACCTGTTGAATTCATTATCTTCTAATCGTACTTACAAGTACCCCCATGACAGAGTGCGAAAAGCTTCTGATCATGCGAATCCTGATGCACTTTCACTTGCAGTGGGGATGAAAGTGATAACGAATAAGTTGTGCACCATTGTATTGTAAATCACATCAATTAATTTTCGATTTTATTTGTTGTAATATGAATTTATAGGAAGGGCTTGTGGCATAGGTGATTATTACATTTCGATCAATTACCAGAATGACATTTTTGGGTGGCAGCTCTTCTCTGTATCCGTGTTCCATTATGGCCCCATGTTCGAACATTATGTCGTCATACATAGTGTTGACTCTGCATGGCTCCGGTAGCGGTGCTAAGAATCTGCACTCTATCCAATTAGGGGCGTCAGACAGCATGGATGGGCAATGCACCAGAGGGTGTCAGACATTGTGACCATCATGTTGCGCCAACTTTGACTTACCATTCACTGCTAGATAGAGGCGTCAGACAGCATGGATGGGCAATGCACCAGAGGGTGTCAGACATTGTGACCATCATGTTGCGCCAACCTTGACCTACCGTTCACTACTAGATAGAGGCGTCAGACAGCATGGATGGGCAATGCACCAGAGGGTGTCAGACATTGTGACCATCATGTTGCGCCAAGTTTGACTTACCATTCACATGGATGGGCAATGCACCAGAGGGTGTCAGACATTGTGACCATCATGTTGCGCTAACTTTAACAAATATCAGTGAACGCCCCCTTTACATCTTTGCATCAGTGCACCATATTTCGCAATCTACACTTAAGGGTGTCAGACATTGGAGTTTCCAGTACACCCAGTACTTATAATTCATATACCACGTAATGAGTCATTAATAGCCTTTGCCTATTGCCTGACCTAGCCAGTGATAATTGTTTGGGATGAGAATTTTGGTGATGCTGCCCTTATGGGCTATTTTGTGTTTGGCTTTGTGTACGGCAAATCCCTTTTAGTTTCAGTGCCTTCGTCCGAGGACGTCCGCTTGTCAGAATTGGCCGTGTGGGATCCTGAACCGGAGGGACCCGAACATCTCGAGGCCGACCGCGGTTGAAGGGACCGCCGCCAGGTAGCGCGAGCTACCACGGGTTGCGCCGCGGAGGGGATGGACGCACTGAGTGAAGGAAGCCATGTTGGAGGGCAGTCGAGATTGAACCGGAGAACCTTGTAGAAGTTTATTTCATACGTTCGTATTAAAAGTTATAATTGATTGATTCGTGAGTGATTGATTCAGACACCATGTCCCAGGAAGACTTGGAAGCTACTTTCTCGATGTTGGAGACTCCTGAAGAGTTTTCCACAAGTATATAATATAAGTATCATGAACGATTACGTACGTAACTCACGGCGGATGGACGGATTTTTGTACCTAATTCGATTTTCTGAATCTACTCATCTTGAAACGTAAACCCTCCAATTTAGAATGGTGGGGGGGGGGGGGGTAATTTTTTTCTTCCTTGGTCGATTCGTTATAACTTCAATAAATTGAAGATAGTGTCTAATAATAAACCAAAACCGTTCGTCCGCCGTCCACGCGTTAGTGATGTCCTAATTTATATCAAATTATGTTATGTTGATATTAAATTTGAGTTACGGGTTCGGACCAGCCCCACGATGATCTTTGAAACATTTCATAGCCTCGAAAATTTTGAATGGATTAGTACCTACCTACAGTTTTTAGTTCATATTTAAATAGAGTTTAATTCAGAGAATTTTTGAAGTCCATCTGAGATCTCATACACCCATACACTATCCAACCCGGTCCGTTAGTTCTTCCAACTTGGCCCGGTGGCAGACCGGGTTGGACAACGGTTCGATAGTGTATGGTGGCGAACGGACCGCGCCGCACCGGGTTGTGGGTCAATTGTATGAAAAAATGAAAAATTAAAAAATAATTTATTCCTTCTAATATACACAGAACAGAAGAAACCTAATGAACAATTGTGGAAATACCCCACTTTTTGGAACGCAGTTCCGTGCTAAGTGGGGGAGTTGGAATATATTATATTAAAATTATATTACGTTATTATTATACTATATTAGTTATTAAACTTATATTAACATTTGTTTTACAAGTGAGATTCAGAGTTACATCTCATAATCTAATTTATCTTATTAACTAACTACATATACACTAGAAAATAATTTTTCGCACTCTCGGTGCCCTTTGCTAATTAAAAAACTAAAAACAGCTGTTTTGTATTTGGCTCGGCTTAAATTGGAAGGCATTTTTAAATTACTGGGCAGCTTTCTAATGAGAATCGGTAGGCTAAAAAATACATGTCGGGTGGTACATTTCAAGCGGCTTGCGGGAACTGGGTTTACTCCCAGAGTGGATTCCCGGAGCCCATAAGAGGAAACTGTCGGTGCATAAATGAAATGTAGCGGATGTTTATGGTGGTACATGAGAGCGGCTTTAATGTACAGCTGGCTAACTGAGAAGACGGGAACCAACGAATACAGCTCGTCGGAGGAAAATCTTCTCGACTTAAAAGTAATGATTTTTAAAATCGCTTTTTGGACTGTGGTCAAAGGCCTTATTACATTTGGAGAGGCACCTCCCCATGCAAGGATTCCAAAATACATTAGGTATGCTTTGCACTAAGGACCTATACAAAACAAGCATAAACTTAAACGGCACCACTTTTCGCAACCTGTAGAAATAATATTTAAATTTTGAAATCCGTTTGGTTAAAAAGGAGATTTGCCTATCCCAGCGAAGGTTTTCGTCTATGTATACACCCAGGTATCTTGCAAAAGGAACGCGTTCAAGTGTCGGACACGAACACCCTTCTCCGTTCAATCGGTCACAGGAGTGTAATTTTACAGAATGCTGGATGTGGGCTTTGCTTGGGGATTTAGTAAAAACTAGGTATTTTGTTTTCGACAAGTTCAAGGTAAGAGTGTTTGCAGACAGCCAATCGAATAATAGTGACAGGTCGTGATTCGCGGAAGAAAATACTTCTTCCCAAGAATCTCCCTCACAAAAGAGAGCCGTGTCATCAGCGAAGAGGTAAGTAAGGCCATCAAGGGGAAGATCGCCCATTCTATTTATGAAAATCAAAAACAGAAGAGGACCAAGAGTACTACCCTGGATAACTCCGTAGTTCACCTGTTCTGTGGTACTATCCACCCCGTCGATGGCCACCACCTGGCGTCTTTGCCCCAAGTAGCTCTCGAACCACTGCTTTTCTCCGTGTTTAATGCCACTATAATACAGAGCCTCCAGCAGCTGTTCCCGATTGATCGAATCGAAGGCTTTCGACAGGTCAAGCAGAACTAAGATACCTTTTTTCCTGTTATCAAGTGTGATATTTATTTGTTTTGTTAACGAGAACAAGGCCTCATCCACACCAACACCCCTCCGAAAACCGAACTGTTTTTCTGAGAGAACAAGATTTGACTCCAGGTACTCAGATAGCTGCTGTTTGACCCATTTTTCAATTAGTTTTGATAGTACGCTTAACAATGAAATCGGTCGATAATTAGAGAGTTCCATCGTATTTCCACCTTTGAAGAGTGGGATTACTCGGGCTACCTTGAACCTGTCTGGGAATGTATGGGTTTGCAGACTAGTATTTACTATATGCATTATTGGTTCACTGAGTGTGTCCAAATTCTCCTTTATCCATTTAAGTGATACACCATCTATGCCTGGTGCCGAGTTACCATTCATAGTTCCTATTATTTTATTCAGATCCTCTTTAGTTATGTCCACAAACCTAAAATTCGGTACATCACGTGCCCTGTGTGATTGAGGTTGAAAAGCTGTACCTCTGGGAACTGACTTCGCCAGGGTTTCCCCTACATTGGCAAAATATTTATTAAAGTTCACAGCTATTTCCGATTTAGCCTTACCTACATCTACATTTTTTTCGTTCATTAGATTAGATAATATTTTATCATACTGACGCCTACTGTTTTCTTTCCCCAGAAAGGTTTCATTTATAAATATCCAGCACTCTTTCGGCTTTCCCTCCACTTCCTTGAACCGTGCACCGTAATAATCCTGCTTTGCCTTGTTTATTAAAGTCTTGAGTAATTTATTGTACCTCACCACGCGAACCCGAAGAGACCTATTGAAGGGTTGTGTTTTCAATTTCCTGCTCAATTTTTCCCTCACACGAATTGCCTTTAAAATACCATTGGTTATCCACGGTGTAAGTTTTATCTTAGAGTGTGGAAGGCGAACCTGGGTAGTAGCTTTTGTTATACACTGCTGCAGACCTTCGATAAATAGATACACGGCTTTGTCCAAGTCCAATTCCTTTAAAACTACCTTCAAATCGTGACTACATATCTCAGTGCTCAAAATTTTAAAATTGTAGGGTCAATTTTCAAAATTGTAGGGTCAATATGTAGGTTCTGTTTGAACATGCACGTCGGTCACACCCCTCCAACCCTACAGTTGAAGCATAGAGGTTGGAGATTTTCGTTATCGATTAACTAATAATTAGTTAATCAATAACGAAAATCTATTTACTATTTAATTATTAAATAGTTACCTTAATTGATGAGGTAGTTGTAGTGAGAGAGAAAGTATTAAAATAGTGTTGTGAAATCCTCACTTGTTGACTTCTTGAAAGCTACTAAGTGCTGGCTTTGGATGAAAACGACACGTGGTCGTCATGTCGACACGTGCTCTGGCAGCTATATTGATGCAGTACTGCCTTGGATTTTTCACAACACGAAATATCCTATTCTAGGGGTTCTGGGGGGGGGGGGGATTTAAAAAGATTGTGGGGAGAGAGAAAAAAACTGTGTGACAGACATAAAACCTGGTAAATACATAATATGTAAATGAAGAAAATTTCATCATTTACATATTATGTAAATGATGAAATTTTCTTTTTTCCCTAAGATATTATTATAGGAGAAAGTATCCCGCAGCTAAAAAGGTTTTGGTCAGTAATAAAACATGGGTTGGTGGGAATATAAAAGTCTAGAAAGCTCCTTACCTACCCCTAGTGACATGAGTTGGGAGAGAGAAAATGGGGTAGGTAATTAACTCATTTTAATTATAGAACTAATGAACCTTTTGGCCTCAAATTAGTTGGTTCATTTAGAGGCCGTACTACCATGTCCTCCCAAAAAAAAAGAAAAAAAGAATTTCTATGAAAAAAACTGTAGGCACAAGAGCTGTGTGACAGGAAATGACCCATAATTTTGAAACGACCCATCTAACAGCTCAATGTTCAAACTGGACAGGTCTGAGGAGTCACAAGGATATTGTGGACAGAACAGTGATCTAGACAGAAGGGCAATCTGCTCAGAAGATAATAAACCGTTGTGGAAGAATTTGCAGGTTTTTTTTCTATAAACACAAAAAGTACCTATGTCAGTACTAGAAACACGATATCTCATACCAAACGGGACCTGAAACGTGCACCCACCGATTTTGAGAAAGGGTTAAAAAAAATTGTCTCTTGTTGATTCTATTGGTTCATTACGGATAATGATACACGAAAGTGAGGTGTTGAAACGACCCAACTGACAAACGAGTGCCTGGAAAGCTGTGCTTTTCTTAAAAGGTGAATACGACGAAAGCCTCACCCTAACATGCTTAACAAATGTTCTGGCAGATAAGGCAGCACCTATGTCCCCCAGCGGGTCAGTATATTCGCCTTGGCTAAAGCAACTCGACGATTGCAAGTCCCATTGCTCCAGTTGATTCACGCCCTGTTGCAGCGAGGCCGTTTCGAAATTCCACAGGAAAGATGCCTGCCCACACCGTCATTTAGTTTTCACATGTTCTTCGAACCCTAGTAGAAGTACTAGGGTTCGAAGAAAATGTGAACTTTGTTGTTGTTAGGCCCTCAACTTCACCAAGACCTTTCGACGGTTGAAGGTATATTCGTTTTGGGGATGTTCTCGGAACCTCCTCCATTCGCCCTGAGGACGCGCCTAACTGCTCGGATGTCCTAGTTGATACCTAGTTCGTCGCACTGTTACAGAAATATCCTTGACACGGTATTCGATTCGGAACCCCCTGAAGATTAAGCCCAGACCACTTACGTTCTCAGAGACCATTTGATAGTGATTTTCTTTTTATATCAGCCCATAAATAAGCAATCACCGGAGAGTAGTCGTTAGGGGGTTGGAAGAACATAATTTCACTTGTACTCGGATAAGGTCAATCTTTCACATGGTACATAATGGCCGAAATCATCGTAAAGAATGTCACCTCTCAAATTGAGTGAACTGAAAGTGTGAACTACCTATTCGTCCTTCACTATCTTTCATTCTCTGTTATTTTACCGTATTGGCCAACCCCCAAACTGATTGTGCTTGAAATCAGAAGTTGAAGTTATTGGATAACGCTAGTGTTTCAGCATTATATTCAGGTATCTACACTCTAGAGTGGGGAAAATAAATTGGCAGTCGGAGGTTTTTATTGATTTTAGCGTACCTCAAATTTTCCTAAAAACCTACGAAAATCAATTGAGATTCTTCCATTCCCCATTTATCAGAAAACCTACTCAAAAGTTCAGTGCTTAGGTACCCAAAACTAATACATTTTTACAAATATAGATGTAGAATGAACAAATACAACTCAAAATTCGAAAATTCATGTTAGGTACTGCAAATGAAAAAACTCCGCAAATTCTTGACACAATGGTTCATTATCTTCTTTGTACAGATCACCCTTCTGTCTAGATCACTAGGTCTAAATGTCTAGATCCTAAATGTTAGATTAATTATTATTATGAATTATCACTAATTATTAATAATTTCATCAAGTACCTAGTGAACATTATTATAATTTATTGTTAGTTATTAATAATTTGCATTTATTATTATTATTAATTATGATTAATTAATACGATATCTGGGTGTTGGAATCGACTGGGTTCCTTTGTGCAGAACCTGAATGATAGAGATGATGAATTAATTACAAATAAAATGTACCGATATAATTCTGGGGTTTTAATACTACGTCGGTAATAATTTTTCTATAAAAGAAGTACCTACCAACAAACATTCGAAATTACCTTAATTTCCGTAGCACGAAACGTACCTCAGAATAAAAAAACTCGACATCACTAAAACCATATGATGTTCCAAACAGCTCCTTAGTATGAACATTGACCTGTATTTCAACCGTTTGATTCACGATCGTGTTGACAGGCTCAACCTTTGAGCCGTCATTGTGAACGAACGGCTGGTCGTACAAAGCTGTGGATGGTCTGTAAAAATTCTCCGGAATAAACTCTATCTAAATATGAAATAAAAAACTCTGCAAATTCTTAACACATTAAGTAACTTCTTTGTACAGATCACCCTTCTGTCTAGGTCTAAATTTCTAGATCCCACATTAAGTATCTTCTTTGTACAGATCACCCTTCTGTCTAGATCACTAGTCTAACTTTCTAGATCCTAAATGTTAGATTAGAAAATTTCCTAAATTAGTTAGAAAATTTCAAAACTCGAAAAATTTCCATGTTGTAATTTGCAGAGTTAGGCGCTGGATGAAAAAGACGAGGTAGGTTTTAAATCGTGCAAGCTAATATATTGGAATGAACAAATCATATGAAAAAGATTTGGGAAAAACGTTCGTTACTACATTACAATCATATTGGATTGTAATGTAGTTGCAATGTAGGCGAGTGTCCTATCTAACACTCCCCCTCACGAGCCGGTACTTCAAGCCCCAGTCTTTTCCTGAAGATGAAGAATTTTGGTCCGGTAAGTGCCTTTGTGAAAATGTCGGCTACCATGCTTTCAGTCGGACAATACTCCAATTTGATGTCTTTTCGCTCTATGGTTTCTCTTATGAAGTGTTCTTTTAGAGCGATGTGTTTGGATTTGGAGTTAACCACTGGGTCTGTGGCCCAGCTTATGGCAGATTGATTGTCCGTCATCACTTCAACGGTTTGCTGGGCTATCTGTACATGGTTTATCAGCCGTTTCAAGTGAATTGCTTCTTTTGCTGCTTCAGTTAGGGCCATGTATTCGCTTTCGGCAGTTGATTGTGCAACCGTCCGTTGCTTTCGCGATTCCCAACTTATGGCTGTTCCATTGCAGTCGAAGCAGTACCCAGTGTACGATCTTCCGTCGATGCAGCTCCCCCAATTCGCATCCGCCATCCCTGTCAATTTGCAGATTCCGGTCTTCTTGAAATGTAATGCATATGAGTGCGTACCCTTGAGGTATCGCAATACGCGTTTTGCAGCTGCCCAATGCTCATTTCTATAACATGCGTTGAATTGGGATAGGTAGCTGACCGAGTACATGATGTCAGGTCTTGTAGCTGTAGCCAGATACATCAACGATCCTATTAGACTCTGGTATGGAACATCTGGACATTCCCCTTCGATTGGTTTTTCCAGCTTTAGATTGAATTCCATAGGGGTTCGTGCACTTTTTGACTTTTCCATTTTCAAATTTTCTAATAGTTTGTTGATGTATTTATGCTGGCTCATCATAACTCCTCCGTATTTGTCTTTCGAAAATTCTATTCCGAGACAATAACCTAATTTCCCGATGTCTCTCATCTCGAATGTTTTTGTTAGATTTTGTTTCAGTTTTTCTATTTCCATTTTATTTGCAGATGCAATTACCAGGTCATCTACATACACGGCGATTATCACTTTTTCTCCCCCTTCTCCGCGGATGTAGAAGCATGGATCTGCAAATGATGGTTGAAATTTTAATTCTTTTAGTCGAGCATCGAGTTTTTTGAACCACTGCCGGCCAGCTTGTTTTAGACCATACAGTGCTTTCTTCAAGGAGCATACTTTGTTATCGAATCCATCTTTGGTTAGGTCTTCTATCATTTTTCTTGTTTTATTGAATATTGTTTTGTCTTTGTTTTCACTTTCTTCAATCAAAATTTTGTTCAAATATTCTTCCAGTCCCTCGGGTTTCTTCATGAATATTTCTTCATCAAGCGTTCCATTGAGGTAAGCTGTGGTTACATCTAACTGGGCTAATTCGAGATTTTCTTCAGCAGCTATACTCATCAATAAACGTAGTGACTTCATTTTTACAACTGGAGAATAAGTTTCTGTGAAATCAACGCCTGGTCTTTGGGAGAATCCTTGAGCTACTAAACGGGCTTTCCGGCGCTCAAGTGTGCCGTCAGGGTTGAGTTTTTCCTTTAGAATCATCCTGTATCCTACCACATTACGATTTGGTGGTTTTTTGGTAATTTCCCAAGTTCCATTTTTGATATGGGCTTTTATTTCAGATTTTATTGCATCTTCCCACAATTCTATTTCTTCTTCATTGTTGAAGCATTTTTCATCATAGTCTTGTAAGACATAGTCATCCACTGATTGGGGGTCACTGTTATTTTGTTCTGATTCGTCCTGAACTTGATTTGTTTCTTCTTGGACTTCATAATCATCTATTATTTCTTGTTGTGGACTATTTTGATTTATCGTTACAGTTCGTTGTTGAATAGGTGCTGGAATTTCAATTTCTGGTGGTGATGAACATTTTGTTTCAATTCCTTCATCAAAATCCACTGTTTTCTCATTTGTATAAAATTGTTCATTTATTATTGTAACATCTCTGGTTATCATTGTATCTCTTTTTCCAGGTATCCATAATATGAATAATATGAATATTATTGTTAGAAATCGTACACACTTATATAAAAACTCGACAAGTGTATTAAACACGATTCACAGAAAGAATGAAGTTTCCTGAACTACGGAATGCTTAGTTCACAAACAGTTTGAAACCAAGACCACTTGTTGGTCTTATCAACGAATAACATCAACAGATCCACCTTCTTTCTTCTTCTCTCTTAATCCAATGTTTTTGAGAATTTCTTCATTACGAAATTTTGATAGCGGCTTGGTGAGCATGTCTGATTTGTTGTCTCTTGTTGGTATATATTCAATTCTTAGTTTTCGATCATTTACCAGATCTCTCAAGAAGTGATATTTGATGTCAATGTGGCGTGAATGAGATGTGACACTGTTTCCTTTCGCAAAGTTGAGTGCCGACTGATTGTCGCAAAATATTAGTGGTTCAGATGGCATGTTACACTCAATTTCATGTAGAACTTGCAATAGCCACAACATTTCCACGCTGCACGATGCGATTCCAACAAATTCAGATTCCATCGTAGACAGAGCGACTGACGTTTGTTTGTTTGATTTCCAGATGATCGCCGTGTTGTTCAACTCGATAATTAGACCTGTGGTCGATCTTCTGTCGTCTTTGTCTCCAGCCCAATCTGCATCTGAATAACCTCTTACATTCACCTCATTCCCTCCCGAATCTTTAGTTATTTGGAATTCGTAGTTTGTTGTGCCCTTCAAGTAGCGCAGCACCCGTTTAGCAGCTTGCCAATGAATTTTGCCTGGATTTGACGAAAACTGTCCTAATTTAGAGACAGCAAATGCTAGATCAGGACGTGTTGCTTGAGACAAATACATTAATTTTCCTACTAGCCTTCTGTAAGGAACCTCTTTCATTTCTTCTTCCTCTTCTTTTGTCCTCGGACAGTCGGCTTTACTAAGACATTGATTAGGTTCAAAGGGAGTTCTCACTGGTTTGCAATCTGACATTCCGAATTCACTCAGAATCTCCTTTATATACTTTGTTTGGTTTAAGGCTAAAGAACCATTACCTGCTTTTTCTACTTCAATGCCTAGGATATAATGGAGAGGTCCCATGTCTTTAATGTCAAAGTAGTTTCTCAACGTTTTCTTTGTTTCCTCCATAGCTTTTTGACTCGAAGTTATGAGGATCAAATCATCTACGTACACAGATATAATTCTGAAATCACCATCTTTCTTCCGATAGTATATGCACGGTTCCGCTTTGCATCTTTTCATTCCTCCACTTTGTAACTTTTTATCCAGCGTTTCGTACCAAGAACGACCTGATTGTTTCAATCCGTAGAGGCTTTTGATCAACTTGAAAACTTTTCCTCTCGAATTAGGCTCACATACTCCTTCAGGAATCTTCATATAAATGTCTTCCCTCAACTCCCCATTTAAATATGCCGTTTTGACATCCATTTGGTGAACTAACCAATTATTCTCTACTGCCAATTTTAACAAAACTCTCACTGACGGAAGGCTGATTACAGGACTATATGTTTCATCATAATCAGCACCCGGTTTTTGTGTGAAACCTTGGGCTACAAGTCTGGCCTTGTATCTTTCAAGGTTCCCGTCTGCTAAGTATTTCTTTCGGAACACCCATTTACATCCAACCGGTGTTTTACCTGGTGGTAAGTCAGCCAATTCCCAGACCTTCATCGCCGTCAAAGAAGATAATTCTTCTTCAATTGCTCTTATCCAAAATTCTCGATCTGTTCCTTGCATTGCCTGCTTATACGTTTTAGGATCCGGATTCTGCGAGGTGCTCAAAAATGCATTTTGAAATTGGGGTCTCTTGAGTGTGCTCCTGTCTCTTAACATCATATGATGCCTGGGATGTTCTTCGTTTTCATTTTCTTCTACCTCTTCTTCATCATCACTATTCAAATTTTCATCGTAAAGGTCTTGATCAATGTTCCCATTATCTTCTCCGTCATATATTTCTTCCAAACGTTCACCTGCTCCATCTTCCTCTTCAATAAGTTGTTCTTCTACATTATTTGTTTCGTCCCTTGACGGTAATTCCACTTTCATTGAGGGTCGTTCCTCTTCTTCTATTATGATTTCTTCCAACACATTAGTTTGTCTCCTCCCTCCAGAAATTCTACCTTGTGGTCTTGCATTGCTTATTATTTTCTTTCCCTCTTTATTAACTCTGACATTTTCTGGTGCCTTCATTTCAATTTCCATATCTGAATAATCCTTTTTTTTCGATTCACTGAACGGATACTTGTTTTCCTCAAAAGTTACGTCCCTACTTATCAGAATCTTCTTTCCTTCAAGATCCCACAATCTGTAACCTTTGGAAACTCCCGCGTAACCAATCATTATGCAATCTCTGGTCTTACTATCCAGTTTTCTTCTGAGTACATTAGGGATGTGAGCATGGGCCTTACACCCGAAAGGTCTAAGATGTTGTACATTTAGTTTTCTACCCGTCCACCTCTCCTCCGGAATCCGACAGTCACCCGACGAGGGGCATCGGTTACGCACGTAGGTTGCTGTGCTCACAGCTTCAGCCCAGAAACTCTTGGGTAAATTTGCAGCAATCAACATGGATCTTGAAAGGTCAAGGACAGTTCTATTGTAACGTTCAGCAATTCCATTCTGCTGGGGACTATAGGGTACGGTCAGTTGGTGTATGATACCATTTTCTTTAAGAAAATTGTCAAAATCTTTATTAACATATTCTCTCCCATTGTCGCTCCTTAAGCACCTAATTAGCTTCCCGGTTTGTTTTTCTGTCATAATTTTGAATTTCTTGAAATGGTTGAACGCCTCATCTTTACTTTTCATGAAAAACACAGAAACTCTTCTTGAAAAATCATCAATGAATGTGATAAAATATTTGTATCCGGAATTGGATTCCACAGGCATAGGCCCACAGACATCCGTATGGATCAATTCTAGCAACTCTTTTGTTTCATAGCAACTTAATTTCGGGAATGGCTTTTGCGATGATTTTCCTTTGATGCAAGGTCCACAAACATCCTGCATTTTCAAAACTGTGCCATCCAGGCCTTTCACCATCTCTTTCTTGTACATTGTTTTAATTGAATCCACATTCACATGGCAAAATCGTTCGTGCCAATTTTTCTTGTTTACTTGCCCTACACTGGCCCTTTCTTTCAAAACAACATTCTCAAGTTCATACATATTCGAGTCACCACGCTTAGCATCAATGATTAATAATTAATCATGAATTATGAATTATTCATGTCCATCATAAACTTTACATGCTCCTTTCTTAATTACAATATTGTAACCATTCATTTCAATTTTAGCTATAGAAAGGAGTCTAAAACAGAAATCAGGAACATGAAGAACTTCCTTAAGATTGAGGGTGAATTTACCATGTGCAGTTGTAGATATTATAGAGACTATCCCTATTCCAACAATTTTACATTCCACGTTTGACGCAAGCGTGACCACCTTAGCACAATCTAAAGCTTGGTAATAACTGAAGTCTTCTTTGTATGGGGAGAAGTGACTGCTGGCCCCACTGTCAATCAACCATTTATCAATTCGAGGGGCATTTGCCACATTGAGACAAACTGCATTTAAAGATTTTTGAGGGTCTTCACCTTTTGATTGACTTTTGTTTGCTGAGTCCTTTTGTCGACAAAATCTAGCGATATGACCCTCTTTACCACATATAAAGCATACGAGTGGCCCCTTTTTAGCGTATTTCTTTGCCAGCATTGCGTTACCTAATGGCTCACTACATTCGTCTCTCTTCATCTGTTTCCTTTTATACTCACCGCATAACAAACTTTCGAGTTTCTCAGGCGTGTAATCCTCATCTCGAAATGTGCATACCATACTCACAGTTGTCTCGTACTCTTCACCTAATCCGTTGATTATAACATTACTTATCTGTTCTTGATCTATTCTTGAACTTCCAGCTTTTTCAACCTCTGAAGCGTACCCCAAGACACGATTGACGTAGGTTTCCATGTCCTCATCGTTCTGCATCTTGGACGTAAAAAGACATTTTGATGCCTGGAGGCGGCGTAGTCGGGTCATTGGCTGAAACCTTGAAGAGAGTTTATGCCATAAAAGTCTAGGGCATTTTAAATCTATGATGTCCTGCTGGATATCCTCAGTTATGGCCCTAGCGATTAACCGAAATGCCTTCCTCTTTTTATCTCGAGAGAACGTAGCGAATTTTTCTTCATCCTCAGTTGTGACCAATTCCCATAAATTTTGGTCTTCTAGCTCTAGTCTCACGTTAAATGCCCATGTTTTGTAGTTCTTCTTGTTGAGCTTAACAATACTATAGTTCGACTTACTATGTTCTTCTTCTTCCATCGCGCAGTAGAAACTTTAAGCCCGTAACCTTTGTTAGAAATCGTACACACTTATATAAAAACTCGACAAGTGTATTAAACACGATTCACAGAAAGAATGAAGTTTCCTGAACTACGGAATGCTTAGTTCACAAACAGTTTGAAACCAAGACCACTTGTTGGTCTTATCAACGAATAACATCAACAATTATTCTATATGCTTTTGATACTTCAGAATATCCCATAAATACGCCTTTTGTGGCACGGCTTTCGAATTTTCCTTTTTGTCCTTTATTCAAGACAAAAGCTTTTGCACCAAAAATTTGGAGGTGTCTAACTGATGGCTTTCTGCCTACCCATCGTTCAAATGGTGTGTCTCCATCAGTTGATTTTGACGGACTACGATTTGTCAAGTAGTTCGCACAGTATACTGCTTCTGCCCACAAATAATTTGGAACGTTCGCTTCGAGCATCAAGCATCTAGCTTTATCGAGAATTGTTCTGTTTTTGCGTTCTGCTAATCCATTTTGTTGTGGTGTGTGTGGTGCAGACAGTCGTCTCTGTATACCGTGTTGTTTTAAGTATTTTTCAAATTCTGTGTTTATATATTCAGTACCATTATCACTTTGTAGAAATTTGATTTTATTGCCTGTGAAATTTTCTACGTGGTTTTTGTAGTCTTTAAAATGTTCCAAGACTTCATTTTTCTTTTTCATGAAATAAATGGTGGTATATCTGGTGTATTCGTCGATGAATGTTACGAAATATTTTCGACCTTTTGGTGTGTTGTACTTCATTGGTCCAACCACGTCTGAGTGGACTGTATGTAACTTTTCTCTAGGCCCATCCCTGCAAGTTTTGGGGAATGGTTTTCGAGTCATTTTTCCTTTTATGCAAGTTTCACAATCACCTAGTTCTGCATTTGAGTTGAAATCTAGGCCTTGTAGTTTTTCTTTATCTTTGGCAAGTTTCATGTCTGGTAGATTCAAATGAGCTAACTTCTTATGCCATATTTTTATATTTTCGTTATCTGATTGTATCGTCAAATGGGATTTTTCATTTGTTTGTTCTTTGATGTAGTATAATCCATTTTCTCTAACAGCTCTTGCAATTACATTTTTCTGATTGTCCAAAATTTCAGCTTTTTGTTTTTCGAATATTACTTTGAATCCTTTACCAGCAATTTTTCCTACTGACAATAAGTTTGATTTTATATCTGGCACTAGAAGAGTGTTTGGTAGATTTACACTATGATGTTTTGTCAGTTCCAATTCCACACATCCGCTGCCTGAGATTTTCGCAGTTTGTCCATTTGCTAGCGCTACTCCACCTACGTTTGACGTTGTGAGTGAGTTGAATCTTGACCTTTCAGGACACATATGAGATGTAGTCCCACTGTCTAAGCACCAACTTTTGGATTCGAATGGCTGAATTTTGGAGCAAATCTCTTCTATTATGAATGATGATTGTGCCTTTTTAATTCTGCATTGTTCAGTTTTGTGGTTTGTCCTTCCACAATGTTCGCATTTTATGCTGACGTTTTTGTTTTTACTCCTACTCATTTGCTTATTGTTATTGAAATATGGTTTCTTACTATGGTTTCTGCTGTAAAAAGCTTCTTCGTTTGATGTTCGAGATTCATCACTTCCTCTGGCATCAGCCTCTTCAAGAATTTTAACCTTCAGTTCCATTGGCTTCGGGAGAGTGTCTCTACTTTCAATTGCAACTCTGAAATTTTCGTATGAGGGAGATAAGCTGTATAACATTATTATGCTGAGTAGGTCATCGTTTATGTCTATATTCATGTCTTTCAATTTGTCTACTGCGTCCAGGAATATTCTTAGATGTTCGCGAACAGATTCGCCTTCTTTCATCTTTTGTAACACTAGTCTTTTTAAAAGTGTCGCCTTCCTAGCTGGTCCTTCACTTTGGTATATTTGCTTTAGCGTATCCCACACTTCTTTTGTAGTGGAGCAATTTTTTATTTGTTTTAATTCGTTAGCAGATATAATTAGAATAAGTTCAGACTTAGCTTTGGCGTCTTCTTTTTTCCATTTCTGACTTTCGGCTGTAGATGCAATTCTCGGATCGGGAGCAGGAATCTCTCCTGTTACGTATTCCCAAAATCCTGCACGAGTTAATACCGCTTGGGCATGGATTTTCCAGGTGTCATAATTGTCGCTGGTGAGCGTTTCTATTTTATAATTACTCACTGCCATTTTTGACGATTACCTTCTTCTTCTTTTCCTAAGCGTGCTGAAGGTGCATAACCTGTTGTAATTTGCAGAGTTAGGCGCTGGATGAAAAAGACGAGGTAGGTTTTAAATCGTGCAAGCTAATATATTGGAATGAACAAATCATATGAAAAAGATTTGGGAAAAACGTTCGTTACTACATTACAATCATATTGGATTGTAATGTAGTTGCAATGTAGGCGAGTGTCCTATCTAACAGGTACCTATGTTTTTTATTTCATATTTAGATAGAGTTTATTTTTTACAATTTTTTAAGACCATCCGCAGCTTTGTACGACCAGCCGTTCGTTCACAATGACGGCTCAAATTTGGAGCAGATCGAAAATCGTCAACATGAGAGTGAATCGTAAGGCAGCCTGTCGGGCTGTATATACGTATATACATTATATATGTATATACGTATATACGTCCTGTATATACGTAGTATAGTAGGGTTTTCTGTGCTGTCGGGTCCATTTAGAAACTGGCCCAGCTGATTCAAACAGCACATGGTTTTCAAATATCGAGTTAATGAATAATATTTAATAATAATTATTAATAATGAAGCATAAAAATTATTAATAACCAACAATAAAATTTATATCAAGTATTGTAAATTATTAATATTTAATATTAATAATTTACACTACTTGATATTAGTTATTAATAATTAATGATAATTCATAATAATAATTAATCTATCATTCAGTAATCGAGACAGAAGGGTGATCTGTACAAAGAAGATAATAAACCGTTGTTCAAGAATTTGCAGTTTTTAATTCGATTTTCTGAATCTACGTACCTATCTTGAAACGTAAACCAACAAATTTTGAGGGGGGTTATTCCAATGGTTCATTATCGAACGTAAACCAAAAGCGAAACGGGTTTTTCTTACTTTTGCCAAAACTTACTTATGTGAATCTGGATTTTCTATCTATGCAGCTACCAAAACTAAACACCGAAGCCGTCTAGATGCTGAACCCAACATCCGACTCCGGCTGTCAAAAATTAAACCAGATAGTACTAATTGCGCCAATTACAAGAACCTAATTCTTACCATTAATCAAGCTGACTCTAAGTTCAAATCATTACTTTTGAATTTATTCTGTTCGATTGCCTGTTATAATAATAGTTGTACCCACCTATCGATTCCGTTCTGTTCAATTTGATTTTTGTGTTGTAAATAAAGTTGAGTTTGTAAATGTTATGTTTGTTTTCATATTGACGTTCCCCTCCACCACAGGCATGGCCTGGCTACTTTACTAAACTTTTATTTACCACTAACGACAAATTTAGGGTCTAAAAAAAGTACCTATAGGTACTTAGATTTAGATACATGACTCTTACTCAAGTATACTTGAGTAAGAGGGGTCCGCAGTAAATATTGTTCCGTGAAAGGGGTCTGCAAGCCAAAAAGTTTGGGAAGCCCTGGTATACAGGAATATTTTGACTAAAAAGTTCATTTCATTCATTTATTTGCTGCAAAATGTTAAGCATTGCAGGCTTATTTTTTAGAGCACTACAAGTACTCGCTACTATTCGAGTACTTAGTATTCAACTCGCTTGTGGCTACTGCTACGGTACTCATAATTTTCGTTTCCCTCAGCGGTTTTCACAACCCTCGACGTCCTTGGTAACTGTGAACAAGAGATATCCGCTTCGAGGTTAGTTCAGTTTAGTCTCCCCCGCTAAGCTTCAAATGCCATTGAGTGAGTTAATACGAAATTGTCAAACGTTAAGTGCATTTACCGGTAGCTGACTGATATAAGAACTTACTTACTGCACACTTCTGGCATTTAGATGTATCCGGCGTAATTGATGTGTTTTCATCGTTGATTGAAGGCCAGAAAGACACAGCGTTTCATCGAAAACGCGCTAAAACATGTGCAATCGAGGTCAAAACAGAAATCTGTACGGAATGGACACAGTAGGACAGGGTTCAGTCAAAAACAATTATACTGAATAGAGCGCATGAATAACATCTCAATTCATCCTTTTGTTCGGCACCACCATTTTTCTATGGTGAATTGAAAAGACTAGGTAAAGGCACCCTATGATTTCACGAGAAATATGCGGTTATCAAAGGTGATGCATTGTGATGATCCCTTGATGAATCCGGAAGACCCCCCCCCCCCCCCTTCCACGACTAGAACGCCGAAGAATAACAAATTCTTAGAGTGCCCTAGAAATGCCTTGAGGACACCTGTTGATGACAGGCGTACAGATTACAATGAAATTTTTTCGTTAATGCCATGAATCGATGAGACGAAGTTGCCTGTTCTGGAACAGGGCTCTCTTTTGTCGTTCACTGTCACCACGGGACGCCTCCCCATGGATATTCCTTCTTGGAGTTTTTTCTCCCTCCGATACTCCTCTGTTCTCAGCTATCACCTCTCCGTTCATCCTCATCTTCGATTCAATATCTTACGAACTAACAACGAACTCCGTCGAGGGTCCTCAATCAAACCGCCCAATCTTCAACTGCGGAATTTCTAACGGCTCACCACGCGGTATTCCAGTGTTTGTAGATTACAATAGATCATTTTTCAAAGACTTCCTAGATAGTTACAATAGATCAGCCGTTAATCGTACAAAGCTGCGGATGATGGTCTTGAAAAATTCTAAAAATAAAACTCTTTTCAAATGTGAAATACCATTTCATTTAATTCTTAAATTAATAATTATAATACAATATCTAAATAATAATGTTATCTCTGAATATGTGAAAGCCATCTGCTGTTCAAATCAGCTGGGCCAGTATGGACATTGGCCCTAAGCCCTCATTGTGAACGAACGGCTGGTCGCACAAAGCTCCTGATGGTCTTAAAAAACTTTATACGAGATACTACGGAATATGGCAAGAGACAATCGGGGATACTTGACGGAAACTGACCGACATGTTGTTGAACTAAGTGACACCTACAAGACGGACGTTTATAAGAGATATTAACCGACATTTATGAAAGATACTGACCGAAAATTATACGAGATACGAAGGAATATGCAAAGAGACAATCGGGGATACTTGACGGAAACTGACCGACATGTTGTTGAACTAAGTGACACCTACAAGACGGACGTTTATAAGAGATATTGACTGACATTTATGAAAGATACTGACCGAAAATTATACGAGATACGAAGGAATATGCAAAGAGACAATCGGGGATACTTGACGGAAACTGACCGACATGTTATTGAACTAAGTGACACCTACAAGACGGACGTTTATAAGAGATATTGACCGACATTTATACAAGATACTGACCGAAAATTATACGAGATACGAAGGAATATGCAAAGAGACAATCGGGGATACTTGACGGAAACTGACCGACATGTCGTTGAACTAAGTGACTCCTACAAGACAGACGTTTCTATGAGTTATTGACCGACATTTATGAAAGATACTGACCGAAAATTATACGAGATACGAAGGAATATGCAAAGAGGCAATCGGGGATACTTGACGGAAACTGACCGACATGTCGTTGAACTAAGTGACACCTGCAAGACGGACGTTCATAAGAGATATTGACCGACATTTATGAATGATACTGACCGAAAATTATACGAGATACTAAGGAATATGCCAAGAGACAATCGGGAATACTTGACGGAAACTGACCGAGATGTCGTTGAACTAAGTGACACCTACAAGACAGACGTTTCTATGAGTTATTGACCGACATTTATGAAAGATATCGACCGAAAATTATACGAGATACGAAGGAATATGCAAAGAGACAATTGGGGATACTTGACGGAAACTGACCGACATGTCGTTGAACTAAGTGACACCTGCAAGACGGACGTTCATAAGAGATATTGACCGACATTTATGAAAGATACTGACTGAAAATTATACGAGATACGAAGGAATATGCAAAGAGACAATCGGGGATACTTGACGGAAACTGACCGACATGTCCTATAACTAAGTGACACCTGCAAGACGGACGTTCGTAAGAGATATTGACCGACATTTATGAAAGATATTGACCGGAAATTATACGAGATACGAAGGAATATGCAAAGAGACAATCGGGGATACTTGACGGAAACTGACCGACATGTCGTTGAACTATGTGACACCTACAAGACAGACGTTTCTATGAGTTATTGACCGACATTTATGAAAGATATCGACCGAAAATTATACGAGATACGAAGGAATATGCAAAGAGACAATTGGGGATACTTGACGGAAACTGACCGACATGTCGTTGAACTAAGTGACACCTGCAAGACGGACGTTCATATGAGATATTGACCGACATTTATGAATGATACTGACCGAAAATTATACGAGATACTAAGGAATATGCCAAGAGACAATCGGGAATACTTGACGGAAACTGACCGAGATGTCGTTGAACTAAGTGACACCTACAAGACAGACGTTTATAAGAGATATTGACCGACATTTATGAAAGATACTGACCGAAAATTATACGAGATACGAAGGAATATGCAAAGAGACAATCGGGGATACTTGACGGAAACTGACCGACATGTCGTTGAACTAAGTGACTCCTACAAGACAGACGTTTCTATGAGTTATTGACCGACATTTATGAAAGATACTAACCGAAAATTATACGAGATACGAAGGAATATGCAAAGAGACAATCGGGGATACTTGACGGAAACTGACCGACATGTTGTTGAACTAAGTGACACCTACAAGACGGACGTTTATAAGAGATATTGACCGACATTTATGAAAGATATCGACCGAAAATTATACGAGATACGAAGGAATATGCAAAGAGACATTTGGGGATACTTGACGGAAACTGACCGACATGTCGTTGAACTAAGTGACACCTGCAAGACGGACGTTCATATGAGATATTGACCGACATTTATGAATGATACTGACCGAAAATTATACGAGATACTAAGGAATATGCCAAGAGACAATCGGGAATACTTGACGGAAACTGACCGAGATGTCGTTGAACTAAGTGACACCTACAAGACAGACGTTTCTATGAGTTATTGACCGACATTTATGAAAGATACTGACTGAAAATTATACGAGATACGAAGGAATATGCAAAGAGACAATCGGGGATACTTGACGGGAACTGACCGACATGTCGTTGAACTAAGTGACTCCTACAAGACAGACGTTTCTATGAGTTATTGACCGACATTTATGAAAGATACTAACCGAAAATTATACGAGATACGAAGGAATATGCAAAGAGACAATCGGGGATACTTGACGGAAACTGACCGACATGTTGTTGAACTAAGTGACACCTACAAGACGGACGTTTATAAGAGATATTGACCGACATTTATGAAAGATATCGACCGAAAATTATACGAGATACGAAGGAATATGCAAAGAGACAATCGGGGATACTTGACGGAAACTGACCGACATGTTGTTGAACTAAGTGACACCTACAAGACGGACGTTTATAAGAGATATTGACCGACATTTATGAAAGATACTGACCGAAAATTATACGAGATACGAAGGAATATGCAAAGAGACAATCGGGGATACTTGACGGAAACTGACCGATATGTCGTTGAACTAAGTGACTCCTACAAGACAGACGTTTCTATGAGTTATTGACCGACATTTATGAAAGATACTGACCGAAAATTATACGAGATACGAAGGAATATGCAAAGAGACAATCGGGGATACTTGACGGAAACTGACCGACATGTCGTTGAACTAAGTGACACCTGCAAGACGGACGTTCATAAGAGATATTGACCGACATTTATGAATGATACTGACCGAAAATTATACGAGATACTAAGGAATATGCCAAGAGACAATCGGGAATACTTGACGGAAACTGACCGAGATGTCGTTGAACTAAGTGACACCTACAAGACAGACGTTTCTATGAGTTATTGACCGACATTTATGAAAGATATCGACCGAAAATTATACGAGATACGAAGGAATATGCAAAGAGACAATTGGGGATACTTGACGGAAACTGACCGACATGTGGTTGAACTAAGTGACACCTGCAAGACGGACGTTCATAAGAGATATTGACCGACATTTATGAAAGATACTGACTGAAAATTATACGAGATACGAAGGAATATGCAAAGAGACAATCGGGGATACTTGACGGAAACTGACCGACATGTCCTATAACTAAGTGACACCTGCAAGACGGACGTTCATAAGAGATATTGACCGACATTTATGAAAGATATTGACCGGAAATTATACGAGATACGAAGGAATATGCAAAGAGACAATCGGGGATACTTGACGGAAACTGACCGACATGTCGTTGAACTAAGTGACACCTACAAGACAGACGTTTCTATGAGTTATTGACCGACATTTATGAAAGATATCGACCGAAAATTATACGAGATACGAAGGAATATGCAAAGAGACAATTGGGGATACTTGACGGAAACTGACCGACATGTCGTTGAACTAAGTGACACCTGCAAGACGGACGTTCATAAGAGATATTGACCGACATTTATGAAAGATGTTGACCGGAAATTATACGAGATACGAAGGAATATGCAAAGAGACAATCGGGGATACTTGACGGAAACTGACCGACATGTTGTTGAACTAAGTGACACCTACAAGACGGACGTTTATAAGAGATATTGACCGACATTTATGAAAGATACTGACCGAAAATTATACGAGATACGAAGGAATATGCAAAGAGACAATCGGGGATACTTGACGGAAACTGACCGACATGTTGTTGAACTAAGTGACACCTACAAGACGGACGTTTATAAGAGATATTGACCGACATTTATGAAAGATACTGACCGAAAATTATACGAGATACGAAGGAATATGCAAAGAGACAATCGGGGATACTTGACGGAAACTGACCGACATGTCGTTGAACTAAGTGACTCCTACAAGACAGACGTTTCTATGAGTTATTGACCGACATTTATGAAAGATACTGACCGAAAATTATACGAGATACGAAGGAATATGCAAAGAGACAATCGGGGATACTTGACGGAAACTGACCGACATGTCGTTGAACTAAGTGACACCTGCAAGACGGACGTTCATAAGAGATATTGACCGACATTTATGAATGATACTGACCGAAAATTATACGAGATACTAAGGAATATGCCAAGAGACAATCGGGAATACTTGACGGAAACTGACCGAGATGTCGTTGAACTAAGTGACACCTACAAGACAGACGTTTCTATGAGTTATTGACCGACATTTATGAAAGATATCGACCGAAAATTATCGAGATACGAAGGAATATGCAAAGAGACAATTGGGGATACTTGACGGAAACTGACCGACATGTGGTTGAACTAAGTGACACCTGCAAGACGGACGTTCATAAGAGATATTGACCGACATTTATGAAAGATACTGACTGAAAATTATACGAGATACGAAGGAATATGCAAAGAGACAATCGGGGATACTTGACGGAAACTGACCGACATGTCCTATAACTAAGTGACACCTGCAAGACGGACGTTCGTAAGAGATATTGACCGACATTTATGAAAGATATTGACCGGAAATTATACGAGATACGAAGGAATATGCAAAGAGACAATCGGGGATACTTGACGGAAACTGACCGACATGTCGTTGAACTAAGTGACACCTACAAGACAGACGTTTCTATGAGTTATTGACCGACATTTATGAAAGATATCGACCGAAAATTATACGAGATACGAAGGAATATGCAAAGAGACAATTGGGGATACTTGACGGAAACTGACCGACATGTCGTTGAACTAAGTGACACCTGCAAGACGGACGTTCATATGAGATATTGACCGACATTTATGAATGATACTGACCGAAAATTATACGAGATACTAAGGAATATGCCAAGAGACAATCGGGAATACTTGACGGAAACTGACCGAGATGTCGTTGAACTAAGTGACACCTACAAGACAGACGTTTATAAGAGATATTGACCGACATTTATGAAAGATGTTGACCGGAAATTATACGAGATACGAAGGAATATGCAAAGAGACAATCGGGGATACTTGACGGAAACTGACCGACATGTCGTTGAACTAAGTGACACCTACAAGACAGACGTTTCTATGAGTTATTGACCGACATTTATGAAAGATACTGACTGAAAATTATACGAGATACGAAGGAATATGCAAAGAGACAATCGGGGATACTTGACGGAAACTGACCGACATGTCCTATAACTAAGTGACACCTGCAAGACGGACGTTCATAAGAGATATTGACCGACATTTATGAAAGATATTGACCGGAAATTATACGAGATACGAAGGAATATGCAAAGAGACAATCGGGGATACTTGACGGAAACTGACCGACATGTCGTTGAACTAAGTGACACCTACAAGACAGACGTTTCTATGAGTTATTGACCGACATTTATGAAAGATATCGACCGAAAATTATACGAGATACGAAGGAATATGCAAAGAGACAATTGGGGATACTTGACGGAAACTGACCGACATGTCGTTGAACTAAGTGACACCTGCAAGACGGACGTTCATGAACGTTCATATCTCTTATGAATAAGAGATATTGACCGACATTTATGAAAGATATTGACCGGAAATTATACGAGATACTAAGGAATATGCAAAGAGAAAATCGGGGATACTTGAATATCAAAGAATTATTTTTATTCGAATATCAAAGTTATTAGCGCTGCTGACGGTGTCATTCCATAACAAATACATTAAAATACATTAAATAAGTACATTACAAATACATTAAAAGACTTAGGTGAATTTTTCAGGATATAATTTGGACATTTAAATTTTTGGAAAATGTCCACTTCCGATCTCACGTTTTTTGAGAATGACCCAGGTACAGCTGTCCTTGCGAACGTAATAAAATACATAACAGAAAGCCCCATCTGAAGTAGGTAAGTGGATACAAGAACGCCCTTGCCTACAATGAATAAACGATAATCATCTACAACTTGTTCATTCTGACGCCACTAGATGTAGCTGTATTCCACGCAGTGCAGGCAACTTGACACAAGTTATCTTTATGGAAGGTCATATCAAACAACTCATCCATTTTCTTCTTTTTTTGCCCTTTAATTTATTTTATGTTCAATATTATTAGTTTCTATGGTAATCATAACTTCAGGAAATGATACCGAAGAAGGTTGTAACAATGGAGAAAAGGGACATGGATACTACTCTCCGTGAGCTTCCATGGGGAAGTATTGGACTTCCATGACTCTGAAGAAAGAAGTATTGGACTCCATGGAAAAATTCCATAGAAGGTTCCAGAATTTTTGTTATTCACTGTCCACCGACAATTTGCACGTTTGTGAATCAAAATTGGATTAGTGTAGGCTTCTCAGCGTTAAAAAGGCATCGAGAACATTCTTTGGGTAAGCACACACACATTCTACTCATCTCTGGAAATCTCAATTCCGTTTCAGTAGAGCTAAATAAGTTCGTTCAGTTTTGTTGGAACTTGGAAATCGAAACAGCGGGACATCTCGAGGTGAAATCGTGGCGGATGATGCTGGTGAAGATTATTTTCGCATATTTTGTTCTAGGTACCTGTTACACTACTCAAATACAAGCACGTAAGTACCTTATTTGTTCAATGATGTAATGTTGTATGACCAATGCTGTTAGGTACATACCGACTGTGCAGTTTCGAAGTAGGGTAATACTCTCTTTGACTAGGTCATTTGAACCTCTGCGGTTTTTCCTAGTCACCCTAATCGTTCAGTAGAATCTGAATTTCGATGTTAACTTCCTCTTGGACAGTGCTGCGGGTTTCCCCGATTTCCTGGACTCTGAACAAAATTTCTGAATATTATCATGTAGGGTGGTGACCACCTTTGATAATTCAGAAACCGGACATTTTTTACCATCCCATCAGGTCAAATAGTAGCAAATCGTCAAAATAACAGCAAATGGTCAAAACCACATCCGTCTACTTCATAAACCACTTTTGTAAACGATCATTGTAAGCAAATATCCGAAAAAATATTGAAGATTGGGTGAAACCGGTCATTCGTCACTTTTTTGCTTCGCGATCTCTACTGTCATGCTGTGTACCTCATTCCAATTCTGAACTAAATGGTGTAACAAACAAAGTTTCCAATCTGAATACGTACTCCACTTATCAGTGTGTAGATCAGTGTGTTTCTACGTGAAAACTGGTACCCAAGACTTCCCTGGAGACAGAAATTCTTAGTGATAAAATATATTTCCGATCACTTAATTTATTTGTGCATTGATATTTACGGTGTTCCTTCATCAACAGTTTCCCTGAGAAATCTTGAAACCCAATGGCTCGCTGGGGAGAAGGTGATCCGAGGTGGATTGTCGAGGAGCGCCCTGATGCCATAAACGTCAACAATTGGCACTGGTAATGGTTTGACTCTATTATCACATAAGTAAGATAGAACATCTAACAAACCATCCTATTGCCTTGTATGTAATGGCTTATTGTGTGCTGAAGTTATCAAACTTCAAAGTGATTATATTTGATATCAGTAACTTTGGTTTCCTTGAAAATCGATCATTCCAACCAACACCCAATAAAGTTACAATGATAACCACAATTCGAGTTTGGAAGTTTATGCTAGGTGATCTAGTGATCAGTCTTGTGTACTATTTGCTGTCAGCTTTCAATCCTCTGAATTATCCAGAATATCAGCTGCCGTCTATTTCACCCTCAAGATCAACCTTCCTCTTGTTGAATTTTAATTCTTGATTTTTCCTCCACAGGACCGAGAAGAACGCCTGCGCTTGGTCAACTGATAAATTGAAATCCATCCTGGTCGGCGCAAAAATTGACGGCGAGGTTGCGCTCGTCAAGTTCACGGAAATGGACAAAATCGAAGGTGATGCCTACGTCAACAACCGGAAAGGAAAATTGATTTTCTTCTACGAATGGGCCATGACATTGACGTGGAAAGGAAAGGTGGTAGGCGGCAGCGAAGAGCACGAAGGCAAAATTCAAATACCAAACCTCAGCGAAGAAAACGACTTGTCTGAAGTGGAGGTGTAGTAAAAATCTGTGGCATGTTATTCGGATAAGAGTTACTCTGGATCAGTTTCCTATATTGATTACATGGATATGCGTCCAATGGCCTCTAAGTTTTCGGCAGGATAATATCGAGATATTATCTCGATTTTCAAGCAGGCGCGGATACACTTTTACAAAAAGGAGAGACCATGACTACATTCAATTACACTGTACAAAATATAAATTCAAAGAAATGAGTCTGCAAAACAGGCAATTTTTTCCCAAAACCGCAAATTTAATGTTACTGTCATTTTTGTAGTCTCGTACCGGCCAAACTACTGTTCCCTACAAAAAGGTCATGGGAGAGTAATTTGAAGACAATTTATTACGCTTCAATTTAAGACCAGAATGGTGCTTCTAGAACGAAAGGTTTTCTCAAAAACTGACTCTGTCTCTTTTGGCTACATCTCCAAAACTATTCGTTCGAACCGAAATTTCTTTTTTTCTTCCCAAAGGTAGTTAATTTTACATTCAGACCCCATATATGAAATGCCACTCAAGCCCCTTAAATAACCATGCCAACTCGCTAAAAAAAAAACCTTACTGTTGTGAAATCCACGTGTTTTAGGCCAACAACTCCGAAAATATCTGTCCAATTCAAAATTTCTTTTCTTCAGCCCAAAGCTGGTTGAATTTACTATCAGACCTGCTGGCATGGGTATTTTAAGAGACTTGATAACCATTTCATATAATATATGAATCGGACCCCATATTATGGGGTCTGCAAGTCAAATTAACTAGCTTTGAGATGAAATAAAGAAATTTTGGATCGAACGAATTGTTTTGAAGCTATACCAATCTTTTGGTATCCAAAAGAGTCCGACAAAACCTCAGAATTTAACGCTTTTTGAGAAATTAAAACATAAGACTATGATAATATCATATAATATATGATAGTTTTATTATAGTTTTATATTATAAAACCTCATTATGACGCCGTGCACATTTCAAGTCAGTTGGTTCCAGAATACCGGTTTCCCGCTTTTGAGAAAACAATTCGGTCTAGAAGCACCATTCTGATCTATTATTCTGTATTAAATTGTCTTCAAATCATTTTCTCATGACATCTTGTAGGACCAGTAGTTTGGCCGGCACGAGACTAGAAACATTACCGTAACATAAAATTTGCACTTCTGGGAAAAAATGACCTGTTTTGCAGAGCTCGATCTTGGGGTTTACCTGGTCTACAGAGTTTTACTACTACTGAAATTGAAAACATACCTACTAGGTACCACTGAATACTTAGATTTTTGCGTACTGGCATGAGTATTTTACGGTACTTTATCAACTTTACATATAAGAGGTCTGATAGTAAATTCAACCAGCTTTAAGATAAAAAAAAGAAATTTTGAATCGGAGTTATAGCTAACAGTGGGTCAAAACACGTGGATTTCACAACAGTACGGTTTTTTTTTCTTCTTTTTTTGGCTTGAGTGACATTTCATATATGGGATCTGAATGTAAAATTAACACTACCTTTTAGAAGAAATTTTGGATCGAATAGTTTTGGAGCTGTAGCCAAAGAGACCGACAGTTAGTTTGTTAGTTTTTGAGCAAACCTTTCGTTCTAGAAGCACCATTCTTGCCTTTAATTGAAGCATATTAAAGTATCTTCAAATTATTCCCTCGTGACTTTTTTGTAGGACCAGTAGTTTGGCCAGTACGAAACTAGAAAAATGACAGTAACATTAAATTTGTACTTTTGGGAAAAAGTTGGCTGTTTTGCAGAGCTCTATCTTGGGTTTCACTAGTTATACGGAGTCTTACTACCACTGAACTTGTAGGGTATTTCAATACCTACCTTTAAAAATGGAATGAAAGACGTTTTTCGCCCAGAGGATGCGTAACCACTTTTTTGGCCTACAACTAAAACTAGTACAATCATTTTGCAGGAAATCTCCAGTTTTTCCAGGATATCTTTGCTATCCCACCTTTTCTTGTTATTTTTATTGCCTAATATTCCTTCATCCGCTGTTAAGTACTATTTTATTTTTACTTACATTCCGTCCTTTCTTCTCCTTTCCCTTTCCTTCTATTTTACCGTGAAATTTTGCCCCCGCCAGAGCCCAATAAGCCCCCCTCCCCCAAATCCGCGCCTGTTTTCAAGATAGCGACACCTTCCAAAGGGTGAGTTCGAACATGCACATTCTTGCCCGTCCAAGTGTTTCGTAAAGAATGAACTCTGCAAATTATTGACACAGCGGTTTACCGTCTTCTTTGTGCAGAAAACTCTTTTCTGTCCAGATCACTAGATCGTTACTCAAAGACCCACTTGGGCTAACTCACTTTTCCCAACTTACAGGAGAGAGAAAAAACGTGTGCTCAGACTTTCCTGCAATTTCGTTCTACTATTCTTGGGCCTCCAAACGAGTATGTAATGAGATGACTGGTTACACGTTTTTTTCCTTCTCCTGTAAAGTTGGGTAATGTGAGTTATCTTAAGTGAAGGAATGGGAGATTAATTATTATTATTTAAAGTACGCAAATTTTGTATGTATATTAGGCAGGTCTGAGTATAGGTCGTAAAGTAGTCTAGCCCCCCCCCCCCCCCCCCACTCCAAGCGAGGTACCCGCGGGTTCCCCCGCTGATAGGTACTCTCGGGTTCAAAAACAATAATATCGATGTCTGAAAACAATGTGCTGTTCGAATGAGCTGGGCCAGTATGAACATTGATCCGAAAGGCTGCAGCACGATTCACCCTCATGTTGACAGCTTTTGATGTTCTTGCAGCCCTAATTGTGAACGAACGGCTGGTCGAACAAAGCTGCGGATGGTGTTAAAAAATTATTAAAAAAAAAAAAAATAAACTATCTGAGTGTGAACTAAAAACTATACCGCTCCAATTGAATTTTTCTAGTTATGAATTTTTCAAAATAATTTTTGAACCCCTTCTTATTGACCTAGGGTTACTAATCGGCCTGAAGGGATTTTGTTTCTTCCCTATGCTCCCAAAGGAGTTCACGGAAATAATGAATGAATGAACTGGCCCATACAACATGCTAAAAAATCCGAGATACATCAGGTTTTGTTGTCAAAATTGTCTGTTGTTCCCACCACAATTCTACTAGGGCTGCTAATTGTCATCCACAATGACTGGACACCCACAAGTGAACAACCCGAACACGAGAGAAACAGGAGGAACTTTGAAGGACTGGTAAGGCCCCGTCTCAAGCTCTGGAGAGAGGTAGGAGGAGGTGAGGGTGCGACCAAATGTGTGGACAGGACGACCACGCTCTTCCAAACCAATCCCGCCCGTGAAAATATGTTCCGTGTTAAAATCCGAGATACACCAGGTTTTGTTGTCAACATTGACTGGGCTACTAAAGGTGTAGCGTATTTGAATGTGGTCGGTCATGATGAAATCACACCTTCACTGCCTCATCGTGACTTTCAATCTAAATAATTCTTCTACTCTGTTACAGGTTCTGGTTACATTGAAAGAGTCAAACGCCGAAGGAGAAACGATCAAGAACTTTCTTCATCTCAAGGGATGCGAACAAATCCGTGGGAAACTGCAAGAGTACATTGATGGTCTCAAGCAAGGTTGGTTTTCCTTGGAAGATATTTTTATTGACTGAAAATTCGAAATTTGAAAGTTAGTGTGTGTCAGTCAATGGGATGGCGTTATTGGTAGGGAAGAAGCTCGCTCGGTTCAGGAGTCAACAAACGTTTAATCCTCGGCGTTTCCTCCCTTTTATGTGTAGTATCATAAACTCAGGTACCAGGAGAGTTCTTGATCGCTTTCTTTCGATTTCAGAATTCACGAAAGGTATGATTCTCCCCAAGAAGGAGTCTGAAGACCTTAAACATAAAGAACAAATGAACAATCTTTCCTCGGGATTCACTGCCAAGGTAATTTAAAATACCATTGATTTGCAATTTATGTGTACTGTCCGTTCATTTTTCTCACTCAATCGACACCTGAATACAACATTGGCAGGAGCAGGGGCAGTGGGCTCAGAAACTGGTGGGGCACCAGGGCAATATTTTGGTGCATACCTACCTATTAGGTACTCACTATAGGAACTAAACTCAAACTACCCTTACAGCTAAACTGCTTCATAATTAGTGGTATGCAGCTCTTAGCAAGTCAGGAAACATCGTTCTCCAAAGAGTTCTCTTGAGGAGAGGGAAGGTTACTGACCAGTATCCAGGATTACCGACGAGGAGGTGGCTGCAAGGCAATCCCACCTACCCACCCAAATAATTATCTTCAAAATGATAGGAATAATAAAAGAGAAATTGTGACTGTACGAGTACTATTCAAAGAGTACATTATAAAGGTAGTCAAAAATTATATTATTGGAGTTTGTATTACTGGGGTTTTTAAAAATTAGCAATCGCGACCATCTGCTTCCTAGCGGAGTGGTATCTTGAAAACCCCCTCTAAAAATGTCCTCTTATGCCCAGATTTAATGAAAATAATGAGTACAATTGTTAAATCGATTTCGACGATTAGGTCATCATCAGTAACAAACATGAACCCATACTGATGACTGAGTGTGTGTGGTTTTGTTGACCGTCAGTAACAATGATGTTGAGGGATGTCGAGGGTCGGTCAAATGACCGACCCTCGACATCCCTCAACATCACTGATGACTGATGAACAAACATACTGATGATGACCTAATCGTCGAAATCGATTTAACAATTATTGTACTCATTATTTTCGTGGAAATAGACTCTCTCACTCTATACCTCCGTGTTCGGCCGTAGGTTTTTTATTGAAACGGGTTTCCACAACCTTGTCGCGAGTGATCTAATTCGTACTTACATTGTGTCCTTAACATGGGATTATTACTCACCATGATATTTTCCACAGGTGCAAATGAATAACTATGTTTCAAGCAGTAAGGCTGTGAGTAGCTCAATAGATACTGACACTTTGGAAACTAGTCAAAGTTTCCAATGCCGGGGAGAGGATTTCTACTTATCTATGACAGACCCTGACGTAAGTTTCAACACAATTTTGACCTTAGCAATATTTGTGGCGCTCTAACCTACTCAACCAACTCGACATAATATATTATAGTCGCTTTAAGAGGCAAAACTCCAGCTATCTGTTTTGACGATTCTTCAGAAGGGCAAAAAAACTGGTTTATACTTCATCCAAATGTTTTCTGGCCCCTAGTACATGTGTTCTATTCCATGGTACATAATATCAGATGATTTCCGAGTGTTTCCAACCATTGCATTTTAACAAAATCCTCAGGTTGTTAAAAAAGCTTGAGATAACAAAAAAGGCTGATGTTGCTTTTGTGAAACATGAAATGTTGACACTTGAGCGACGATATTCATGTTATCTAGATCGAAAGTCAACCCAACTTTTTAAATCCATAAAGATTGCTATAAACAGCTGTTGTGGACCTTCTAGTCTCCTTGTGGTATACTGAGCACATCTTTTTAATTCAAACTCCTTATTATATAATATTATGTGTATATAGGGAATCAGATTTTTCGGACTACGCGGGACTCAATCCTCAGGACAGGAAGTATCCATGGCCCGACAAGCACATTGTAGTGTGGAAAGCCTGTAGGATAAGAACGTGGGCCCAGGCCCCTCTGTCATCAGTTTCCCACTCTGCCACTGTTGCAAGGTTCCTTTTCTTTCCTGGTATGAGGTGATAGGCCAGTCAAAATAGACACAAAATCGCTCAATTCGCAAAACATTATGTATCTCTTTTTAGTGTGTTGTTTGGATCCATTAGGGTAGTATATACCCAAGTTTGCGATTCTCTTAAGTTGTGGGAAAAGTGTAACCCACGAAAAACCGCGAAATTTGCGGATGTTTCAGTTGTTGCTCCATATCTCCTAAACATACATTTTCTGACTAAAATAAAGCCATCATAATATTATATTACACTCAATCAATCTTGATGTAAATAGCCATAATGTAAAGCCATCGACTGAAGTCATCATATACGTTTTTGAAGAGCATTAAATGTGTGACAATTTTGGGACCTTTGAAAATTAGCCAAAAACTTTTTCCAAAAAGTGAAAATTGTAGTTTTAGACCTGCTTTAGATCGAAATTGCGGGTAAACCATTGACTCTACAGGTGCGTCCACATTATGTCGAATCAAGCCGTTCGACATCATTCGACCTGAGTCGATCGACAAAGTCGAACAAGTATGGACGTGCCGTTCGACCTCAGCAACATGTTGAAAGTCGAATCGAACGTGTCGAATCCGATCGCTCTCGAGGCGGTCCGGATCAAAGGAAGTCGACCCGACCCGAATCAAAGTTCGTAGTGAGGACGCGACGATCGACGTTCGGAGCCTGTTCGCACAACATGTTGCGTTTTTCCTCTCGTATCTAGTGGATTTCAAAGTGTCTAAATATTTTCGTTTTGGTTTTTCTGTGCGACGATCACGAAGAATGATGAACAAACGTTGGCCTTCATCGATTTATACCGGCAGCGGCCTTCCCTGTGGGACTCAAACAACGCGGAATACGGAATGTTCGAAATCAGAACTTTTCATTCTGAAAAAGTTGCAGAATCCCACGTCGTTCCGGTACTCAAGATTTAATTCGTCAACCTCGTCCAGCAACAAATCTTTCATAAATTCGCGAGCCCTGTACTTTTTTTTTCCCTGAAGGATGCTGGGGCGAATCCAAAACCTCCGAGGGCGTCGAGCACGTTGTTCTCCTGCTGCTACTGCGATAACTATTGCAGCAGAAGCTGCTAAAACAACTTCTTCATCATCTCTCAACATTATTGGCATTGGAAATTACCGAAATCGCAAATCTGTTCCTCACGATGATTCGATACTGATCGGCAATTTGACACGTACACACTACCAGAGCAGTGTGGACATCTTGTTGAATGTCGGACATGTCGAACCGACTTGTCGAATCGAACGTGTCGACCGGCCTGATTCGTCATAGTATGGACGCACCTTACGAGTAGAACTCGTAGATTAGAAGTTGAAGGCAATTTGATTAGTAGTTCTCTCAAAAAAACCTATGTAAGGTAAAATCCGATTTTTCCAGAAATGAATCTTCCACAAAACCTTTCCTATCTTTTGATTTTAGGGGTGGTAATGAAAAATTATTGTGTAATAATTGATTATCATCCATTTAGACTAGAAAACGTGTTAAATCGGTTCATTTCTCAATGTTATGTATGAAAACTGGATCATTCGGGTGCTAGTGCACTTCATGGATGGTTAACCATCGTGCTGAATTGAGGATTCGTGTTCCGATATAATTTATTCTTGACAGGTAAAAGTTTTATGTTTTCCCATTCTCGTGTTGCTCCTCGGACCAGTTGTCTTACATAACCCTGAGTGGAGATTGCCTTGCCCTTATTTCTCTTTTTTTTCCACATGCACGTTACAATCTGACCTAATGAGTCACTCTTTTATCATACGTTCCCATTTTATCCGCAAATCGAGCTATTAGCAAAATCAAAATTTAATTTGTTTAAACAAATGGGTATTATTTAAACAAATTTTTCTAGACAAGAAACCGAGTGAATATTGCATTGTGATCCAGTTCTGACCTATTTTTAAAATTTCAAGTCAATAGCTCATCATCAAAATTTAATTTGTATTATTACAAAAAGGTATTATTTAAACAATTTTACAGATGAGAAACCGAGTGAATATTGCAATGTGGTCTATCCCCGACTCACGGTTAAAATTTCTAGACTGTAGTTTACCGGGAAGATGAAAAAAGGTAGTTTTATTCTGGGCGTTGACCCACGTAACGGCCGTTTTCGACGCGAAGCTTAGTGTTTTTCCTAAACCTTTGCACGCTCACTGTGAACGAACGGCTGGTCGCACAAAAATCCAATTGGTCTTAAAAGATTCGTAATTTTTCAGGCCATTCGAAAGTGAACTAAAACTTACACGGTTCAGTCAAATATTTTGAAATATGACATCGTCGAAATTTTAAATTTCGTTTTGAACCCCTTCCCCTTGACCTAGGGTTATGAAAAGTTTCGAGGATCATTGTGGGGCTGGTCCAAACCCAGAAACCACAAAATTTCGTACCGCGTACCCCAGGTTGGGAACCTATGCTTTATGCCAATAAAATCTTATCAATCAATAAATTAATCAATCAATCAATTCTGGTCTCGAGGTTAAGTACTCGACTCATAATCGAAAGAAACAGGACCGAGTCCAGACACCAACGGGAAAAATTTGTTCCCTTTATTCACCCTTTCCCTCAGATCACGTCAGAACACAAGCGACCGGCGGGCTACTACGTCAGAGCCCATGACGCACGAGCCTATGTCGTCAGACGGCTGGCAGGAGGCCAACTAATAAGTCAGAGCCTATGACGTCAGACGACTGGCAGGAGACCAACTAGTACGTCAGAGCCTATGACGCACGAGCCTATTACGTCAGACGGCTTGCAGGAGGCCAACTAGTACGTCAGAGCCTAAGACGCACGAGCCTTTGACGTCAGACGGCTGGCAGGAGGCCAACTAGTACGTCAGAGCCTATGACGTGAGACGGCTGGAAGGAGGTCAACTAGTACGTCATCCTATGACGCACGAGCATATGACGTCAGACGGCTGGCAGGAGGCCAACTTGTACGTCAAAGCCTATGACATGTACAGCTTTCGTACAAGTACGCAACCACGAGGGACATTTCATGTCTTTGCGCCCCCTCCCACACCCACACCACGTACTTCATTTTTTTTTTTTTTTTTTAATTGGTATATAAATTATTGAGAATGATCACTTGTTTGTAAACAATTATTTAAACAATCACGCTCATACCGCAGCTTGTCGGCCACGCACACCGAAGTGGTTAACGTAATATTGTTAGGTAAATCGAGAGCTATCCAACGAGTAAGCAAAAACATATAGTATGTAATAGGTACTGAAAGTTTAAATAAAGTTTAAAAAAAAAATAAAAAAAAATCCAACGATTGGTGAACGATTTTTGTACGATGATAACTGGCGAAGTTAAAGTTCCGTAGCAACAATCGGTTGTACGTGAAAATCATTAGAAAATTTCTGAAAACATTTAATGTTTCATAACACTTTCTTCGTCACACCGTAATGTCACACTTTTTGAGTTATGTGCCATAGTAAAGACATAAAATGTCAAAAGTACGTAATGATGTAGGTGACACGTATCACACAACACAACTATGATCAAGGTATCAAGACTGATCCCATTAATCTTCTGTAACGTAAAAAGCCAGTTGAAGCTCCATGTATTTCAGATTTGAAACAACGGTTCATTATCTTCTTTGTACAGATCACCCTTCTGTCTAGATCACTAGGTCTAAATGTCTAGATCCTAAATGTTAGATTAATTATTATTATCAATTATCACTAATTATTAACAATTTTATCAAGTACCTAGTGAAAATTATTATAAGTTATTGTTAGGTATTAATAATTTGTATTTATTATTATTAATAATTATTATTAATTATGATTAATTAATACTATATAATTCTGAGGTTTTTAATACTACGTCGGTAATAACTTTTCTATAAAAGAAGTACCTACCAACAAACATACGAAATTACCTTCATTTCCGTAGCACGAAACGCACCTCAGAACAACAACCTCGACATCACTTAAGCCATATGATGTTCCAAAGAGCTGGTTAGTATGAAAATGGACCTGTATTTCAACAGTTCGATTCACGATCGTGTTGCGAGGCACAATCTTTGAGCCGTCATTGTGAACGAACGGCTGGTCGTACAAAGCTGCGGATGGTCTTAAAAAATTCTACGGAACAAACTCTATCTAAATATGAAATAAAAAACATACCGTTCTATATGAATTTTTCGAGATATGAAATTTTCAAAATTTCAAAATTCGTTTTGAACCCCTTCCCCTTGACCTAGGGTTATGAAAAGTTTCGAGGACCATTGTGGGGTTGGTCGAAACCCATAAAAAAAATTTCGTAATTTTAACTCAACGCTAACTGGGCAAAGTGGCGCGGACGGCGGACGGACGGATTTTAACATGAATAATGTTTTTGCGGTGGCCTACCAGAGTCGAAAAGTGTCACGAAGTTTATGTCACGAAATTATGTCACGAAGGTGAGCACAAAGAGGAATGTGATAAAGATGAGCACAAAGAGGAGTGTGATAAAGATGAGCACAAAGAGGAATGTGATAAAGATGAGCACAAAGAGGAATGTGATAAAGATGAGCACAAAGAGGAATGTGATGAAGAATTATCAACGTTACCTTTGTTACCTACGAATAACTAGTTACCTACGTTTCATGGTAGTACCTAAACATTTCAATGGCGACGCAAAAACATTATTCATGAATTGTGATGTTAGCCAAAGGCTCAAAGTAGGGGCGAGGCGCGGAGCGCCGATTTTTTTTAATTCGATTTTCTGAATCTACGTATCTTGAAACGTAAACCAACAAATTTTGAGGGGGGGTTAAAAAAAAATTTTCTTTGGGCGATTCCAATGGTTCATTATCGTACGCCGTCCGCGCCACTTTGCCCAGTTAGCGTTGAGTTAAAATTACGAAATTTTTTTTATGGGTTTCGACCAACCCCACAATGGTCCTCGAAACTTTTCATAACCCTAGGTCAAGGGGAAGGGGTTCAAAACGAATTTTGAAAATTTCATATCTCGAAAAATTCATATTGAACGGTATGTTTTTTATTTCATATTTAGATAGAGTTTATTCCGTAGAATTTTTTAAGACCATCCGCAGCTTTGTACGACCAGCCGTTCGTTCACAATGACGGCTCAACGATTGTGCCTCACAACACGATCGTGAATCAAACTGTTGAAATACAGGTCCATTTTCATACTAACAAGCTCTTTGGAACATCATATGGCTTAAGTGATGTCGAGTTTGTTGTTCTGAGGTGCGTTTCGTGCTACGGAAATGAAGGTAATTTCGAATGTTTGTTGGTAGGTACTTCTTTTATAGAAAAATTATTACCGACGTAGTATTAAAAACCCCAGAATTATATCGTATTAATTAATCATAATTAATAATTATTATTATTAATAATAAATACAAATTATTAATACCTAACAATAAATTATAATAATTTTTGTTGTTTTGTAGTGTGTAGTCAAACGGAATAAACAGTTGAATGTAAGATATAAGATGTATTTCAAAAATCACGTACAATTCAGTCACTTGCTTTTCTTATTCTGAATCCTTTCTATCTTTTGATAACCCCCATGGACTCCATCTATAGCATCCATCTATTCGTGTGGTGGTGGTTGTTATTCCTTTACAACATCTTCCCCCTTTCATAAACTAGAACACCAACCTAGATAATAAACATTATCTAGATATATAATAAACATTATATCATAAACATTATATAACATGAAACATTATTAAAACAAAACTTAACTTACAGATGGAACTCATAATACTAAGAAACCGCCACCACCCGAAACTAATTACAAATTAAAGTCACCATACATATGTTCGAAACTTGGCTTTATCCGTTCAAAATCAAACAGCAATTACAAACTGACAAAAACTAATCACAAATGAAATATAACACTGAAAAATAACACAACACTTGATCAAACTCTTATCAATTCCTCCTCATACCTTATCCATGTTCAATAATTGCCATTGATCATTATTATCATTATCGTTATCATTATTATCAATTCACACCATCTTCAATTCTGCACATCACCAAATGAGTACTTAAACTACTGTTAAACAAGACATGATATAATCCAATAACACATATATATAACGCACCAGCTACACAACCATCAGTCCTAAAACCAGTTCAGCTAGCAAAATCCAAATACTTTCTAGGCGGCTTAACTTCTCTCCCGCACCTAGTGGTATAGTTTGTATATTTTTGGCTAGTCCGGTCCTTTGTCGCACTCATCGGTGCACCCCCTCCCGGAGTACCAACAACGTCTGGGGAGGTGGTGGGAACTGGCACCACAGCACTAGAATTATGGACAATTCGAGGAGTTGGAGTAGGAGTTGACGACTGTTTAGAGTGAGGCCCTGTTGCACTGTCCTCTCGCTCAGCCCTGGGGTTTATGTGGAGTTCGTTACGAACATATTGGTTGCCCTCTTCATTTTCCACCACATACGAGCGAGGGGTCGTGCTTGGTCGCAAAATCCGGCCTGGGGTCCATGTAGAATTTGGGAGTTTTTTGAACATCACCCTCTCTCCTTCCTTGAAAGGAGGCCGAATTCTTGCGGTACGATCATAGTAATTCTTTGTTTTGAGTTGATGTTGCCTCATCAAGTTTCTGTCTTTATTTACTGTAACCCTAGGCTCTAAATGGTGCTTAGAACAGGGAATTGTAGTCCTCAGATTGCGTCCCATTAGGTTGGACGCAGGAGAGCTAATTTTCCCCCGAGGAGTGGCTCTTTGATGTAAAAGAGCAAGCCACGGATCCTCTGCCGAGTCTATTGATTTTTTGAAAATATTTTTCACTCGTTTGACTGCGCTCTCAGCCAGTCCGTTTGATTGCGGATAATGAGGGGATGACATGATGTGTAGAAAACACCAACCCTCACTAAAATCCTTGAACAGCTGAGAGTCGAAACAAAGAGCTCCATCAGTGTACAGAATCCTGGGTATACCATGCCTCGCAAATATGGATTTAATTTTTTGAATCACTGTGGCACTACGCAAACAGGGAATCGTCACAACTTCGATATAATTGGACAAGGAATCCACCAAAACCATGTAATAAGTTTGATTCAATTCGAAAATATCACAGGCCACCTCTGACCAAGGTAAGTGTGGCAACTCCCTAAATTTCAGTTCAGTTTTGATTTTGTTATTTTGAAATTTTTGGCATGTTTTACACGATTTGACGAATTTCTTAACATCCTGGGTGATCCCAAGCCAAAACAATGTACCTTCAGCTCTATCCAGGGTTCGGGAAATACCTGGATGTCCAGTGTGTAATAAGCCCAACATTTTGGCCCTGAGAGAGCTTGGAACTAGAATTCTATCCCCCCTAAAGATCACTCCCTCAAGAATTGCTAGCTCATTCCTGAACTCAAAATATGGCTTGCAATCATCCAAGACTGCGCTATAGTGGGTTGGCCAACCCTTCAACACGTAATTCGCCAGATTCTTGATAGCTGAGTCCCTCATAGACTCCTCACAAAATAAATCCCAATGCTTTCGAAATATAGGAACATGATTCACAACTGGAGCAACCAAAAACTCCCCTTCCTCCTCAAACAGGGGTTCCAGATCACAGCTCTGATCAGTAAAATCTCTGGAAAGCGTATCAGCTAGATACATATGTTTGCCTGGAACGTGATTCAACTGAAAAGAGAATTGTTGCAAAGTCATTAGCATTCGTTGCAGACGGAATGGAACCTTATGCAAGGGTTTATTGATCAGACCAAGTAAGGGCTTGTGATCCGTCTCTACTTTTACTTTTTCCATGCCAAGAATATAAAGTTTGAATCTCTCCATACCAAAACAAACCGCCAACAGCTCCTTTTCTATCTGCGAGTAGCGTTGCTGCACTTCAGTTAAGGCTTTTGATGCAAAAGCCACTGGGTGGCCATCTTGAAGGAGAACTGCCCCTAGGCCTATAGAACTAGCATCAACACTCAGAGTGATATTTTTTGAGGCATCAAAGAAAACCAGCACAGGTGCTTCAGTCACCGCCCGCTTCAGTAAGTTAAAGGACATCTCCTGGGACGTTGTCCAATGAAACAGAACATCCTCTTTTAGCAAGTCCCTGAGCGGACTGGTGATCTCCGAGTAGTTTTTTATAAACTTTGATAAATAATTAAACATCCCTATTATTCGTTGCAATGACTTCCTATCAGTTGGCTGTTTCAACCGAGAAATGGCTTTAATTTTCTCAGGAGAAACTGCAATTCCTTCTTCTGAAAACTCATGACCTAAAAATTCAATTTTATTTGACAAAAACACACTCTTCTTTGGATTGAATTTTATCCCCATCTTATCAGCTTTCTCCAAGACTTTCAGCAAAATCTCATTCAAACGTTCTGGGTCATCCGCCCAAAGCAAAATATCATCCTGGAAACTCAGCACATTCTCCATATCGCCAAAAATCCTAACAATCTCTGCATGAAAAATCTCGGGTGCTGCACTCACCCCCATTGGCATCCTCAAAAATGAATACCGACCCCAAGGAGTTTGGAATGTGCACAATCGCGAACTGGTCTCATCTAAAGGTAACATCCAGAACCCCGATTGGGCATCCAGTTTTGCAAAGCAGCGAGCACCTTTCAACCTTGCTACTATTTCTTCCATAGTTGGAAACGGATAATGCGCCCTTTTCACTGCTTTGTTTAGATTTCTTGGGTCTAAACACATTCTCAGAGACCCATCCTTCTTCACTACCACTACCATCTGATTCACCCACTCTGTGGGTTCCCTAGTGCGCCGAATGACCCCTGTCCGCTCCAAATTATCTAGTTCTAATTTTACTTTCGACATCAAAGCCTGGGGGATTCTTCGAACAGGACAAATTACTGGTTTGACTTGGGGATCTATTTCTATGTGAAAAACTTTCGGCAAGCATCCTACTTTACCATCAAACAAATGGCTGAAGTGTCCTGGTACCCCAGGCAGAGACCCACCAATATTATCCACCCTCTGTATTAGTCCAAGACTCTCTGAAGTGGTTAATCCCAGTAAAGTGGTACAATCCTTATTGCAAATCATGAATTCAATATCCATAATCCTATCCTTAAATTCACAAGATAACGTACATTTACCTGCCAGTGGTACCTTGTTATTGGTGAACGACTTCAAAACTACCCCAGCTGGCCTCAGTACTGACTGATCCACTCCCAACTTCAACAACTGAGGGAGACCCATGATGTTGCATGCTGCTCCGGAATCTATCTTGCAGTTAACCGTCCATCCACGAATTGTGAGAGAAGTTGTGTACCATCCTGCCGAACTTCCAATTGCTGATATGGTGACCTCATTAACAAACTCCGGATCACTTGAAGCCTCATCCCCATTCGCATTGCTTAACTCGTTGACAGTTCTTCGGGCAAAACAAACTTTAGCAAAATGATTCATTTTACTGCACACCGTGCATTGTTTCCCAAATGCCGGACATTTTCCATAGTCATGCGAAAATCCACAAAACTTGCAAGCATCTACATTTTTCCGTTTATTGCGGTCCCTGTATTCGAAATGCTTTTTTTTTTTTTTTTTTTTTTTTTTTTTTTTTTTTTTTTTTGTGGGGGCTTTGATAGGCTTATGCCTTTGGTCACGTAGACCTCGGAGTGGGTCTATTGTGACATTGTGCCCCTGTTCCTACACTACAACATTGGTAGTGAGGAGACGGTTTACAGCCTCCTCCCGGATGAAGTGGAGCAGGCTGTTGTCATCGATTTTTGCAACCTCGGAGGGACTGAGGGTGCCCTTACCAAGGTGCTTAAATCTTTTGTATGCAAGCGCTGGACAGTTACAGAGTATGTGTTCCGCTGTCTCTGGCTCGCAGTCGCAGAGTCGACAGTCATCTGTCCTGCATATTCCCATCTTTTTGAGGTGGTATTTGACTGGACAGTGGCCAGTTAGGAGGCCTGTAACGGCCTTTATGTCCTTCCGGCTGAGGGAAAGGAGAGCCCTGGCTTTCCTTCTGGAAAAGCATACGAACTGCTTGGCTTGTCTCATTTTTGGAGCGCCTTGCCAATGCTTTGTTCTCTGCTTGTCAACCCACTTCCCCACTTCTCGGGCTATGAAGCTCTCTGTAATGCCGAGGAAAGGTTCTGGTCCAGTGGGGTTTGACATGGATGCCTGTTTGGCGAGGCGATCCGCCTCTTCGTTGCCTTCTATACCCTCATGACCCGGCACCCACAGCAGCGTCAATTTGTTGCCATGGGCAGCCATCTTGAGGGAGTTTAGGCAGCTCCAGGTGAGCTTTGATTTTATGGAAAAGGCCGAGATGGCCTTTAATGCTGCCTGGCTGTCTGATAGAATATAGATCTTTGCGCCCTTTAGTCTTTTCCTGGCGATCTCCTGGGCACAAATATCTATTGCATGGGTTTCTGCTTGAAAGATGGTGGCCAAGGCCCCAAGGGGCTTAGACAGGCTAAATCTGGGGCCTTTTATCCCCAGGCCTGCTCTTTCATCCATCACTGACCCATCTGTGAACCACAGCAGTGATCCTGGCTCTAATTGAGGCATGCCTCCTTTCCAGAAATCACGATCTTTTATTATTACTCTGAATGGAAGATCAAAATTCATCCTCTCTGGCATTTTGTCAGAGATTGATGAAACCACTGGGTCTACCTTAACAAAGTCAAGGATGGACGCATGGCTATTTTTCCTGGCAGGATGTTTTATTGCTCCTGCTTGCAGCATCCTCATGGCCCCCAGGTAGGCCACCCTCTGTATGTGTAGATGGAGGGGTTCGAGGTCAAGTAAAACCTCTAGTGCTGCAGTAGGGGCGGTTCTCATTGCCCCTGTTATTCCAAGGCAGGCCTGTCTTTGGAGTTTTGTAAGTTTCTCCATAGTCTTTGCCTGACAGGTTTTCTGCCACCATACCGTTGAGGCATAGGTGATCATGGGTCTGACAATGGCTTTATAAGCCCAGTTGGCCCTCATTGGATTCGAAATGCTTGGCCTGTCCAAGGCTTGGACGGGCCTTTGACTTTCCTCTCCGAACTGCATCAATAAAAGGCTCTTGCTTAATGACTGGTTCTTGTATCCTCTCTACTTGCTCAGAGACCGTCACTCTAGCCTTACACACGTCCAAAGCCGTTTGAAGAGTCAAGCCTGGAGTAGTAAGGAGCTTCTCCTGCAGAGATCTGTTGCTGATTCCGATTACGAAAACGTCTCTAATTAGACCCTCCACTAATGTATCAAATTCACATGTTTTACTCAAAATCCTTAATGCAGAAAGGAATTGCTCATAGGACTCACCCTCGTCCTGTCGACGAGTGAGAAACTTGAACCGCTCGTAAGTCACATTTGTGGCAGGGAGGTAAAATTCGTCAAATTTCTTGATCACCGTCGCTAACACGTTCTTATCTTCACTCGCAGAAAAGTCGAATGATTCGAACACGTCTTGTAACTGATCGCCACCCGAATGCAAAAGAACCGCGATTTTCCGATCGTCCTTTAACGAGTCGTGATAGGCTTTTATATAAGTTTCAAAATTTCGTTTAAACCGTCTCCAGTTCTGAGCCATGTTACCTTCATGAAGAAGAGGAGTCAACGTTAATGCTGGAGCAGCCATGGTCGGTCTCTCGAATTATCAAATCAAATCAAATCAAATTTACGTTCATCAATCACTACACCGCTGTCACCAAGTTGTTTTGTAGTGTGTAGTCAAACGGAATAAACAGTTGAATGTAAGATATAAGATGTATTTCAAAAATCACGTACAATTCAGTCACTTGCTTTTCTTATTCTGAATCCTTTCTATCTTTTGATAACCCCCATGGACTCCATCTATAGCATCCATCTATTCGTGTGGTGGTGGTTGTTATTCCTTTACAACAATTTTCACGAGGTACTTGATAAAATTGTTAATAATTAGTGATAATTGATAATAATAATTAATCTAACATCTAGGGGGGGGGGGGGGGGGTTAAAAAAATTTTTCTTTGGGCGATTCCAATGGTTCATTATCGAAGATAATAAACCAAAATGGGCAAATAGAGGAACTAAAAATGCTAGTTTCAATGTTTCTGGAACGCGTAGGGCGGATCCCCTGAACATGAATAAATTAAGTCCCTCCAAATCCCGGTGCCGCGATGTGGTGGTGGGGAGGTTTAAAGGATCCATATTTCAGTTTTTTTGCTTATAACTTGCAGTGAAAAAGTTCTTCAGTACTAAATATTAATTAAAATAATAATATTATGATAATATCACAAAAATATGTATTACATATTTTTTGTAGAGAACATAATTTTGTACTTACCAGTTTTATCGTGAGGATTTTCCCTTAAAATCAACATGTGAGGATCTAGAAGACAAAAATATTCGAAAAAATGTGTAACAAACAATTTTTTTGAAAATTATCTACCACCTTTCCAGATCCGGTAACGAAAAATTGTTTTTCATAAAATGTATTTGACCAAACTTGTAGCAAATTGAGTAAGCTTTCATTTAGTACCGAAGAACTTTTTCTCTGCAATGCGCAGAGTTTTTGAGTTATAAACGAAAAACTAAAGAAATGGAACCTTTAAACATCCCCCTCCTCCACCCCGCGGCACTGGCATTTGGACGGACTTTATTTTTTCATGTCCTGGGGATCCGCCCTACACGTCCCAGAAAAAAATGGAACTAGTATTTTTAGTTCCTCTACTTTTCGTTTTTTTTTTACTGGACTACAAGGATAATAACAGAACAGTGATCTGGAAATAATGAGCGTTTTTGTTATCCAATATTGTTGGTATTTGAACTCATATTTTTGAAAAGTACTTGTTGAAAAGGCAATCAGGTTGTTACTCACTTTCTACGGTTTAAAATACTTGCAACATTAATTATTCTTGTACTTCCCACCACTTGAATGAGAATCTAGAAGGTGTTGGTGTCGAATAATATTCTAGATTCTAGATATTATGCAATTCAGGTACGATTTTCATTTTCAGATGGTTTCTAAGTTTACGATGGGACCTTGTCTGGTAGAGGCCAAGGAAGGCGGACGGTTTGAACTTTTAAACAAAAATATCCGCGGGGAGTTTGTGGAATTGGTGAGTATACACTTAGTCAATACAATAAAGCTATACGTTGTATCAATTTACGGTCTTTCTCTACCTAATCTCCTCGATTTCGTTTTCGCTCTAGGTTAAAGACAAAAAAATAGTTCAAAGATGGAGGTTAAAAGATTGGCCGGAAAACCACTACTCGGTTGTCACGTTTGCAATAGATCAACAAGATGACCATACGATCGTAAAAATAACCCAAACAGGAATTCCTAAGAGGTAAGTTGAGAACTCTTACGTCTAACTGAAAATAGGTCTTTTGGGCCCATTTGATGTAAGAAAGGTGTGTTATTTTACGAATTGGTATCATTTCTGTAGAACACTCGCAGTTTCAGCTGGCAGAAAAGTTTGCTACAAGCCAAAAGTGGGGAGTTCCAGTTCATTCCCTGTAGATGCGTACTTTTGAACACTTATATTTGGGGAACTAATGGTTTTACAGAGCTCGCTTTGGTCTCAAATTTCTGAAAATGTAGTATGGTTTAACCCTTATCTTGGCAAGAATTGAAATCGCGGGCAAAAATTTTTTCCCGTTTTTCTACTATAATTAGGGCTCAAATAAAGAGTAGTTATAAGGTCTGTTCCTGCCAACCAGGGAGTTCTTTAACCAGTTAATTTAGATAACTCAAGTGGTGGGGATGAGTGAAGGAACTTTTCAGTTTTTCAACTGGGTGGTTGGAACGCGCAGAACTACTCCAGCAGAGAGCGCTGGGGCTTCAGCAGTGACGTGAAATAACAGTAACGTGAAATCGAAACCTTCCACCAGACAACGTCGTCGCTATTTGAAGGCCTTGCTCGAAAAACGAGCTATCTGCAATTTTTTCGAAATCCCGTTTTCGACGGTTTTGGGGTCAGAAAAATATACTGCTTCATTTGTGAGGATCCGCTAGCCCTCCGATAGTTATAAATGTAAAAATCGGACAATATTGCTGATAGTTGGACAATGCGACAACGTCGTTGGGTTGAATAATGAGCTATTTACATAGATGTCTCATTATTGGATCCAATCAAGGCGACATCTTGTTGGTGTTAATAAGAATAAGAATAATCCTTGCTATTCCTTGAGGTTTTTCACCCTCAAAAAAAAGCTTAATCCTAGTGCTTGCTTTCCTTTTATTCCTTACAAAAAAATATAATATTATTTTCCTAACAATGATGAAATGTTTATGGAATAACAGTATTATTGTCTGATGGCGTTGAGGATTCATGTAATGTTGTTGGAAAGTTAGAGGAGGACGTTTTTCAACTAAATAACAATGACAATAGGCATTTAAAAAATTATTGGTTGGAAAAACGAGCTATCTGCAACCTTCAATGTCTTGTGGTGCCTCGAGTAAATTATTTAAAAATATTAAATCATATGGATTCGATCCGTCCTTAGGCACGGTTAATTTTAGTATATCTGGATTTTTTAAATATTGAAGCAGGAATTTCTGAAACTTTTTTTCGATTCCCCAAAAATTTTGAAAAATGCAGATTGCTCGTTTTTCGCGCAATGCCTTCATTTCCTATTTTATTTTCGAGCTATTTTCCTTGCGAAATCCGAAATGGGAGTGAATGATTCCTTCGTTAAGTCCTACTTTTTTCAAATAAAATGCAAATATCTACCGTGAATCTGAACCCGCAGATTCAGTACAAGGAGAGCCATCCCCTTATGGCGAAAAAATGCAAGAGTGTAAAAGCTCTATTTATTCACATTTGTGATAAATTAAATGACAAATTCTAGTTGGATCTTTCCTGGACCCTTCCTGGATGTTTTAAGATACGGAAAAGACGGCACTTGAAGGAGAGTAAACAAAACACAGACCTACGTCGAGAACCAACCTCCACGGGAAGTCGGAGAGAAATGAATTTTCGGGAAGGTAATGGCCAGGTTACCGAAAAAAACTGGCTTAACCCGCTTCTCATCCAGTGAAGAAAGTTAAATAACTCGAAAAAAAAGTTTTGTAACTCGTTGCGGCTGGAACGGTGAAGCGAGTGATAAGTTCTGTAACTGAAAACGGCAGGAACGCGACAATCGTGCGCACTGGGCCACTGCGCACAACTGGTTAAAGAACTGACTGTGGCAGGAACATACCTATAGACTTATAGTAATTATTTATAAAGATTTTATAGAATGGTGTACACGAAATCTTGGCAAGATGCGGTGTCAGTTGGTCATGCATGACACCTTGCCAAGATAAATTAGTATAAATTACTAGACATAGCTTTTAAAAACAATTTATTCACAATTTTTTTTTAAAAGACAATTAACATTCATGAATGCGCTCCATAAAAATGCTTCCTTCTATGAATTATGTAGTTAGTAGTCAAAGTAGAGGCCAATTCCTCGGCTGGTTGCGCGGTTGTGAATTCTATCAAAAACACAAACGTTTATATAGGTAGTTAACATTTGTGTTAAGTATATAATTCAAAGCTCATTGATCAGAGAAGCCTCACACGTACAGCCTACCAATTCTGGTTTCGAGTTCCTCCTCTGTGATTTACTCATCCTCACTGTCCGCAAATGTTCCATTTATAAGAATGAGAGACAACATTTTTTCTGCTCTACTGGCAAAAATACGCTATAATAAAAACGAGAAAGAATGATTGACTTCAGTACATACAACTTGGAAACTTGATTGCAAAATGGACTGATCTGAATTGTAAGATGAACAGTTACTAATGAATTCGGGATCGATAGAAAATAGTCACCATTTCTTTGTAACTGTAGGTTGTAACATTCAAAATTAATTTATTATTTTGTTCAAAAGTTGAATAAAACAGCATTCAGAGTTACCAGTTCATCGGAATCTCTGAAAAAAATACGAATTCCATGGAAATTGACGTGTGTACTGACAAACTGCACCCGTGCACTGGTGACACCAACACATTTTCGACTATAAATAATCCCCAATGTAAATGATCATCGTCCGACTTATCACATCAACACTTGAGAATGTATTGAAGGTGGGAAGTATTTTTCCAGAGGCTTTGTAACAATAAGAACTAAAGAAATAATGGATTTTACCAATCGTAAGAATAGACCTTAGAGAAGAGATTGTAAACCTTCCCACTGCTGTGGGTTTACCTGCCAAAATATTAAAAAAAAAAAATCGAGAAAAACATGGTGTCACAGGTGATACCTTGTCAAGATAGGGGTTAAGAGCGTATATAGTCAAAGACTGAAAAAAGTGCGAACAAGTAGTGTTATTGCTACAACTCCGGTCGCATAAAAATTGCATAATGAGTTAACCTCCACGTCGTCATGCTCCCCAACCGACCTCCCCGTTCTCCTCTCTACACCCCACGTCCATTTACCGCCCAAAATTTCAATTTATGTGGTGGAAGTCAGCTCATGAATGATGGACAATACGTCCACTGGGCACTAGAGTTGAACAAAATGTAATTTAGGTTTATTACAATTACTAGGCAATTCTTTGTAATTTGTAATTGCAACCCGAAAATTACAATTACATGTAATTACATGTGGGGGGGCTCACTCGAAATGTTTTTGGAATTTAAGGGTCGAATATGGCAGTATTTAGCCATTTTTATGACAAATACCGTGGTAAAAACTTCAAAGTCATGCAGCATGTAAACTTCAAAATGCTGATAAGCATAAAACAGGCTACCTTCTGGATCTTTTTCGCTATTTCACAACCAATAACAGTTTTTAATTTTTTACCGTTAGTTCACTACCACCTCCTATCCCTGCTTCAGCAGGAGCGGAAAGGAACGCATATTTTACAACATCCTCCAGACAAGCCAGTCGTGTTGCTCCCACTATTCTCTTCTGAATTTTGTTTACCTTCTAATTTAGTTGGGAAACTATTTTCCAATGAAGTTTCCAAGTCTGAGTCAAAAATTGTAGTTTTTCATTGTCATCTAGAAATTGTCCAACAGCCAGATCAATGTCTCTCGTGCGAAATGGCGGCTGTGCTTTTGCAGTATTAATAGTTTGTTTTTGTCAAACTCCTATAAATTACATGTTACATTTTTTATATTCTCAGAAATTTCCCGTTTCATCCAGTGTAAGTTTAGACCCAATGGGGGGGGGGGGGACTGTAACCCCCCCCCCATAGAACCGTCACTGTACGTACCGCTAGTCTTCTGCTTGCTACCAAGCAAAGAACAAACAATATACGAGTAGGAACCTACTGTCTCGAAATTATCAACTTGAAGGGCGGTATTCATTGTTCTTTCTCAAGGCTAAGATTTCCTCCACTCGAGAGTGAGCGGTCATATTCATAGACAGTCAGAACACACTTGGAGGCCGACCTCAGCTCACTCAAGGGCCAAAACTGCCCTTGACCTTCACACTCAGAATAACTCGAGGGGAGCAGGCCTCCTTGAGGCTTTCCTCCTCCTCGAGTCATGACTATGAATTTCGCCCTGAGTACGTTGAAAGGCCATCTCAAGAGCTGATATGGGCGTGGTGGGGCAAACACTGTTGCCGGCAGTCGAATCTACGGGGTTGATCAAGAGACACTGAAGCTGAGCCCCTTCGCCAGTAGGTACCCGAGGGCAAGCGTCTCTCAATACTAAAGCAGTTTGAAACAGAGTATAGTTGTCAACTTTTTAGAGCGGCGGGTGGCAGTACGTTTGCCCGTACATTTCACTTTGATTTTCCACTCTCATAACCTTTCATTTTTGTATCGCCTCTTAGTTTCCGAGATGTTACTAACATAATGAATCAATCTTCTGTTACAGTGAGCTGGACGTCACTAGAGACAACTGGGTGCGGTATTACTGGGACTCGATGAAACGGGTTTTCGGCTGGGGTTATTTCATGTGATTCCGTATCACTTCGCAGGATAAATTCAACGGTGTCAGCCAACATCTCAACAACGTTTTGACGCTCGTTCATATTGATTATAACGTTTTTAAATGGCCTCAGTAAATGAATAGATTGAAAATGAACAATTTGTCAGTGACTTGAGTTGATGGATTTTGTCTTGAATTGGGAGCTTAAATTTTACTACAAAGATTGCGGTAATAATATAAAAGCTTTGAATTTTCTGTCTTGTTCAATGAATGTTTTTAACTGCACTGGTCTTCAGTAGAGCCATAGCCAAACACCGCTGTATAGTTGATGCAGTCTCCTAAAAACTCTCTGCGCCCCTTGAATTTTCCCCTTCTTTGGATTCTAAAATTATTGAAACTGATGTGGAATTTTCCAAATTCTCACACTTTGTCAATCAACTAAATTACCTGCTCCAAAGCATAATACACATATTATGTGTATCACATGCTATGTTGTGCTTATGAATTGGTATGAACAACGCTATTGTTCCACGTTACACCGCTGTATAGTTGATGCCGTCTCCTAAAAACTCTCTGCGCCCCTTGAATTTTCCCCTTCTTTGGATTCTAAAATTATTGAAACTGATGTGGAATTTTCCAAATTCTCACACTTTGTCAATCAACTAAATTACCTGCTCCAAAGCATAATATGCATAATACACATATGTGTATCACATGCTATGTTGTGCTTATGAATTGGTATGAACAACGCTATTGTTCCACGTTACTGAGTAAAACAGTTTCCATGTACACTTCGCATTTATTTTTTCAAGTTTCAATCCTGTTTAAATAAGTTGTCTCGATTGGACACATAATCGAGTGGACAAATTGTCAAATGTTCCAACTTATGGTGCGCAACTGGGGGGATACACCGCTAAGTCAAATTGCGACATTATTCAACGCTTTCAGAATAACCTGCGTAGACTTATATAAAAATAAACGTTGTTCATATAAATATATAACTAGTGGAGGTTGTTGTGACTAGGAAACAGTAGATTGCGGGTAAGGATGACCAACACTAGTCGTTGTTATCATTCGGGTTTATTACGACGTTTATACGACACTGTGTCGCTATCGGACAATTATCATGATACATGATTAGGATCGTGTTCCACGATCAAAACGTCGTAATAAACCCGAATGATAACAACGACTAGTGTTGGTCATCCTTACCCGCAATAAATATATAACTTTATTATTTTTACAACATTACAGTTTTGTTAGCTTTGTGTATAGTAGACTAATCTAGTAATCTAATAATTAGCTTGGTTCATGTTAAGGTACAGGCCAATGACTGCCCTTATCCAGAGAACGTTTTAAACGTTAAATTATTGTGTAGTAGCTGTCGGTCCCATCGCTGACGGGCAGAACTCAGGATGGATCCATCTGCCACTTACCTGCGGTGATGTAGCTGTCAGGACATTTTCTCGAATGAATTCCACTGATATGATCACAAACCCAATTTGACATTCTCTTTTCTCTGGCAAGTAGGTAGGTAGAAACATAAAAAAACATAAAAATTTTATTGATGAGAAAAAATAATAAAGTTACCTTCTGCTTTATTGGAACTATAAACGTCGTAATGTGGATGACTGAGGTATGTTCCAATAAAAAAAATGAAATATAAAAACTAATTAGGTACTACGATGGAAGGGAAAGTAACCTTTGCAATTAGAAAGACAATTTAATGCATTATACAAGTGAATACATTCAGTCTAATTGAAAAGAATTAGCTTTCAGGTTGGGCAAGGAAAGTAAAGTTTCACCCCCTTCCCCCCCCCCCCCCATAATTGTCGATGGTGCATTCAGATTACCCTAGGGCTACTGCCACTAGGTGTTTATGTGGAGAAATAGTTTTTCGTAAAACGTTAGCTAAGCGTAAAATAGTTGTCAGCCACAGCTTTAGCTGCTCCTGACAAAAATTATGTTCCTGAACAGCTAATAGCTAAATGTTTAGTTGTTATCTACACCTAAATCGTAGCTAATTTGTCTGTAGCTGTTAGCTACAGCTAATTTTTGCCCAAATCTGATTACAATAGCCAATGAGAACTGAATATGGTACTCTAGGTCTCCATTAACCCCCACAAAATTGTTAAATGAATATTGCTTATAAGTAAATTGTGTACTTATTCACTTTGTGTACATATTATTACTTGGTGCAAATAAAGAAATATCAAAGAAAAAAAAAAGTCAAATAATGGACAGCATGCGGCAAGAAAATTTGAATAAGAATGAGTTATAACCCCGTTTTGGCCAAAATGGTTGATATGCGGTTTTGCTACTTAGGCGACGATATAACTTTTCCACTTATCACTACAAATAATGAAAGTAAACGAAGGGTTTCCCAAATGGAAACTATCGATGGTTGTTGGGGTATCCCATTTTCAGGGGTTCTGGAGCATGTGGAGGCTAATTTCCATCTGAACGGCATGGTTGATTGATTTGATTTTTGAAATGCTTTCCTTGTTAATCTCAACATAGTGTAAACGTAGATGCTTTTCATGCTTATTGATTTTGTATTTCGAAAGATTTTCGTGCTGCGGGCTAATTCTCTCCTACTTATTCCGGAACTTATTCAGTTTCCTCCGGCTCTCCAAGAGAAGTAGTGAGTGGTCTTTTCATGTACGCATAATATAATATAACATAATAATATGTTGGTGGGTGGTGGACGAAGACCCTGAAGAAACGGAGTAGCTACTCCATTTCTTCAGGGTCTGCGTCCCCCACCCACCAACAAGCAAAATTTTTCCTGTCCTTCCATTGGACTACAACTAGAGTGAAGTAGGGTAATATTTCAAGGTATGTCACATAGAATTACTACACATTAAAGGTGATATACGTGAAGTAACAAATGAGCAATTGAAAGTTGACAAGCAGTATCAATCAAATCTCAAGTTCTTCAATGCACTTCAGTGCACCAACTTCTGAATGCATTTGGCGGCGGCTTGGTGTACTTTGGATTCCATTTTATCTGAAAAATATAACAAAGTTGCAAACATACATGACGTATTATCTTCTTGAAAATACATAATATGATATTACCTAAAAGTACCAAATCTAAAGAGTGGTTGTTACAAAACGCCACTAGTTGTTACGCTGATGCTACAATTTATCTTCAATTTCGTTTTTACGAATTTCAAGTAGATGTCGACTTACAGATTTTGTGTTTCCCTTTCATTGGGAATAAAACGGGACAGGGCGTAGGATCTTCGCAGATGAAAACGAATGGCGAGTCACATTCACCATCTGGGTAGAGCTCTCTGTACTCTTCCTGAGCCAAGCAGTCGACCAGGTTCACGCAGCCGAGGAGACACCCAACAGGATATTTGGAAGGAAATTTCGTATCATCTAGAATATGAACAAGAGGTTATTGCGACAAAAAAACGAGTTAGTCCTAAAATATTACAATTCAACACAAGCTCCGAGGGAAGGAGAAGCGGCTTTGGAATGGCGTGGGGATGCTACAAAGTCCGTCAGATAACGGAGAACGATTGAGATTCGCATCACATTGTTCGTAATATGAATATTATTAACGAGCATTACATAACGCTATTATGCATACATTCAAACTAAGCGAGAAGGACATATCCAGGCTGCAGCCATTCAGCACGTTTGTCCACACTCATACAAGAAGTAGCTTTGTTCACAGTATGAGGTCAGTTCGTTTCCAGGCAGCAGCCGTTCAAAATATTTGGATGGTGGAGGAAAACGTTTCTTCCAAAATTAATAATTCTGGTTTAGTTGTGGTTTTGATTTGGTTCTGTGACCATCTGTTCGTCGCAGTTGGATGCCTGAACTAGTGTGAATAGCCCCATGTTATTGGTTTTCAAAATTAGTTAGCCGATACACGTCCAGTTAGGTTACATTAATCCAACTCAGGATTGGAACAGACGAGTAAACCTTACCCCCTCTTATTAGTCTGTACTGGTTCTTCACTTCTTCCAGTTCTTCTGGAGTCGGCTGCTTAGCGGCAGCTGCAATCCATAACCTTCCTCTATGAGCTGTATACCAACTCCTTCCCTCATGTCTGCAGCAAAACGGGATATTGGATAAATAATCAGAGAGAACCAAGAGCTGTTCCATAGTAAACACCAAACTTATTCTTAGAATGAACTAATGTAATTACTAATTACAGTAATACGTCGATAGTCAGGCACACTCGGGGATCTGACAGTGCCGGATTACCAAGGTCTGATTTAAAAACTTGATTAATAGAATAAATATAGGGTAATAAATATAAAAGTAGTAACTTGAATTCTAGCAAAGTGTTAGTCCCATATTACTTCGACAAAACTCTGGGAAAGATGTTAGAAAGCGACTAATATTTGGGGAAACTATACCTGACGTGTATGAATTTCCCAACTTTGTGCAAGCTCTCCTAAAGAAGACACGGAAATCCAAGCTATATACTAACATCTAACCATCTACTAACAGAATATCGACCACATTTCTTCCTGAGTACCACAGGAGTTGTCATGGGTTATTAAGTTGTGTACCTCACATCTGATCCTGGTTCACTTAAAATGAACAGCCTAAGCTGCGTCCACTGCAATAAATTCCAGATTGGCCAACACACTATTCCTCGACAGTCGACTCACATCAGAACCTCTTTTGGAATACTTGGCAGCCAACGAAGAGGATCCCATGGTTCATCACTCGACAGAACTTCTGTTCAGATACGAAGCTGAAGATCTACTATCCCCCTCTTCATATGCCCATTTAACAGGAGCCAACTACAGAAGAACTCATGAGAGCTGATTCTTCTTCACCCCAGTCTTCTGGTTCAGACCTTCCAACTCCAGGAACATACATCCTCTACACATGTGTTCCTATAAGTCAATTGGAAGTATTTTTCGTGCTCCTGATATTGGAATCGTTATGTGGTTCAAATTAAGCAGTTGTAGAAAATATTGAGATTGTTTTAAATATATCGGAGTTTCAATGGAATTTTATCAGCCCCTCACACAGGAACCCTACCCTCTCAGTCCCGCACTCGGCCAATCAGGGTAAATTCGTAAACTATGAATTTCTGTGAAGGACCCTTCACAGTAAGTATTACTTAAAGGAGTCTACCTGAACCGAATGACAAGAACAAAACAGATGTAGGTACATCAAGTTTACTTAAGGGGGAAAATGGAAACCCAAATTTCCCTCACGAGATCGCACTTTGGCTGGACTAGTCATTTTTGTATGAATCCATGTGGAACCATCTCATCGGCTCCAGCGAGGGATCTACAACCTTTTTCACAAACGTTCTACGCTTTATTCTAAGATGCAACGTACGGTTTTCTCATTTTTAGTGATTTGAGAAACAAAATACTCTTTGGGACCGACATTACGTGGTTACTCCAGGTACCTTTTTATTCCAGCAACAAGCAGCGTGGCCCAAGGTTGATGCATGCTTAGGCAGACCCCGCTGTCCGACATTTCCATAACCTGCTTGTCTTGAACCTTCCCAAATGAGTTATGCCATCTCGATCCAGTCGTTGACTTATCAACAGTAAAACACGAGTCGTACTGCAAAGAGAAAATGAATAACCGCATTGAAAATACATTAAATTTTCTACTTATCCTTACAAGGATGATAGGAGGAAGTGATACGTAATAAGAATATTTAATATGACATACCACAGGTTCTATCTCAAGGGTAGCGTTTGGGTCCACATTATCATTCACAGTGGGCCCCATAATATCCATACTTTCCATGATTTCGGACACATCTTCTAGCAGGCAGCATTCTTCGTTTAACTTTTTAAATGTGTCATCCAGAATACAACGTCCTAACGGATTAAACAATAGTTTATTGTGAATATTACAAGTTGAAGTCAATTTTGCTTTCACTGTGGCAAGTGTAAAACTATGGAATGTACCTACTACTAAAGACCGGAGACCTATTTACAGTGAAGTTCAAGGAAATAAAACCAGGAGTATCACTTCCACAAGAGCTAGTGAACACCCGATGGGGAACTTTACCCCGCATTATACAGGGTTCGGCAGTAGAGCAATGAATTTTAAAGATAGTCATTTTTATATATATACTTATATATTTTTTTTATTTAATAGAGGAAGAGTTGGAAAATTGAAATGCATACCAACAGTAGGGAAAACGCGGCCTTCTGCAAGGGGGGTGCCCCCCTAGCCCTTCTTCTTCTTTCGATTTTAGCCTTGAGGCTCAATTTCTATAAGCATGGAACATGTTTTAGCCAAACAGGACTACTCTTATACCGTGCAACTCGTGCAGTCTTCTATGGCTCTGCTGCTGTAACCCACCTGAAGAAAATAGATTACAGAACCAATCTCTTCGAATAATCCTCGGAGCTCTACAAGACACTCCTACCAACATACTCCTGGCAGAAGCAAGCGAACCACCCATTCGTTTGAGAAGGAAAGTTCTACCTGACAGATTTACTGTTAGGACCTACAGTCAGAACCCACGACACTTCAACTCTATCAGACAACTTACAGTAGATAGATGACCTTACCTCACCATACTGGCAAAAAAAAACCCTCTCCTTTACTGTGCTCCAGCTTCATAGTTCTTTGTAACGACCTGAAATGGGTTCAACGATCTGTTGTCCCATTGAAGTATGTCACCTCATACAACACCTACGTTCACAAACCTGCCATAAATCGGTTAGAAAACAATAACCTGCTTCAGAGATCGTGCGAAGAGATCATTCAAGGAAGATGGACAAATAGTTGCTCCATATACAGGGTGTATCGCAAGTAGATGACAATACGCAAGATGGAGAAACTAGATCAAAAATTTAGTTAAACGCCGCCAACCGCATGTTTCTATCTCATTCCGTTCACAGATTTGCTCTTTCAAAGGTTATTTCAAGAAAACCGTGTTTTTCATTGGAAACTTCAATTTTCTCTGCTTTCCCACATTGTTTTTCAACTTTCCATCACAGTTTTGAAATCAGCATTAACTTTTTCTCAAGGCTAGTGCACTCACAATGTTCACAGGTTTCTTTTTAAGCCGCAATAACAGATCAAGAAATAAAAATTTTAAAAGAAGTGTAGTTAGCGACAAAGTTTCGAGGACCACTACTCTTACAGTTTCTTTTGGAAGATTAGTGATCCTCAAAACTATATCTGTGGAACGGAATGAGATAGAAACATGCGGTTGGCGGCGTTTAACTACATTTTTGAGCTAGTGTCTCCACCTTGCGTATTTTCTGTCATCTACTTGCGATACACCCTGTATACGGATGGATCACTTATTGGAGGCAAAACCGCCAGTTCTTTTTACGATGCAACGAACCGATCAACGTGGCTGGGATAACGGTTCCATCTACTCCGCGGAGGCTGTTGCCATACTCTCGGCCCTTGAGTATTTCGGGAACCAGGTAATATTCAGTGATTGTCAGAGCATCATAAATAAATTTCAGAAGTTATCTCCAACAAGTCAACTGTCACCAATCAAAGCTCGAATCCTGCAACTCACATACCAGCTGCGTAGGTACCCAAGGAGTAGGAGTGGTTTTCTGCTGGGTGAAGGGGGGGTAGCTGGAAATGAAATCGTAGACGGTATCGCCAAAGAAGCCACTAACCTCCCACTGCCTAAGGCGCTTTACCCCCACTCTGATCTGAAGCGAAAAATTGGCATTCCTTTGAAACGATTTTGGGCAGCTGAATATCTCGCTTATCATGCTGGAAACAAGTATAAATCCCCGTTCCCAAAGCTTGATAGATATCCCTGGTTTTCATAATATCACAGATGCTCTACCAAAAAGACTTTATAAAAACAATAACCAGGCTCAGAAGAGGACACAGCAACACAAACTTGTCACTGTTCCATAGCTGCTTGAATCATCTCATTGCCCCCACTGTCCAGGTAAACCCGAATCAGTGCAGCATACTTTTCTGGAATGTGCCTAGCCATTACACAGCCGAGAGAGCAGCATTAATGTCCGGCATCGTCAGTCTCATTTCTCACCCGTTCTAATACTGGCAACCGAAAGTTTATAGTGAAATATTCAAATTTGTGACAAAAATAAACATTTCCTTTTAAAGGAACATTATAATGTATATTAAACAAATTGTATATAATAACATCATAAAATTTATGATGTTATTATATACGATATAATAACTATATACAATATTAATATAACATTATTAAATATTGATAATACGAGTATATTACATATTATTAACAATATAATATAAATATGAAGTTATATATTATATTACTTTCTGTTTATAATTAACGCAGAAGACTGTATTTAATTTTAGCCAATAAACTAAAAAAAAAAAATGTTTTAGCCACGTCGTCATCTCCCTTTTCTTTGTACTTTGTAATTTACTCGCGCAACTTTAGTGAGAATAGGAATCAGCTTTAGGAGCCACTCTGGGCCTATTCTGCTTAAAGTGTATGTCCTACGGAGGCTACATGCCAGATTTCAAGTCTGAACCACCACAGGAATTGCGCCACTTTTTTTTTATCGCGCAAATAGCGAACGAACGAACGGACGGTTTCAGACAGTCAATTGTTAAAATTATGTTGTAAAAAAAAGTCACTCAAATGACCGTTAATGGTCATTTGAGTGACGAAAATTTTCCATACATTGCTCAAGTATGTTAGTAAAGTTCGCCATCTCTTGTTTTAGAGGTATTGGACGAATTTCTCTCTGGATATTTCCCGCAGTTCTGTCAGACTTCGAGGCTGGTAAACCTTTTCCTTGAGGTACTTAACCCCACGGATGAAAATCGCAGTTGGACAGATCCGGAGAACGTGCAGGCCATGGAATGTCACCGCGGAGTGAGATTAATTTGCCGGGAAAAGATCTTCTCAGCAGCTCCATTGACAAACGTGACGTCGAGGCAGTAGTTCCATCCTGCTGAAACCAAACCCTCCTAAGAGGAGATATTCGGAGAGGAAGAAATCCTGGACCATGGATACGTATCGCTCAGAATTCACCAGTTTGTCCATTTTCCTCGAAAAAGAAAGGCCTGATCACAGTTGACTTACTGACTGTTGCCTTTACAGTTACCCTTTGGTTACCCCAGCGAGAAAATATCCTGAGAGAAATTCGTCCAATACCTCTACAAACTTTGGAGAGAGTGATGGCGAACTTTACTAACAGACTTGAGCAATGCGTGGAAAATGGGGGTCGTCATTTAAGTGACGTTATCTTTGCAACATAATGGTGTTTTCTCTACTTTTGGCATGCATTTCAATTTTCATTCTTGCTCTATTGACTGTTTTCAAAAATATATGAAAATGTCTTTAAATCAAAACTCATTGAATTACCTATCCAATTTTTAAAAAAAAACGTAAGGTATCACTGCTGGACCTGTACAATTCATTTATTGCAGCTGCTTTTGAAGAAGACGAAGCTGCTTCAATCAAAACCGCGAATTTGGCATAAAGTGACGACAATACAATGTATTATGTCATAATAAATACAAAATTGAGTGAGCTCTCCTTTGAGTTGGCCCTCACATCTTCTTCTAAACAGCCTGGACGGCGTTCAGTGCCTGATAGGACGTAGCCAGTCCTAAACCTGAGAAAAGCCTCGGTTCGACCCTTCCTGAAACGTCATGTTGTACACCTAGTGAGAAACCAAATTGAAATCATCTGGTACATCACCTGTGAAATCAATGAGAATATTGCGGGCACGAGAGTGTTTGAGAGCCTGGAGTTGCTCCTCCTTCTTCTTCAAAGCTTCTTTCTGCTCTTTGGAAAGCCAAACGGAATTTGTAGAGAAGTAGTCATTTTCATCGTCGATTACTTTAGTTCTTCTCTCACTGGGATAAGCATTCAAACGCTGATTGGTAAAATAAACATGGTAACATAATAATATTATTAATCTAATCTAATCTGCCGCAGGACTACCCGTATGGCGAAATCCAGAAAACAATTGAAGACTACACTGGAAAAACGGTGTAACTCGAAAAATTGAGTTCAGGAGAAATTGCCTGTATTCTTCACTAGAGCCAATTTTAAAGACACAAACTTCATTTTCCACTGTCAAATGAGATGAATTAATCGATTTTATTTTAAAAGTTAGAAATAAGGTGGCAATATGGTATTGAACATCCAAAGGTCCAGCTGAGCACAGGAAAAACGAGGTATCTGTGTGCTATGCGGATCTGGGCCAAGGTATCTTACACCCTATTGCAGAATTACAACGTTTTTTAAAAATCAAAACGACGATTTTTATCACAATAGGTTCTAAAATTGTAATAGTGAACCAAAATATTGAAAATTTGTAAAGTAAATGAAATTATCGGATTTTGGTTTTGAGAGTGGGAGGCGTCGTTTATTATAATAGGCTTTAGCAGGAAAAATAAATTCATTCGCTTGCAGCGGTTGACCCTGATTCTTCACGTTGTTGCTCATTATTAATATTTTATTCGGATTAGGAATCATGATTATGCTCTAGTAGTTTCCGCCGTATGCAGTTTTGTGGTATATTAGCCGGAGATGGTTTGTGTTTATTTCCACATCTCTCATTGACGTTTTGTTTCCATATATCGTATTTAAAAATTCTCGCCATTTTCTAACTTGCCTACTTTTCCAGATACTTGTCTACTTTTCCAATGATGAAGGGCTTTGTCTTACACTTGGCAATTTTGAAAAGCCTGATCCAATTTTATTTATGATTTTATTTATTTATTTACAGTTGTATAAACCACACACAATTGTTTTACATGTATAATTTTTACAACTTTATTGCAGGGCAGAAGGCTAAGAGCCTGTATCGCCCTACAAGAGTAGCGCCAAACAATTTCGAACTTGATTTTACATAGATCAACTGCATCTATACATAAATCATACTTTACTTACATCAACTAATTCTAAACTTAACATTACATACGTCAATTGAAATAAACATACGTCAACAATAACATTGCGTCGACACAAATTACCATCTGGAATTTTACCATCCTAAACATAAATGCTCCTAACTATATTCTCCGCCCCCTCCCTACCCAGCCTCACTAACCATTCATATATTTTCTTTTTATATGCCACACGCGTACATAATAGTGGGGATTTTAGGGGAGAATCCACAACTCTAAGGACCATATAAATTATATAGTTTGGACTTCTTGTTGTGAGCACAAGAGCAGGCCTCGGCGCAACAACATTTCCCATCAATACAAATCTGGTCTGATAATCATGATGTTGGCTTTGTTGAACTATGGTAGGGTTTCTGTGGTATACTAGTAGAAGGGATTTCAAAAATAACTGTCTCGGGGTGAAAACTTTAAACTCATTCAATAAGTTAAGACTAGAGTACCGACGTTCCTTCCTCATTATCGTCTTAATAATACTTCTTTGTATCACATTTAATTTCTCCAAGTGAGTTGGGTAAGTTCCCCCCCACGAAACGATACCATACTGAATAGTAGACTGCACCAAGGCCATGTACAATAAACGTAGTTTGTCTCGCTTAAAAACCCTTCCAGCATGGTATAAAACATAATTAACTCGTCTCAATTTTTTGCTTACTGCTTCAATATGCATTTTCCAGGTCAAAGCCTCTTCCACAATAATGCCTAGGTAACGATAACTTACCACCCTATCTAAAGGAGTACATAAACAATTTGCGGGCTCAGAGTTATCGCAGATATGAGATATAAGTTTCAACGATTCCAAACCCAAACTACCGTCCACACTCCCTATTCGCATATATTTTGTTTTTTTAGTGTTTAACGTTAAAATACTCTGCGAAAACCAAACTCCCAGGCCGTCCAAAGCATGTTGCGCTTTAGAAAAAACGCCATCCCATGTTTCATCAGTAACCAGAACAGTGGTATCATCGGCAAACAAGTAAGTTCTGACGCTCGGCACATTTCGGGGTAGTGCATTTATGTAGATCAGAAACAAAGTCGCACTCAGTGTCCCTCCCTGTATTACCCCATAATCTATTCTCCGGGGTCCACTCACAAATTCACCAATAGAGACCACCTGCGTTCTATTCGAGAGGTAACTTGAAAACCAACTTAGTGCACCTCCCCTTATACCAGTCTTTTCCATACGGTCCATTAATGTGGCTCTATCAATCGTATCAAAACATTTTGATAGATCACAAAAAAGCAAGATACCCTTCAGTTTTTCGTCCCTAAGCTTGTACAGGTCACCCATTAACTCAAAAATAGCCTGATCAACCCCTCTACCAGATCTAAACCCAAATTGTTCTTTACAAATTAAGCCATTTGATTCAAGGTAAATAGTTAAATGCAATTTAACCCATTTCTCTAAGATTTTTCCCACACAACTCAACATGGATATCGGACGATAATTTCCCGGATCCAACTTATCACCATCCTTGTACAACGGACAAACTTTAGCAATTTTAAAACATTCAGGAAATACAGATGAACCAATACTCAAATTAAAACTCTGCAAATTCTTGACACAACGGTTCATTATCTTCTTTGTACAGATCACCCTTCTGTCTAGATCACTAGGTCTAAATGTCTAGATCCTAAATGTTAGATTAATTATTATTATCAATTATCACTAATTATTAACAATTTTGTCAAGTACCTAGTGAAAATTATTATAATTTATTGTTAGGTATTAATAGTTCGTATTCATTATTAATAATGATTATTATTAATTATGATTAATTAATACGATATAATTCTGTGGTTTTTAATACTACGTCGGTAATAATTTTTCTATAAAAGAAGTACCTACCATCAAACATTCGAAATTACCTTCATTTCCGTAGCACGAAACGCACCTCAGAACAACAAACTCGACATCACTTAAGCCATATGATGTTCCAAAGAGCTTGTTAGTATGAAAATGGACCTGTATTTCAACAGTTTGATACACGATCGTGTTGTGAGGCACAATCTTTGAGCCCTCATTGTGAACGAACGGCTGGTTGTACGAAGCTGCGGATGGTCTTAAAAAATTCTACGGAACAAACTCTATCTAAATATGAAATAAAAAACATACCGTTCTATATGAATTTTTCGAGATATGAAATTTTCAAAATTTCAAAATTCGTTTTGAACCCCTTCCCCTTGACCTAGGGTTATGAAAAGTTTCGAGGACCATTGTGGGGTTGGTCGAAACCTATAAAAAAAATTTCGTAATTTTAACTCAACGCTAACTGGGCAAAGTGGCGCGGACGGCGGACGGCGTACGGCGGACGGACGGATTTTGGTTTATTATCTTCGATAATGAACCATTGGAATCGCCCAAAGAAAAAAAAATTTTAACCCCCCCTCAAAATTTGTTGGTTTACGTTTCAAGATACGTAGATTCAGAAAATCGAATAAAAAAAAATCCGTCCGTCCGCCGTACGCCGTACGCCGTCCGCCGTCCGCCGTCCGCCGTCCGCCGTCCGAGGCACTTTGCCCAGTTAGCGTTGAGTTAAAATTACGAAATTTGGTTTCTGGGTTTGGACCAGCCCCACAATGATCCACGAAACTTTTCATAACCCTAGGTCAAGGGGAAGGGGTTCAAAACGAATTTTGAAATTTTGAAAATTCCATATCTCGAAAAATTCCCATCAAACGGTATGTTTTTTATTTCATATTTAGATAGAGTTTGTTCCGTAAAATTTTTTAAGACCATCCGCAGCTTTGTACGACCAGCCGTTCGTTCACAATTACGGCTCAAAGATTGTGCCTCACAACCCGATCGTGAATCAAACTGTTGAAATACAGGTCCATTTTCATACTAACAAGCTCTTTGGAACATCATATGGCTTAAGTGATGTCGATTTTGTAGTTCTGAGGTGCGTTTCGTGCTACGGAAATGAAGGTAATTTCGAATGTTTGTTGGTAGGTACTTCTTTTATAGAAAAATAATTTTTCTATAAAATAATTATTATTACCGACGTAGTATTTAAAACCCCAGAATTATATCGTATTAATTGATCATAATTAATAATAATTATTATTAATAATAAATACGAATTATTAATACCTAACAATAAATTACAATAATTTTCACTAGGTACTTGATAAAATTGTTAATAAAATTAATTTTATAAAACTAATTTTAGTGATAATTGATAATAATAATTAATCTAACATTTAGGATTTAGACATTTAGACCTAGTGATCTAGACAGAAGGGTGATCTGTACAAAGAAGATAATGAACCGTTGTGTCAAGAATTTGCAGAGTTTTTTGGTTTATTATCTTCGATAATGAACCATTGGAATCGCCCAAAGAAAAAAAAATTTTAACCCCCCCTCAAAATTTGTTGGTTTACGTTTCAAGATACGTAGATTCAGAAAATCGAATAAAAAAAAATCCGTCCGTCCGCCGTACGCCGTACGCCGTACGCCGTCCGCCGTCCGCCGTCCGCCGTCCGCCGTCCGAGGCACTTTGCCCAGTTAGCGTTGAGTTAAAATTACGAAATTTGGTTTCTGGGTTTGGACCAGCCCCACAATGATCCACGAAACTTTTCATAACCCTAGGTCAAGGGGAAGGGGTTCAAAACGAATTTTGAAATTTTGAAAATTCCATATCTCGAAAAATTCCCATCAAACGGTATGTTTTTTATTTCATATTTAGATAGAGTTTGTTCCGTAAAATTTTTTAAGACCATCCGCAGCTTTGTACGACCAGCCGTTCGTTCACAATTACGGCTCAAAGATTGTGCCTCACAACCCGATCGTGAATCAAACTGTTGAAATACAGGTCCATTTTCATACTAACAAGCTCTTTGGAACATCATATGGCTTAAGTGATGTCGATTTTGTAGTTCTGAGGTGCGTTTCGTGCTACGGAAATGAAGGTAATTTCGAATGTTTGTTGGTAGGTACTTCTTTTATAGAAAAATAATTTTTCTATAAAATAATTATTATTACCGACGTAGTATTTAAAACCCCAGAATTATATCGTATTAATTGATCATAATTAATAATAATTATTATTAATAATAAATACGAATTATTAATACCTAACAATAAATTACAATAATTTTCACTAGGTACTTGATAAAATTGTTAATAAAATTAATTTTATAAAACTAATTTTAGTGATAATTGATAATAATAATTAATCTAACATTTAGGATTTAGACATTTAGACCTAGTGATCTAGACAGAAGGGTGATCTGTACAAAGAAGATAATGAACCGTTGTGTCAAGAATTTGCAGAGTTTTTTTATTCGATTTTCTGAATCTACGTATCTTGAAACGTAAACCAACAAATTTTGAGGGGGGGTTAAAATTTTTTTTTCTTTGGGCGATTCCAATGGTTCATTATCGAAGATAATAAACCAAAAACATAAAGCAACGGTTTTTTAGAACATTAATATACTTTTTAATCATGGACAACTGGATTCCATCGACACCTGGAGCCGATCTACCCCTCATATGATTGATTATTTTACACAAACCATCCTCGTCAATTTCAGGTATAACAAACTCTGAGATTTCCACTGTTGGTTGCAGAATTTTAGCAGTGGTAGAGCTTTTAACAATTTTCCCAGCTAAATTTCTACCAATATTGACAAAATAGTCATTTAGTGCTTCACAAGCTGTATTGCCCACTTTTTCAATAGGTAAGTTTTCTTTTCCAGCGAAGGCCGTTAAGAAAGAGTTTTTTGTATCCGAACCCTTTTTACAATTTAAGACCTCATTAAGTATACTCCATGTTTTTCTCATATCATTTTCAGCTAAATCCAACTGCTTCGAATAATAATTTTCTTTAGCCACACGAACTAGATTTCTCAGCATATTTCGATACTTCTTATAATACATTTTTAGGCGAGTATTGTATGGCTGCTTCTTTAGCTTATTTGCCATTTTGTCACGTTTCCGAATTGAAACAACGATACCTCTCGAAATCCATGGTGTCAGTTTATTGTATTTCTGTTTAAATTTCTTTATTGTTGTACTTTGTTCAATGCATCGCTTAAGAATGCTAATAAACGCATTAGCCGATTCGTTCACATCACTTACAAAAACTGTAGACCAATCGGCATTCTCAATAATTGTCCCAAAAGATACATAGTCAATTTTTTTCACAATCATTTCGATATACTTTTTACCACACTTACTATCTAACTGGTCCATTATCGCTAAAATTGTACTGTAATGATCCGTAATGGATGTTTGAATTATTCCAGGGCAAAGCTAAAATGTTTGGAGTTTCCAATCGTTTGGAGTTTCAGCTTGAGCCTTTTGGTTGAGCCCTACACCTGATACCTCGTTTTCCCCCTCTACGCTAATCTTTCGACAGCGATTAGAGGCCTTTTAAACTCTATTTTCCCCTTTTTTGACTTGACCATCGTATCCGCCATCCAAAAATCTATCAAAAACCATCGCTGACTCATTTTCGGAAAAAATCGAGTTACCTTGTTTTTACCCTGTAGCCTTCAATTAGGTACCTATCAATGTAGTAACAAAGGTCGAACATAAAAGAGAGTGCAGTGGCAAAGTAGGAGTAAACCGTCCTAAGTTCTAATCGGATTTGGGTGTAAAACATACGGAACTCAGCGATGGCGAAACTCATGTCTCAATTATTTGTGGAACACCTCCTTTGGAGTGTTGTTTGATTGAGATGCTGAGGTTACAACGTACTGAACTGGGTACGGACTGAGGTGGAACAAGGCGTGTTGCCAAATATCGAAACCTAACATTCCAGTGGAAGTTTATACCTTTAAGAACCAGAATCATACAGTTCAGATTAACTGATGAGATAAGGATTTCATACCACTATGATGCAAAAAATTATAACTAAATAGTATTTTACTTTGTCTGGAATACATTCATAAATCTACAATTACAGTGGTAAGCGGTTGTAGCCACAGACTTGTAATAATTATTAGTGAACGCCATTCGCAAGCAATTTTCTATTGGGTTGGAGTGCACAGGAACATCCGAATCAGTGGGCGGAGCTGTGAAACTTGCGGCAGAAGAAATGGAGGGTATCGCCGGAAGGCCCCATTGCAGGAGTTGGCTAGCATCCCTCAAGAACTGCACTCTGACCAGAGGCCAAATTTTGAATACAAAGTCTTCAGTGAAGTAGTCAGTCAGGTTGTTGATAATTCGTTAAACAAATCAAGACGACTACGTCCAAAAAGTAATGGCCTAGTGGAACAGTTCAATAGAACCTTGTGGGACCTCTTGTCGACTTCAGCTTGCCCTCATGGCGTACTGACCCACCGAAATCAACAGGATTTTCTCCGGCAATGTTTATGACGGGGCGGGAGTTGATGTTGCCAGTTGCATAGTTGTACGGGAGGGTGCCTCAAGACTCAAACACCGCGGACTATGCCAGTAAAGAGACTAGGGACGAACTCGGCAAGGTTCTAGGCAAGCTGAAGAAGAGGTAGGTACGACCTTCGTACACAGCTGCCAGTATACAAAGCCGGGGACCTCGTGTGGTGCTCCAAGCCAAGGAGGGCTTTGCGACGCAGCCCAAAGTTACAGTCGGATTGGGTAGGATCGTGGGTTATTAAGAAACGCATCTCCGATAACATTCTGTTTAGTGTGAAGGTGCCTTCGTGGTGCATGCAGACCAACTAGCTGCCTACAAAGAAAATAGGAGGGAGAAGCGATAAGCGTTTGTAGCTACAACAGTTGATTATTATTGAAAACCATGTGATATTGGCCGTTCCTAATATAAGAGTGGAGAGTGGTTTTTACGAGAATAGAATTGTACCTAATTAGTTTAGTTTTTCGGGGGTTTTACGTTCCTAGTTACGCTTCTAATTATTACACACTGAAAAACCGCCCAAAATATCATGAGCGGTATTAGTACGCGACACCAATACCAAGAAAAAAGGTGTTCGTGCTATGATGACTGAATATGTTAGAATGACGTAGATGTAAGCCGTAATAACAAGAGAGCAGTCACACAATTGATGGAATTGTTCAAATTTCACCTTGATTTGTCATACTCCAGTAGTTTGTCTCTAAGTTCTAGGGCAGATTCAAGAGCTGCATCAGAAGGACCTGTCTGTGATTGCAGTCCTCTTGGTTGAACCTGGAACATGCCAAAAAAATCAACAGACGTGATCCAAAGGCCTTCTTTTCAAAAAGACATCTGTATCCCCACTGTTCAAATCAGAGGTGACCGAAAATAATAACTCGAAAATGGAAATTTCAAACGACAAACGTAGCTATTTGATTGAGTTAACCACTTAGGAATCACTAATTTTACATCTGTATTGAATCATCAAGTTGTAGACCACTCTGATACACAGGTTCAAGGCCTCAACTCCTGGAGAAAATCTCGTTTCCAAACCGGAAATCGAACCCGGCGGAATTCGGAAATTAATTTGGACAAGTCGAATGTGGTAGAAATTCAGAAAGATGCGGGTCTTTGGTGAAGATGGCCACAGTGGGATATGGGACATTTGAATCAAAATAAGTACAAATCCTAGTAAAAATCACACAAGATGACGAACAAAATTCTGCCGTTTGAAACAAAAACGCCTTATCTCCAATGTTGATAAAAATGAGATTTTTTGCAAGGCGTTTCTCTTTCAAATGCTTACTCAGCTGGTTTAGCGATGAGGTCTTTTTCCACAAAATATAATTAGGTTATCCTGATGAGATGATTATTATAGCCTCCGCTCATAATATGACTAACATATTATGTTAGTCTTGTTGTCGTTGCAACTACCATATCCGTCCCCCATAAATTCCCATTTTAATTTGTATGCAGAGTTTTGCTGAATAAAGCCTTTATGCTTTCTCGTAGAAAGGTCTTTCAACTACAACACCTGACTTGTAGAGTTGAGGTGTTTTACATTAAAAACTCAAGAGGTCGGTAACCCTCTTGTTTTTCAAGGTGAATCGCCTTACATGCAAGTTAAGGCGGTTCACCTTCAAAAACATGACAAAAAAATCAATTCGATTTGATTTCCCCGCCTTAAGTAGAGTTTTTGGTTTCAAAATAGATTTTTTTTCGATGACTTTGTCAATTCAAGCTTTGTTGATGTGTCTCTAAAAAATGGGTTCGATAGCACAAACTGGAGGGGAACTACAGCCTGATTTCTATAGAAAACTTGAAAAGCGATTTCTGAAATACGTGGTTTTCGGCAGTATTGTTCTCCTGAAGACAAATATCAACTCACTACAAGTAAGAAATAGAGTGGTAGTCCACACTTGATTTCCATTAGGTATCATTCTAAGCTGACTTCATCAGCTACTACTTTGTTGGACGCTATTCAATCAATTGAAACCCTAAAAAAAACTCGTAGAATAACATGAATAGTGAGTAGCAAACCTGATGACGAGAGCTTACCATATTTGTGCAGAAAAGACAACGTCCAGCACCTTCCTGTTCACACACGATCCTTCCGCAGGACAAACAATTACTGATGAGTTTATGCTTGGTCGCCTGGCATTCACAAATATGGCGTCCTAGAATTACAACGAGTTGAACAATTCAAAAATCATAAAAGGTTTGACTGGGGAATTTACTTAGGATGTACAACTAAGGTGTTAGGAAATTGGAGTTCGTACTCTACTTTTGGATCCGTCAAGGCCACAACCCACTAGGGTTTTGATGAGGCCTCAAGGGTATCTGTCTGACAGCAAAAAAACGCGACACATTATACGAAATAACTAAGTATTCGAAATAATCCGAGTGATGAGGTAAAATATTGTGCGTCATCAGCAACACCAACTAAGTCAGTCTCTTAAGTTTTCCAAATGGATTCCTGGCTTACCCGTATAATTGATGTGATGATTCATCCAGTTTCACAATTCACGTTTCACGTTCTGTTATCATGATCATACGAGTACGTTTCACCACTTCGATTTTCTGTAATCGTCTGTCATTGTTAATTTCTACTCTGATTGTGAACGATATAGGTACCTTAATTTACAAAGGTTCTCATTACAATAATTATTATTGTACTGAGAACCTTTGTAAATTAAGGTATATCGTTCACAATTAGAGTAGAAATTAACAATGGCAGACGATTACAGAAAATCAAAGTGGTGAATATCAGTACTCTCCTAATAACTCATCAATAATTACAATTATTGTAGTTATTGATGAGTTATTAGGAGAGTACTGATTATTTATATTTAAAAAAAAAGTATTTCAATTTAAAACGAAATTACATAATAATAAAGGTTCATAATATGTACTTTTATTACTACCTATATAATTTCCTTTTAAATTAACAAACGTTTTTAAAAATATGAAAAATCAGTACCCTCCTAATAGTCATATTATGATAGGTACTTATTTTTCCACATAGTTTCCTTCCCGTTCTATGCAGGTTTTAAGCATGAGAGAGAAAAAACTCCAGTCGGGGAAGAGAGCTAGGTATTCTCAACCACCTCTCAAACTTGCAGCTCTATTTCAGCCCTTAACACACCAGAAATGCGTAAAAACTTTTTTTTCGTGGTCGCGTCCAAAACTAAAATGACAAGAAGAGTTGGGGGAATACTATCGAAACGACTTTAGAGAATTCTGTCTTACGAAATGCTGAGCTCAGCTGAAAGTCTGATGACCAACACACCTGTCAACAGCACAGTTTGATTTGCTTCATCAGAGAATATATTCACATAATGAGGTTTCTTCTTGATGTTTGTTTTCTCTTGTTCATTAGTCTCCTGAAAAAGTCAAAACCAGAATTCACTCATTCCATTGGCGAGGTAATGTGAAATTGTGACTCTTTCATCGCGTTCGCGATTCTTGAAAAACCAGAGAGCGAATTTTTAACTCACAATTCCGTTTGTTCGACCATGAAACGTGTGAGAATGTAATTAACGAGTCGTAACTTTGAGGAAAAGGGACTTACGGTGTTGACAGTTGATTTCTTCTCATTTTTAGATTTTTGGCCTTTCTTCTTCTCTTTTTTATCATGCCCGAGGACTTGAATATAATGACCTAGTTCGGATTTCTTGTAGCCCTGAGCATGCACTGAAACATATTAACAAAATCATCATTCAACAATGTTTAAGATTTTGACTATTGGACTTTGTATTTATTAATTATTCATGTATGACAAACTAATGGTTCTGAGGATGATTTTTGTTCGTGGAGTTGTTGAAAAACCTTCTTTTTTTCGACAAATATTAGATTGTAGCAGGGACTGGGATCGATCCCCATCCAATCGATCGATCCCCATCCCGATCCCCACTGAAACCTGGGCATATTGCGTGGTAGGTTGCCCTGCAGGCCGGACTTCAGGCTCTGGATCCAGCCCACTCCCACCAACAGACCAGGTTGTTTACCGACACGATCTCTTCTGATACTAAGGAGCTGAAGATCCTGGATCGTCGAATTCTGCACAAAGGACCACCCGTGCCCCGTCAGCATCCCCTAGGAGTCTCATTCTTCTCCTGCAAGGCGCTACCATTGTAAACTTCCTGCAACTTAGTGCCAGGATGTCCTCCCAATGCCTCTTGTGCTTTCCCCTCAGCCATTCACCCAAGGAGGATACTACCTAGCATTTGGCTACGCTCAAGGCTGGTTCCGGCCCCACAATTACCTTGCAGGCCCTTTTTCTTGCCATACTATCTGCTTTCACCTTGCCCTCCACCCCGTGTGTCCCAGTACCCACATCAGGGTGACTTTGTTCTCTGCTTCCAGGAAGCTCAGCGATTTTCAGTTCTCCTTTACCAGTCTTGGGCCACTGCAAGGGCCTTCAGTGCTGCCTGGCTGTCCGAGAATATGAGAACTCTGACTTCGGCTCTGGTTTCCACCAAAGTTGAAGGGAAGTGTAGTGAGGATCTCCTATGTGTTAAGTGACTGGGGAAATGGTGTAATGGTACAGGGAGTTTTTTGAGTGAGGTAGAATGGTTGATGCAGAATGGTCACTCTCAATGTTATGAGAAAGAATGGTATCAAGGAGCAGGAACGGAAATATTGGGTAATGCTCCCTGTTGCATTACCTACCAGTTATAATATTTGCATGTTAGATTATTATGACTTGGCACCAGGGAGAATAGCAGAGGCCACTCATTTCCTTGCGTAGTGAGCTACCTGCCCCCTAAAATCCCAAAGATGCATTTTGTTGGCGAAGGGGAATATGGTTCAATTCATCGAACTAATCGCCAGTCAGATTACCAGCATTTAAATGAATTGATATTTGATTAACCTGTACTTGGATAGATTGTCCCAGTTGACATTTTTTTTTTTCGATAGAATTCTTTTTTATTCATTTGTTTAAGTCAGTTACAATATAATGTATCATACCTTATTGACAATGTGCAAGCGCGCTTAATGCGGTTGTAAATCATATCTATACATCAAATACCTATCAGCTGTTTGTCAATCAATGAAATCTAGGATGTGTCGTGGTCTGACTAGTCGTCTGTTGGGGAATGGCGAGAATCCGTCGGCTGCGAGTTGGTTGATGTGAGTGGAGTGGTTATTGCTGAATTTTTGCATGGAGGAAAGCCGGTATTCGGATGGTGTTTCTATTTTGAAGTCGTTGTATATAGATGAATTTCGAACAAAGGGTGGTGTGTGAATTATATTGCGCTGTAGGATGCTGTTTTGCTGCCCTTCAAGCCGTCTGAATTGGGACTCTGAACACGTTCCCCAAATTGGCAAGGCATATGTCCAAATGGGGCGTATGAGGGTTTTGTAAATAAGTATTTTGTTGGTTAGAGATAGGTTGCGGTTGTTGAGTAGTGGCTTAAGTTGAGTAGTTCTAATTTTAGTTCTACTGATTAGATTAGAAACGTGGTCCTGGAATGTCAAACGACGATCTAGGGTGATACCCAAGTATTTGTGGCTACATGCGGTTGAGAGTAGGACTCCTTCATAGAACAGAGGAATATCTTGAATTCTCCGTCGGTAGGTGAATGTCACTGCAACTGACTTGATGGGATTAATTTTTAATCTCCATTTTGTGCACCATTGTCCAAGTTCGTGAATGAGCGTTTGCAGGACATTAGCAGCTTCCCCTGCGTCTGGTCGACTGACGGCATACACAAGGTCATCAGCAAAGAGTCCCGAAAAATTTTGATGAGCTGGTAACGGTAGGTCGTGGCAGAATAAGATGTAGAGATATGGGCCAAGGACACTACCTTGTGGGACCGAAGCTTGTATTTTTCGAACTTGAGAGATCTCGTTTTGAACGTCAACGACGAAAGTTCTTCCATCCAAGTAGCTCTTGAGAAGGTCTAGTAGGTTTCTCGGGAGGTGGGGCCTAACCTTGATCAGCAGTCCCTCATGCCAAACTCTGTCAAATGCTTGCTCAGCATCAAAAAACGCTGCTCTGCAGATTTCTTTGTTGTGGTAAGAAGTTTTGATGTATTTTACCAGCCTTTGGAGCTGAAGAGGACAGGAGTGGGATTCCCTGAAACCAAACTGTTGATCAGGAATCAAGTGGCCGGTGAAACGTAGGAGGAGAGGTAGAAACAGTCGCTCGAAGATCTTGGCCAGGATCGAGAGTAGGCTAATTGGACGATACGATCCTATCTCATTTTCGGACTGCAAGAACCAGCCTATTTTACTGCTCCTTCGGCATAGCTCCTAAGGCGAGGAGTAGGTACATCAAGAATGAGGCTCAGTCTGCTCCTGATCATAACGACCATTTTCAATGCAGTTACTCACAATGTGGGACAGGTGGTCTGACCTAAACCCTCGCCGGAAACAGCGATTTCTTCACGATATGAAGCCATCTACCCTAAAACGTCACATCAACTCAGTCTTCTAACCTACGCTTGAGAAGATCCCACTTATGACAGGCAGTAAAACTGTTAGGAAATGGTTATGTCAGTTAGAAACTCATTTTCACCGATCTACTCGCTCCAGTGTGTGTGGATTGGGCTTAGCTGCAGGACATGCGATGCCTTAAGAAATCCTCAACTTCATTTTTGACTACTAACACCTTTCAGAAAATACAAATTTTAATTGAGAATTAAACCAACATACACTGTTTTTTACTGATGAGTTCTTTGACGAATTTGAGATGTTGCGGGTTCTTGATGTCAACCACTGTACTCAAATAATCTTCCAAATCACGAGGAGACTCAATCATCAAAATGCATCTGAAAAAGTTTAAAAAGCAAAATCAAAGATCGACGAACCACAGGTTACGTTATAATAACCTCTTTACTTCGTGTACAAGGGCAGGTGAATCACATTAAACAAACTTTTCAGTAGGTACTTGGAAGTCTTACTTCGACCGCTACAAAAAGAAGAGAAATGAGCAAATGATCGAACAGCAATTTGAAAGTCAAACAATTCAATGTGAAGACAAAATAATATAGAGTTGCATGACGCAAACATCGAAGAGCTAAGATGTAACGAAGCCAATAAATATTATGAATCGCCCTAGAAATGAGTGTCAATTACAATCGTTTTAGGGTAAGTGCACCAGTCGTCACCAGTGCACCTGTTATCACCACTCCCAACTTCAAAATGAAAAAATAAGGGTTTGCCTCCAGTTAGAAATTTAATTTTTGTTCAATTTATTGGCTAAAATGTCAGATAAATCAAGCGTTGTGAACGAATTATTGTGATCTGTGTTAGCGACCATTTGCCTCCTTACCAGTTTTGCTAAGAGTGTGATTTTCATTTTTATATTTTTTCAAGGGGTTTTAAAAGTCATTCATCGTTTCTTTTTATTTAGATGCGTAGAACATTGTTTCACATAAGAAAAAAACTATAACGTAGGTAAAGCCGTTGTCAAGAATTGGCGGAGTTTTTGTAATCACTAGCTGTTCTCAATGGTGGACGGAGGTGGAGGACAACACGATATCAAGAGGGGTGGTAATGGAGCGGGGGCGGACGATGGGGGAGGGGGGGGGGGGCAAATTGTGGTGATTGTCGTGAAGGGGGCGGGTGTTGTCTGTAAATGGGTGGTGGTTGGGTGGTAGCGGTGGGTCGCGGGAGGTGGTTGGGTGGCAGTGGTGGGTGGCGGGAGGTGGCCTGAGGGTGGTTAAAGGGAGAAGGTGGTGCCGACTATTCATTGGCCGCCAGTGTATTTCGCTAATATCCACTGCTCCGTAGGGACACAAAAGAACACCCCCCCCCCCCTTATTCAGTTATTGGCTTGAGATCACGTTATGGGCTTGAGATCTCGCCATTCGCATGACATCAATTTGTCCTTCCTCGTCCCTCTTCACTCCTAACTCCTCCTCCCTCCGACGGCCATTCTCCCTCCTCCTTCCTCCCCCGCACTACAAAATTAAGTACATCTATGATTACAATAAAACCTCCGGCTTCCTCCAAGATGTGGAACGTCACCTTTCAAACTTGACGTGTTCAAGTAAAGATTAGAACAACAAATTTAAATTTTGAGGATTTTCTTTTAATCGCCGTTTTTCTTTAGTTGTTCGCCTTGTTATTACGGAGGTCATTCGGCGGGCACTCCTTAGAAAATACAGCTTTCGTACAAGTACGCAACCACGAGGGGCATTTTATGTCTTTGCACCCCCTCCCACACCCACACCACGTACCTCGTACTTCAATAATGATATGGTGAACTTCATAAATACCTGTGTGTAAACAATTATTTAAACAATCACGCTCATACCGCAGCTTGTCGGCCACGCACTCCGCAGTGGTTAACGTAATATGGTTAGGTAAATCGAGAGCTATCCAACGAGTGGTGAACGATTTTTGTACGATGATAACTGGCGAAGTTAAAGTGCCGTAGCAACGAATCGGTTGTACGTGAAAATCATTAGAAATGTTTCATAACGCTTTCTTCGTCACACCGTAATGTCACACCTTTTGAGTTATGTGCCATAGTAAAGACATAATATGTCTTTATGTCACCGAAAATGTCAAAAGGGGGGCGCGACACTGGTACACCAGATAGCTGTTCGACCCAGTTACCACCAGGGGTGGTGATAACTGGAGCAAAGCATAGATTTTGGTTTTCCATTATTTTGAGTTTGTTTTCTTCTAAAGAACAATATGGTATTTGAGTTTTTCGGATGAACTAATTAGGTCCAGTGTTCTCCAGGGGGTGTTGATCTCTGGACAAAGAAGATGTTGATCACTGAATCACCTTGTTTCAGTGTCCATACCCCCTTTAACTGACTCCACCTCTAGCTTTTTCCCATTTTACCGAATTGATTTCATGTTATTTGAAGGAAAAAAGGAGTGCATTTTGTAGGTCAGAGGTTTATGGATCTAACGATGCTAGAAGATTGAATTTTAATTGAGTGACAAGTAATTTATAGGTGTAAACCTGAAGCAGCGGTCCTAAAGGTGGTGATACTTGGTACACATACCCTCAAGGTGATACAGACCAATGAATTGTCAACTTACTTGGCCAGATCTTCGGTGGCCGGAAATTGAAGTAGAGAGGATAGTTGGTTTGTAACCCACTCCTGAAGATCAACCTCTGACATATCGAGAAAAATTTGAAGGATCACTCTCAGTTATGTTCTAGGATACTTGGAGAATCACGAGTAGGTACACAATTATGTAAAGAATAACACTGAGTAGCAGACGGTAGGAAGTAGAATTCCTACAGCTTGAGCGTTACAATTTTAATCCAGCTGTATAACAAGCACCGGATAATTGAAAGAAGGTAACAGAAATGTCAAGAAATTACATGAATTATGTTCTGAACATGTTTTGAATGCAATCACAACAGTGATAACCGTGTCGCATTATGCGACTCGCATAACGTGACTTGGCCACATGGATACTACAAGATAAGTTTCCTGAGCTGCCTGCATAGCGACAGGGAGGTTCCAGTGGAACCGTTCCATCACAGCACATTAGGGGTGGGCAGTTCAAGCTGTCACCGTTACGTGGAACCGAATATTTTACAAAATAGACTGTCACCATGACAAATTCGTCCTGGAACCGGTTCTAGCTGGAACAGTGTCAATTCTTGATGAGCCTGAAAAATTAAAAGGAAGTGTCACTTCAGAAGTGAAACTCGTCTGAGTTCACTTATTCATACTAAAATTGAGCCTGCACTTCAAATTGGCTCTCTGAGGTTCACTCCAGTTTCATCTCATCCCACAACCATGTCTGGCATGCCTGTGGCCAAGACATTTAACATGAAAGGAGAAGAAGAAGAACTTCCAAATTATTGTGGAACGGCTCCACTTGTCACCGTTGCCGGCTGCTAGACAGTTCCGAGTAATAGGTTAGTACATAATAGGATAGTAACCTACCTACACAAGCCTTCACCGTCACTGGTGGAACTATTGGAGCTGGTGGAGCTTTCCTATGTGCTGTGATGGAACGGTTCCACTGGAACCTCCCTGTCGCTATCACGACTTGTCAGTTAGACTGACTCAGTTTATTCTCAAGGCTTGTTCTTATTTTGGTTTATTATCTTCGATAATGAACCATTGGAATCGCCCAAAGAAAAAAAAATTTTAACCCCCCCTCAAAATTTGTTGGTTTACGTTTCAAGACACGTAGATTCAGAAAATCGAATAAAAAAAAACTCTGCAAATTCTTGACACAACGGTTTATTATCTTCCTTGTGCAGATCACCCTTCTGTCTATACCAGACTGTACTGCAAATCGGCACCATACCATATTCTCACCGTACTCATACCATACCATACGAATTTCTTTCCTATCATACCATACTGTATTATACCAAATCATACATACAATAATATACCATACCATACTCATACCATGTCATACAAACCGAGTGAATAATGAAATGTCATCCATTTCAGACCTATATTTAAAATTTCAAGTATCTAGCTCATCATCAACATTTAATTTGTTTAAACAAATAGGTATTATTTAAACAATTTTACAGATGAGAAACCGAGTAAATATTGCAATGTGGTCTATCCCCGACTCACGGTTAAAATTTCTAGACTGTAGTTTACCGGGACGATGAAAAAAGGTAGTTTTATTCTGGGCGTCTGGTGGTTGGGTCACATAACGGCCGTTTTCGGCGCGAAAGTTTAGTGTTTTTCCTAAACCTTTGCGCGCTCACTGTGAACGAACAGCTGGTCGCACAAAAATCCAATTGGTCTTAAAAGATTCGAAATTTTTCAGGTCATTCAAAAGTGAACTAAACATTACACGGTTCAGTTAAATATTTGGAGATATGACATTGTCGAAATTTTAAATTTCGTTTTGAACCCCTTCCCCTTGACCTAGGGTTATGAAAAGTTTCGAGGATCATTGTGGGGCTGGTCCAAACCCAGAAACCAAATTTCGTAATTTTAGCTCAACGCTAACTGGGCAAAACGGCGTGGACGGCGGACGGCGGACGGCGTACGGGGGACGGCGTACGGTGTACGGCGTACGGCGGACGGACGGATTTTTTTTTATTCGATTTTCTGAATCTACGTGTCTTGAAACGTAAACCAACAAATTTTGAGGGGGGGTTAAAAATTTTTTTTCTTTGGGCGATTCCAATGGTTCATTATCGAAGATAATAAACCAAAATCCGTCCGTCCGCCGTACGCCGTCCCCCGTACGCCGTCCGCCGTCCGTGCCACTTTGCCCAGTTAGCGTTGAGCTAAAATTACGAAATTTTGTTTCTGGGTTTGGACCAGCCCCACAATGATCCTCGAAACTTTTCATAACCCTAGGTCAAGGGGAAGGGGTTCAAAACGAACTTTGAAATTTCGACAATGTCATATCTCTACAAATTCTCATGAAACGGTGTAATTTTTAGTTCACTTTTGAATGACCTGAAAAATTACGAATCTTTTAAGACCAATTGGATTTTTGTGCGACCAGCCGTTCGTTCACAGAGACCGCGCAAAGGTTTAGGAAAAACACTAAACTTTCGCGTCGAAAACGGCCGTTATGTGACCCAACCCCCAGACGCCCAGAATAAAACTACCTTTTTTCATCTTCCCGGTAAACTACAGTCTAGAAATTTTAACCGTGAGTCGGGGATAGACCACATTGCAATATTCACTCGGTTTCTCATCTGTAAAATAGTTTAAATAATACCTTTTTGTAATAATACAAATTAAATTTTGACGATGAGCTATTGACTTAAAATTTTAAAAAATAGGTCAGAACTGGATCACAATGCAATATTCACTCGGTTTCTTGTCTGTAAAATTGTTTAAATAATACCTATTTGTTTAAACAAATTAAATTTTGATGATGAGCCAGATACTTGAAATTTTAAATATAGGTCAGAAATGGATGATATTTCAATATTCCCTCGGTTTGTATGACATGGTATGAGTATGGTATGGTATATTATTGTATGTATGATTTGGTATAATACAGTATGGTATGATAGGAAAGAAATTCGGATGGTATGGTATGAGTACGGTGAGAATATGGTATGGTGCCGATTTGCAATAAAGTCTGGTATAGACAGAAGGGTGATCTGCACAAGGAAGATAATAAACCGTTGTGTCAAGAATTTGCAGAGTTTTTTGTGTATTATTTGTTTTTCAGTGTCTTATCATTTTGAAGTCCGCCAGGTATAGTAATGCAGAAGTCCTTTTTGGTTAATAAACCATTGGAATCGCCCAAAGAAAAAATTTTTTTAACCCCCCCTCAAAATTTGTTGGCTTACGTTTCAAGACACGTAGATTCAGAAAATCGAATAAAAAAAATCCGTCCGTCCGCCGTACGCCGTCCCCCGTACGCCGTCCCCCATCCGCCGTCCGTGGCACTTTGCCCAGTTAGCGTTGAGCTAAAATTACGAAATTTGGTTTCTGGGTTTGGACCAGCCCCACAATGATCCTCGAAACTTTTCATAACCCTAGGTCAAGGGGAAGGGGTTCAAAACGAACTTTGAAATTTCGACAATGTCATATCTCTAAAACTTCTTATGAAACGGTGTAATTTTTAGTTCACTTTTGAATGACCTGAAAAATTACGAATCTTTTAAGACCAATTGGATTTTTGTGCGACCAGCCGTTCGTTCACAGTGAGCGCGCAAAGGTTTAGGAAAAACACTAAACTTCGCGTCGAAAACGGCCGTTAGGTGGGTCCCGGGTAGCCGCCCAGAATAAAACTGCCTTTTTTCATCTTCCAGGTAAACTACAGTCTAGAAATTTTAACCGTCAGTCGGGGATAGACCACATTGCAATATTCACTCAGTTTCTCATCTGTAAAATTGTTTAAATAATACCTTTTTGTAATAATACAAATTAAAATTTGATGCTGATTTATTGACTTGAAATTTTAAAAATAGGTCAGAACTGGATCACAATGCAATATTCACTCTGTTTCTTGTCTGCAAAATTGTTTAAATAATACCTATTTGTTTAAACAAATTAAATTTTGATGATGAGCTAGATACTTGAAATTTTAAATATAGGTCAGAAATAGATGACATTTCAATATTCAGTCGGTTTGTATGACATGGTATGAGTATGGTATGGTATATTATTGTATAATATACTATATATTATATATTATATGATTTAGTATAGTACTGTACGGTATGATAGGAAAGAAATTTAAATTAAGGATGGGATTCATTCCTCAATGGGCTGACTAAGTAAAAAAAAAAAAGCTTCAAACATCAAGGTTTGAAACAATGCCACTATCTCATTTAGAGGTTAAAATTCATAGTCCCAGAGAATACTCGTATAATATATGAAAAATTATTTCGTAGAACCTTATATCAACTTAATTCCCGGAGAATTGTTTCAGCAATAGCCCATCATTATCATAAATGGACATATCCGCCCTGGGAATGTACCCATGTCATATAGGTAGCCTATTTAAAATAATAAATTGCTTAAAAGTAAATTAATCATTGGAACTGCTGTCACTGGAACGGCTATTTGGAACGGCGACAGTGGAGTCACTGTCACGGCTGGAACGGTGACAGATTTTAGCTGGAACGGCCCACCCCTACAGCACATAGGAAAGCTCCACCAGCTCCACTAGTTCCACCAGCTCCAACAGCTCCACAGCTCCAGTGAAGGTAACGGCACATAGGTTACAGGAAAGAAGACAGCTCCAGTTACGTTCCGGTTCCGTTGGTGGAGCGGTGATAACTTGTCACGGAGGTTCCGTGATAGTGGAGCGGCGACGACAGCTCCAGTGACGGTGAAGGCTTGTGTAGGTAGGTTACTATCCTATTACTAACCTATTACTCGGAACTGTCTAGCAGCCGGCAACGGTGACAAGTGGAGCCGCTCCACAATAGTTTGGAATAGAGGTGGGTCGCATAACCTGAAACTGTTATGAATAACCGGTTATTTCAAAATAACCGTTATAACCGTTATTCAATTGATAAAATAACAGTTATAAAACCACCTAAAATTTTGTTTTGCTTCTACCTATATTGAGGCTATTCTGGCCTCACAATCACAATAAATTGTCACTCCCATACTGTCGACAGCTGATAAAGAAACTTCAGTGATCCTTCATCATGTTCGTCTTTTATTCGAACGTTCGTATTTGTAATCGAAAATCGAAACGTTATCGCGTCAGCGCATCGGTTACAATGTAACCGTTACATTACAGTGGTTATTCCGTTATTCGAAGTTTTTCAGTTATTTTACAGGTTACGTTTTTTTTTCTGGCTGTAGCTGTACTCAGGTAATGTTCTCGATTTCTTTTCGGTTATTCTATTTCATTAATATTTTCCGTACTCCCGGCCATCACAGTTATTTTGATACTCGACCGTTTTTTCGTAGTTTCGGTTCTTTTTTCAATCTCCTGGCCGTATACGTAGATAGTCACTCAAATATTTTGTGAATGTTAATGTTTCAAAGTTTTTCCATTTTTTCAGTCTACTCCTGGCAGTACCAAACAATACTCAAATAACCACTTCTTATTGGGCTCAATAAACTTCAATTGCAGGTAATTTGGTACCGTCGACTGGGGCGAAAGTAATCACTACAGCTTTTATACCGATAAGTTATCGGCGATAACCGACTGTGGAGGAGTATCGGTTTGCCCACATACTATGTTGCCCACATACTATCTTGAAGACAAAAAACACCTTTCTAGCACATATCCTTATTTCCTAAAAAATCCTGAAAGTTGTGGTATCACCAGTGATACTTCAGTAGAATAAGGGTTAATTGTTCGTTTCAGATGGTAAATATTCGAATGGTAGATTCGGGGAAAAGTTAGATATTCAATTTTATTCGTCGTTGGATCATTTTGAAATAAAAACAATCAGATAAAAAGAAATTAGTGGTTACATCTCTTTGGCTGGTTGGCGAGTGGTGAAAAGCGTGATAACGAATTCAGCCAATCAGAAATCTCCGAGGAGTCAAGCGGGATTCTGTGCGGGGCAACCATCTTTTGATACAAGTATTTTTTCGACCATTAATTAGTTGAAAATCACCGCGTTAGTTACGATTTGGTTTGTACAGATCAATGTCTAATGTTCACTAAGTTATCAGTTGGTGCAGTGGCTCCAGTGCGTACATGCAATTATTTCAGTCGAGAGCCCGATGATTTAGCCGACTTGTACCAGATTCCGGAATAGTTTGTGAGGTATAACATTTCATTTTCTGTTCAAACTATTTTGTCTCAAGTCCTGCTGTTATATACTTTGTTCTCGTTGGTTATAATAATATAATCTCTCATGGATGTAGCTACGTCGACTGCAGAACATCAATCAGTCAGTTTATTCACAATATTGCCTGGTCGGCAACATGAAACAGGTCGACTAGTCGGTAACCAAACCCGTTGCAACTTCATGGTACCTACTGGGAATTGTTATTTATGACACAACCACTATTTCGAGCCCAAAAGTAGCGTGATTCAGCTGTGTTAAGTTATCGAAATGTTTCACGTTCTTTCAACCCGTAGTACTTAGATGTCGAAGTATTTGTAACCACCTCGAAACCCGCACCTACCTAAATGCCACGCACCCTGGGTAAAAGTATAGTATAACGTAGTCAGACTCGATTTGTTCTTTATACTGTTTTTGTATGTTACTATTACGACCTTAAGCAGAACAACCTTAATAATTAATACTGCCCGCAAAGACGACCATGTGAGTGACTCTGAATCCTCACTAGAGGATGAGGCGATAAGTCCGGTAGTAGGCAGGTCATATTATGGTACTAATCTATGTAGGTAGTGATCTATATTATAGACTAGTTGGCGATATAGATCAAATGGATGGGGTTGCGGAATAAAAACAACCTCCAATCAACTGATTAGTAGTAACGAGTACCTAAAGCAGAACAACCTTAATAATTAATACTGCCCGCAAAGACGACCATGTGAGTGACTCTGAATCCTCACTAGAGGATGAGGCGATAAGTCCGGTAGTAGGCAGGTCATATTATGGTACTAATCTATGTAGGTAGTGATCTATATTATAGACTAGTTGGCGATATAGATCAAATGGATGGGGTTGCGGAATAAAAACAACCTCCAATCAACTGATTAGTACCAAATAGATTAGTTGAATGAGTATATTTTTATTCCGCAACCCCATCAATTTAATATTATAATATAATATAGTACTGCCGCACTTATCGCCTAGTCTTTGCGGGCATTAATTTAGGTTGTTCTGCCTTACTCAAGGTCGTAATACTAACATACCAAAATAGTAAAGAAATCGAGGCATAGTACAGCATACTATACTTTTACCGCACCCTAAATTTCTCTCAATAGGAAAAGCGTGGAACAATGGGCGTATTTCTCCTGATGAGTTAGGACGAATTTACGTGACGCAGAATTCCTCATTATTTTCACCTAAGTACTATTTACAGAACTAATCCGTATCTAGGTAAATGTAACCATGTTATCTCACGAAACTCATTAACCATTCGTCGGAAACCTCAGCTCTGCAATGCACAACACCAATATTCAAAATTTGAATCTTTATTTGCTTCGAAAATTCGCTAAAAACAAAATCCCCCAAACAACAGATGACTACTAATCTATATTATAGATTAGTTGGACAGAGAGAACTCGTCAAATACATTTAGTGGGTCTGTGCTTGACTCTCTATTTTATTCATAATCCGGTATGTGTGCAAGGCAGCTGGCACCGATGAAATAATTAGCGGCCGTCCAAAATCGGTGTGTGTGAGACCAATCCTCACTGACTTTGAAATGTCCATCTTTTCCTCCGCGGACTACGAAACAACAAAGTCTCTATTCACCTCCACAGGTTCAGCAATGCAGGCCCATAAGCTACCAATGTACCTGAGGTGTTCTGTGTAGGTAGGTATACATATGTGGGATGTGGTGGACCTCGAGGTTCGGTCAGAATTAAAGACGTGTTTCCCAACGTTTCGACTAAGTATTTATTTAGTCATTTTCAGGGGAGAGTGCAGGCTACTTCCAAGTCGGCAAAATGCACCATTTACATAGCTCACTTAGGTTTAAGATAATTACTTGTAGACGGGTAGAGCACATGTGCCTCTGGATTCCACTATACAACTGTGGAGTAGGTGTACATGTACAGAGAGAGAGGGACATTTCATACTCAACTATACATTTACGGTCATTCTCATTTCATTTGCCACTTTGACTCGTCAAGAACCTCAGCGACGTGAAAAATAGAAGTACTCAAAAATCATCTTTGACCTGCTATTACTGCAAGTAATACATTGCAGATTCGTATCCCATAGATGAACAGCGACTTTTTCATCAATCTCATATTGTTGCACATTATTTTATGATTGAAAACGTCATGTCCAACTCATGAGTGTTACCAATATTAGAAAATTAATTTCTCCCAATTGGAGGGAGTTGGCGAAAAATTTTGTGGGGCTCAAGAAAGTGTCAAGAACCTAGTTGAAACGTACCATTCAGATTTTAGGTAATCTATGTTATAGGCAGTGTAATCTGGAATTAATATCAGGAGTGTTAACCATTTTTTGAGCTTTCTTTCCTGAATTACTACATGAAACTCAGATCCTAGTTAGTTTTAACCAAGTGACTACTTTAAAAACCTTGGGGAGGCTTCCCCTACCAACTCCAAAAATTTTCAAGAGTAAACCTTCAGAATTTCCAAAAAATGGCAGTTTTCAAATTTTATTTTTATTTTTAAAGGTAACACTCATGAGGCATGAATGGAAAAAAGATTAAACATTCGTGGAACAGTCTCAAAACATTTTTATTTGACATAATATGACATAATTTATACCGCAAACATATTATGTTTGCGGTATAAATTAGTAAAGAATAGTTAAGAACAGTCTCAAAACGTTTTTATTTTACTTATCTTTGCATTACTACAATATAGGTTAGGTAACTTCTTTATTAGACTTTTCTTAGCTGCGTAAAATAGTAAAAAATATTAACTAAGTAGACTCTTCTTATCTCTTTAAAAAGTACTCGTAGTTGACAAAACTTCAACTGAACTAGAAACAAGGAACAAAGAACATTCTGAAAAGTGGTAAAAATAGGTGAAAAACTTCATAAAAATTATTGAAAAAGTTCGTAAAATTATCAGCACCTAAAAGTACTCGTAGTTGACAAAACGTCAACTGAACTAGAAACAAGGAACAAAGAAAATTCTGGAAAAGTGGTAAAAATAGGTGAAAAACTTAGTGCTTTTCTTTAACATCGATTGATGCTGGGAATTTATAGAAAACTCTGTTTCCCTTCAATTTCAAAGAAGGGTTCGGGAGGGTTCCAATTACTTGTCCCCATCGTACAGACGCAACATCCTCTTCATCCATTCTGAACAACGATGCATTTTCCCCAACAACTTTCAGAAACATAACTTCGATTTCTCCTAGGTCTTCATCAAAACTCTGGCAAACCCCAACGTACTGGTAAGTGGTTGCGTTCCTTGGTCCTCCCTTGAATTGCACCAACATAAACACGCCTGGTTTCATTTCATCAGGGTGTTCCAATGGTCTGATGATAGCTTCCAGTTCATTATCAACGCTGTCCAGCTCGTCTGGATTGAAGTCTGATGATTCATCATGCAAACTGAGGTCATCTTCATTTTGATCGCTGCTTTCTGATGATGATAATGTTTCTTCAAGCAGATCTTCATCTTCAGGGAGCAGCTGGTGTTCCAAAAACTTGCAGTTGCAGTCACAAAGAATATTACCATTCCAGTCATTTCTTTCACAGTAACAGCTGACTGATCTGTGCTTGTTTATGGGGGAATTGGGAAAAGCAATCACCTGATGAACTGATCTAGTGTGTTTCACAGGCTGAAGATCTTCTGGAATCTTGGTCTCAATCTTACCAATTTCTTCACTTTCGATGAAGAATAGCTGTACTTTCGTTTCATTCTTGAGGTGGTCATAAAATGAGTGGGCATCAGGAATGCTGGTACCATGAGCAACTAGGGAATCAGCAGTTCTTTTGAGCGTGCCACCGACACCATCAGCTGGGCCTTTCCCATGAGAAGCTTCAAAGAATGACCAACTCCCCACTTTCCAATCATACTTTGCCACATTCCTCTGGAAAAGAAAGAAGTTCTTCTTCTGTCTATATTGTGTCGTAGGGCCATCAGAGAAAAAATGAACTGATTTAACAAGTGGATGCTGTTCTTTGAGGAGTTCGAGCAAAGGATGGAGATGTGCCCATATTGCAGCTGGGCTGTGATCGGTGTTGGCACAAACTGTCCCAAAACATAAGGGAGGTTCATTACCAATGTATAGAACTCCTGTCTGTAAAGAAACTTGATTTCTAGACCCACCAAAGTGGTGGGACTGAACCTCTTCGCTGTACTTACACGCGTAGTTCTCAGAATAGTCAATGTGAAGAATAGCACTGGTGTCATCTAGTCTCGCTTTGCACTGTTTGTAAGCAGCATTTTGAGATCTAATATTAAAGATGTGCTTTTTGAAATGGATCATTTTCGATTTGAATAACTCGACAAGTTGGTAGAGAGTTCCTTCAAAGTTCTCCTTTCTCGTCACTCTGCTTGGTTTTTCCCCCTCAGCATTGCTCACAGTGTTCCCCCATTGCTGCCAACTTACTGATAAAGTATCATCGATCTCATTCATCAAAAGTACTGGTGGTCGGTCTTTGCATTCGAGGCAGAGGTTGTAACAGCAGTCAAAGGAGTTTTTGTCACACACCGTTTGATTGCAGATTGTATGTGCATCACAAGTCGATACTATTCCACGCTTCTTCAGTTCAATAACCAGTAAATTCACATTAGCATGGTACTGACACAAGCACGTATCACGGCCATCAATTCTTGGGGGGCAAACGTAAAATGGCCTGTACCTGGCAAATGTTGCATAGCTCACCACTCCATGCTTTGCAGTGAATTTTGAATGTAAAGTTGTCATAGGTTCCAAAAGCCATCTTTTCTGCATTTTTACTTTCCCCTTGGTAACCGTTTCTTTTTTGCCTGCCGTGGCCCTGCTCACATCATCACTAATGAAGAAACCTTCAATGATGCTCTTTACTCTAGACTGCCGCTTAATTGCTTTTTTGATCGACCTGACTCTGTCTTTATAGCCCAATGCTTTGCTACCCAGCACTGTCAAGCGATATTTTCTCATAACTTTATGAAGCAGCAAATGGCGGATGACTTTTTTTGAAGTTTTCTGAGTAGACTTCAGTGTGTCTACCACAGCGTTGTGGAACACTAAGGTTCGAGCAACATTGCTTTTTTGAATTTTCGTTTTTTCCTGAGGCGTTAGGCCTTCAATTTCATTTATGTCGTGCTTCATTTTTGAGCTGGGCGTGAGGTTTTGGTTAGCAATGGGTTCTTGTTTTTTTGCAGCACGTTGAAAACGTTTTATTATGCGCCAGTACGCTCTTTTTGTTGTTCCGAGTTCTTTACGGAGTGCATTATTGTCTCTTACAACTTTTGCTCGGTCCCTCCTCACAACTCTGCGTCCTCGTGCTCTGCTTCCATGCTGCGCCAGAGATCGTTCTGAGGGTGATTCATCAGGTGGAGTGGGTGGTAGGTTCTTGAGCAGTGCCTTCTTCTGTCTTCGGGACTTATCCCACTCTCTCCACTCCCGCCTCCTCCTTCGCTGCTCTCGCGAATTCATGTCAGAGATTTTCTTCCTTCTTGCATTCCTTTTTTTTTGTTTTTCTTTGTATGCGGCTTCTCTCTCAGCATCTAGTTTCCGTTTTTCGCGATACCGCCGTTGTTTCTCCGCTGCAGTTAAAGCCTGAAAACAGCATACACATAAATACCAAAAGTTATCATTGGCGCCATTTTATTCTCATGAGTGTAACCGAATCATCAGGAGTGTTACTCATCCGTGGTCACACTCCTGAGAGGTAACACTCCTGAGATTTTACATTCAACATGGCGTTACACAAGGAGTTGAGATGATGGGAGAATGGGGTGGTTACTGTTTGAAACTGGTCTCCAAGCGCATCCTCTAGGGGTTATTAATCATTTTCTGTTTACCACTTAAAACACTTCAATCAGCGTAACACTCATGATAAACAATAAAAATACTCACCATAATTTTTGGCTTCTTTCGTAATATCAAGTCACGAATATTTTTCAATGTGCACTACACAAGCACATCTTCAACTGGACACTATCACCTTCTTATCATAACATTCCCGCCCATTTTGCCTCAGCCTTCTTGATCACAAAGTTGGTAACACTCCTGAGGTAACATTGAGAAGAGATAGTGAGGACAGGCTAAAAACGAGTATTATTATGAGTGGAGAGCATCTTAAAAATTTGTATCCTTATTCTAAATAGAGAGGGACCTACCTACTACAAGTGGTAACCCTGGCGGATTTTTCTTCTTCATGCCTTTGAAACTACCGAACTTCAGTTTATATGTTAGGTAGGAGGGGACAGTAACACTCATGAGTTTTTACAATTTCAGTCATCATTACTCATCAGTAGGTCTGTTCCTGCCAACCAGGGAGTTCTTTAACCAGTTAATTTAGATAACTCAAGTGGTGGGGATGAGTGAAGGAACTTTTCAGTTTTTCAACTGGATGGTTGGAACGCGCAGAACTACTCCAGCAGAGAGCGCTGGGGCTTCAGCAGTGACGTGAAATAACAGTAACGTGAAATCGAAACCTTCCGCCAGACAACGTCGTCGCTATTTGAAGGCCTTGCTCGAAAAACGAGCTATCTGCAATTTTTTCGAAATCCCGTTTTCGACGGTTTTGGGGTCAGAAAAATATACTGCTTCATTTGTGAGGATCCGCTAGCCCTCCGATAGTTATAAATGTAAAAATCGGACAATATTGCTGATAGTTGGACAATGCGACAACGTCGTTGGGTTGAATAATGAGCTATTTACACAGATGTCTCATTATTGGATCCAATCAAGGCGACATCTTGTTGGTGTTAATAAGAATAAGAATAATCCTTGCTATTCCTTGAGGTTTTTCACCCTCAAAAAAAAGCTTAATCCTAGTGCTTGCTTTCCTTTTATTCCTTACAAAAAAATATAATATTATTTTCCTAACAATGATGAAATGTTTATGGAATAACAGTATTATTGTCTGAGGGCGTTGAGGATTCATGTAATGTTGTTGGAAAGTTAGAGGAGGACGTTTTTCAACTAAATAACAATAACAATAGGCATTTAAAAAATTATTGGTTGGAAAAACGAGCTATCTGCAACCTTCAATGTCTTGTGGTGCCTCGAGTAAATTATTTAAAAATATTAAATCATATGGATTCGATCCGTCCTTAGGCACGGTTAATTTTAGTATATCTGGATTTTTTAAATATTGAAGCAGGAATTTCTGAAACTTTTTTTCGATTCCCCAAAAATTTTGAAAAATGCAGATTGCTCGTTCTTCGCGCAATGCCTTCATTTCCTATTTTATTTTCGAGCTATTTTCCTTGCGAAATCCGAAATGGGAGTGAATGATTCCTTCGTTAAGTCCTACTTTTTTCAAATGAAATGCAAATATCTACCGTGAATCTGAACCCGCAGATTCAGTACAAGGAGAGCCATCCCCTTATGGCGAAAAAATACAAGAGTGTAAAAGCTCTATTTAAAAATTTATTTATAATTTATTCACATCTGTGACTTCTAGTTGAATCTTTCCTGGACCCTTCCTGGATGTTTTTAGATACGGAAAAGACGGCACTTGAAGGGGAGTAAACAAAACACAGACCTACGTCGAGAACCAACCTCCACGGGAAGTCGGAGAGAAATGAATTTTCGGGAAGGTAATGGCCAGGTTACCGAAAAAAAACTGGCTTAACCCGCTTCTCATCCAGTGAAGAAAGTTAAATAACTCGAAAAAAAAGTTTTGTAACTCGTTGCGGCTGGAACGGTGAAGCGAGTGATAAGTTCTGTAACTGAAAACGGCAGGAACGCGACAATCGTGCGCACTGGGCCACTGCGCACAACTGGTTTAAGAACTGACTGTGGCAGGAACATACCTAGTATTGTGTGAGTTGAAGGGGTTTTGGCCTAACAAAATAATTCCTTTTCAAGCCCACAGCATTAAAAAACCCTCCCATTTTTCAAATCGCTTATTTACATCATGAATTGTGCAATCACATCATCGGGGACATGAAAGTGGCAAATGAAATGAGAATGACTCTAGAGTAAATACGTAAACTACCTCATCTCATTCTAGTTTATTCGCAATTTCATCATCAAACTTCCTTGTTTGAATTCGGTTCAAATACTTATTTGAATCCTACTTAACAACTGGAGACCTCACGTTCCACTCTGTCGATGCTCCAGGTTTCCCGGAAGAATGGCTCAAAACACCCCGCCTTCAGTCTTGAGGGAACGCTTGAGGAGAACTCAGGAAATCACTGGAGAAGGAATTGGCCGAACTTTGTGAATTGACTACGTACGAAAAGCAGCTTCTCCTCGTGAAACAAGTACGTATATTTCATATTTCATTCGCGTTTGGATTTTTCTTGCAAAATAAGGTTGATGTGTGCCAATTCTCTAATTGTCTCCAAATCCTATATTGATGAGGCTATGGTATCATATTTTTTCACATCTTCATGTGAAGTGCTGAGTTTTCAGGAGCACCTCTAAGTTATGAAGTCGAACTGTATCATTCAACCCCATCCTGGGTTTGGTTGGCACAAGCGGTGGGGTTGGTTGGCACAGTTTAGAAAAACTCCCATAAAATGAATAATGACTTCATCTTTCTTTCTTTGGTCTGATGATTGCAAGTGTGATTTATAAGGAAAATCGAAAACGAATGTCACCCACTTTCAGCAATTTTATTCAACAAATCCGCTTTCAAACAAAAGTTTTGACACGGATGCTTATTAAGTTACTAATTGAAAACGCTAATATAGCAGTTTAGGCATTTCTTCCAGTTTTTATCTTAGCCTAAGGATAGGTTGGCTATATGTCATCTAACATCAAGGCCAACCAGCTCCGAGCTGGATTTCAAAACAAAAATTGCTGCCAAGGTCCAAGAGAACTAAAATTGAGACGGAGTTTTACATTAAAGTAATCAGAATAGCGCAAAGAATTATATCGTCGTATAAGATGCATCATCGCATATATGCCATAGATATATCTAACTTTGGCCTACTTTTCAGGAGAGCATTAAAACCGATTCGGTGGTTACCCCTATTATATGGTTTTTTTTTTCGGTTTTCTTTTTCACTCTATCTTGAATGATGGTCTGTTAACGTAAAAAGCATTCAATCGCACAGTAGATGTCATTTATGTGGTGCATCATGTGGTACATCATAGCACAAGTAAGGGGGAAAAGATCAACAGCACAGCACATCTACGAGATTTTTTGACTTATAAGTCAAAAAATCTCGTAGACGTGCTGTGCTGTTGAACTTTTTCCCCTTACTTGTGCTATGATGTACCACATGATTCTTGTTGTCATGATGAAATGGCAATATTCCGTAGATGTGCTATCCTCCCTACATCTTATATTATTTAACTGGGCAGGACAGATGCGTAAATAATAAGAAAAACAAAGAGGATCCTCTAGAACAGAGGCTCCCGTCATATAATTTGACTCCTTCCAGAATTTGTTAATTTCCACAAAACTTGCACAAAAAAATCTGTTCCTTCTATCAAAACCAAATCTTTAATTGGACAATTTTAAATTTAATTCCCTGAATTTTCAAATAAATCATATTTTTAACTGGTTTCAATAAAAACTGTCCTTTCAAGCTCAACCCGAAAGCACCTTCATCTCAAATCTTGATTCAAGTGTCGTTGAATGATTACCGATTCCGATATCAAGTACATACAAGTGTATTTAAAAACTAAAATATCTAATAGTGTTTTTATTGTCTAAAGGGATGTACGAAGATGGAGGAAATGAATCGGCGTCTGCAAGACGAAAACCACAGTTTAATCCAAACCTTGGAACGGCATGATGATGTATTGAAAGGTGTAACGAAATCCAGCAGAAGAAAATCAGATTCTCAAGTTTGAAAGATGACTCTCTCCTCGCTGGACACAGGTTGGGCATTCATAATATATCTGCACATTGCTGTAATTGCTACCTATTTGAATTTCAACTGATTCTTCTAATTAATCACGATGTTGTACCTGCATACCTACCCCGTGAGGAAGAACGTCCTTAGTCTATTTTTGCGATTTCGAGAAAAACGAGGTTAAGTGAGATTTCTTCTGCCATCCACCCAGTTCAATTAATTCAAGACCAGTTTCTTCTTTTTTTTTTCTTTTTTACGCAGGTACGCTGGCAACATCGGCCATGCCTCTCCTAGCAGCCCAATACAACGCCGCTTTTAGTTTTACAGCAATTTCTTCTATCGTGTCTCATATCTATTCCCCCGTTCAACCATGCAATTAATTAGCGCAATTATACGGACATAGGACGGTCTAATATGCACTAGGTACATCGAACGACTGGAACGTATATGGTACCAGGTTAGAACGTCCTATCTACAGGGAAAAGTTCGTTTCATTCGGTTTTAAAAATAGGTACTAATATAACCCCATATAAAAAATGTTCTCCAATAAATTATCGTTCGATAAGACCATGAATCAATCCCAAGTTGAAATTGAATGTCCAGGAGTCCCTGCCTCCTATAGGCATTTTTTACCTCATACCTATTCTGCCGTGCTAACGAAAATTGCAGTAACTCCACATTTTGGTGGTTTTGAGTTAGACCTCTAGGGGGACTCGTACGTTGTTGATTCATCATATGGAGGGTCAAAGTTCACCAGGAAAGCCCTTTTTCCCGCCTAAATCGATAAGCAATTTTGCAGTAAGCCCCACGAATATTGAGTCTTGCCAAGCTATATCGCAGTAACTCCATTGCCCAACGCTAAAATGCAGTACCTCCAGCTCAGTTTTTTGGAGTTACTACGATATAGCTTAGCAAATGGAGATACTGCAATTAAGCTTAGCGACACTTGATATTCATGTGGCGTTTACTGCAAAATCATTACTGGAATGATGGATCTACTGCGATATAACGTAGGCTCAAACTTAATTCAAACTTTCTTATTGTAAAATAAATATCATTCATTCACTTTGTACTACCTGTTCCAATTCTTCAGGAGTTAGGTACCATTGGGTGAGAATTTATAATTTAAATTCATCTGGTTTGAACGACGAAAACATTGGGAACATACGAAATATTCCATTCCGAAGTAGGATGAAACGAGGGCACAGATTAAACTAGACCTTGATGGATGAGGGGGAAAGATAAAATACTTCATTTTCATAGATAAATTAATCATGAGTTATGCAGCATAGTTTTCAAGTGGGAAGTGAAAACGAGGTGATAATTGACAGAAATGGATATGGTGAATTTACGAATTTGTTTTTCAGTGGTAATTGCTTAGCTAAAATGCAGTATAATCTGAGTCGTTATGGCTACTACTGCAGTTAAGAGTAGTAAACGTGTATGATACCGTAAGCTTTAGTGCAGTAACTCCAATTACATGGCTTTTACTACAATTTAGCGTAGAGATTGAGGGTGATTTGTTAAGCCAAAATGCAGTATCCGCCCTGCCACATGTTAAATCGTTAAAAAATTCATTTTTTTTTTCATTTTGCTAATCAACCATCTCAATACAAACATATGACGTCACTGTTTGTAAAAAAATCATATTTCTAACATATGGCCCGGCGAAAAAACGAAATTGAGAGGAAAAATCGTTTTTTTCAACTTTCTTCATTATGGAGATACTGCAAACCAAGTTAGCACGGCAGTATTGGTTGTCTCTCTTTTAGTAATTTTTCTTTCAGTTAGTCGACTATGGAAAAACTTGCTAGGAACTCACCTTTCCAACGGTCAACTCAAAATAAATTAGCAACTGAGTTTAAGGGAGAAAATTATGTTTTAATGCGAACAACGGGAGATTTTTCAGCAAAATTAATGTTTGCCATCAAGATAGTATTTGGTTCGGATAGGATTGGCATGGTTGATAGAATTAAATTGTCCACAATCGACTGAATGATGATTCAAATTACGAATAATGGTTTTTTTAAAAATAATAGTAAGTAGGTACCTAATAAGAAATAATGTTGATTCACTTCTTTAAATTTGCAAAATTAGACACATGGCTGCTTTCACGCATGTTCGTAGAAGGAAAATGCACAGATTTAGAAGATTTTCGAAAGTAACACATTACTACCGTTTTGACTCATCGACCATAGATTTTTAACTCCAAACATTTTTGCCTGAAAATACCGAAATGGCGTTTTCACCGCGCCAGAAAATGGAAGTTGGTATCTCTTCGATTTGTTAGTTACCCCAGGTTTCGAGTTGGAGTTGCAGAAGAGGTATCTATATAACATAATGTGGATAATAACATTATACATGCCGTTGTTCGACCGATTCCCACATTTAAAATATATTATATTTTAAATATGGGAATCGGTCAAACAACGGCATGTAAGACCAAATTGTCAGCCTCAACAGAACAATGACATGATACATGGGATTTCCGAACATTCTGTGGGTTCTCATAGAGTACATAAGCCCCTCCTGATGATCTAACACCTGGTATGCTGGTATCAAGTGTCGTTAAATCAGTAAATTTTACTCCCTGCCGAACTGTTTGAAACGTACAATAATGACCGAGATGCATCTATGGAATTTTGAATTAAACTCGTTATTTGTACAGTTTTTTCACGTTGCAACCTGATTTTCAGGTGGTGAATCTTGAAAGGGACCAACCATGGTAACCTGATGAGCACTATAGTCAAGTCAATCATTCCAGTCGACTTGAACGCAATGATTTACTGGAACGCTGACGCTTTGAGCAAGTTCTACAAGAAACTTGGAAATCCTGAGAAGGCGCTCCTCTACAGTCTTTTGGCAGATGATTGGACGAAGGCAGTTGAAAAGGTTCTTTGGCAGGAAGAAGTTGGCGCTTGGTCCGACTGCGATTTAATCAACCAGGTAAGATTTTGTAGACTCTAAATTTAATACTTTGGGGTAGAGTTGAATGTAAGGGTGGGTAGCTAATCAGACTAGTTTTCGAGGGAGGTTCAAATATAAACGAGCCTTTGGCCCTCGAGAGCTAAGTATGAATCGGGCTGCTGTGAAAAGGCTTGAGAAATTACCAAGCCCACTACTTTAAACCATTTCTTCACCTGCTCACACGATGAGATGGAGATTCACACATAATAATATTATGTGTATATTATTATGTATGCTGTATTTACAGCGTGACGTACTACAATCTGGGGAAAGGAGCGTGTTCATACCCTCAAATATGAGCACAAAGTGTTGAGTTCAATATAGGGGTGTGAAGTTGACGTCCAAGAAAGGACGAACAGGAGGTAGGACCCTGTAGTCATACCCAGTAGGGTCCAGAAAAGGGACTATGACGTCCAGGAAAGGGACCTTGAAGTCCATACCAGACTATAGGGCACAGAAAGTGGCCCATAAAAGGGGTGTTTACGTCCAGGAAAGGCACCTTGTAGTCCATACCGGACTAAAGGGTCCAGGAAAGGGACGTTTACGTCCAGGAAAGTGACCCGGTAGTCATACCGGACTATGGGATCCAGAAAAGGGACGTTGACGTCCAGGAAAGTGATCCTGTAGTCATACCGGACTAAAGGGTCCAGAAAAGGGACGTTGACGTCCAGGAAAGTGACCCTGTAGTTCATACCGGACTATGGGGTCCAGAAAAGGGACGTTGACGTCCAGGAAAGTGACCCTGTAGTTCATACCGGACTATGGGGTCCAGAAAAGGGATGTTGACGGGGCAACACCCTTTATACGGCAACAATTCGACATTTGTATCATTGACCATAATTATTAATAATTATTATGTTAATTATTAAGTAATGTCGATCTCCAATACTATCATGTTCTATTTTGTTTCATGTGATTTCATTTATAAATATTCCCACATGGTCTATTGCAGATTACGGGAGTTCTACTACTGGGATTCCTACTGGATCGTGAGGGCCTCTTGTCAAGGGTACGCTGGAGAACTTCATGAGTACCGTCGAACGTTACGGATTCATACCAAATGGAGGTAATATCTTCAAGTCGTTTCTAAATAACGTACAGTTCGACAGACGTAACCTCGCACTTAGGACTGGTGATTCTGATAGGGAATGGGGGCGACAACCCTTACTATTCCTAATCTCAAAACATTGACCAATTGGCTAATAAGGGTCGGGACACGGTCTTTCCAGGCCTGATGTTTTCAGCCAAGAGAGTACCTACACGCCTCGAGGTCAAGTGCCAGGTTACGTCTGTCGGACTGTCCATCCATAGTTGGTGGAACCAGTTAGGAGAAGCGTAGTCTGGTGCGGATCGGCTCTCCTTTACGCTACTTTTCCATCTTGGAAGAAGAGCTAGGACCACAATGTCGGACCATGGCTTGGTGTGAATGGGGAAGCCTAATCCGACAAATCACTGAGACATAGAAAGCGGTAGGTCCTCCCAAAGGTTCTGAAGTGAGGGCCAGGCCTGCTACCATTCAAGGCCTAGAGGCTCATGACGGAAGTCAAGTACTAAAGATGACTGGAATGGAATCCAGTTGTATTGAATTGAAGTACTCCGGATCACTAACTATAGTATAAGATCGTTACCTCCACGCGAAAATTGCCTATCTGCTTTTTTGATCATTTTGGTTTTAGTGCATCTACAGATGTGAGAAACGAATTTCTTATTTTTCAAAAATCCACTGGGAACGTATGTCGGTGTGCCCAACTCAGGGTATTGTTATTTATTATAAAAAATTGTTATTTATTATTTACCTAAGATATGTGTAAAATATTTTTGTTCAATAATCTGGGGCGTGTATAAAACCTTCTTGAAAATATTATTTTCAAGAAGGTTTTATACACGCCCTAGATAATGAATAATCATTTACTGCTAGGCTCTCACATTACAACGCTCATTCGTAGGGTCGCTTCCTGTAAAACCACCAAACTAATCAGAAGTGGAATTTGACTTACTGTATCCATACCTACTTGAAATTTTGAAATGAATGGAGAGTGCCCCAGAATGAATTGGAACAGAGTTGTGAATAATACATGTTCTAATATTTTTGAAGCCATTGAAGTAGCACATTTTCAATGATAATACGTTTAGATGTTGCCTCAATTATTGATAATTCAAGACTAATTCCAGGTGATGATGATTGGCGACGACGTGGCCCACGACGTCGGAGGCGCCCAGGCTGCAGGACTGATGAAGGGTGCAGGACTGCGAATAAGCAAGTTTTCTAAGACGAAAACCATCCCACGATCAAACCTGATCTGATCGTCGACAACCTCGCACAGGCTGTGGACATGCTGGTCAGCTCATCAGCGTCGTGATGTAAAATAGCGTTTATGGTACTCACTCATCCAGTTACATCTGGGCTGTCATAACCCCACTCAAGGACCATTTCTCTGCTGCCGTTTATTCAGGTTAGTTATTGAAAGGTGACACAAGAAGGTTTCATGCTGACCCTGACGTTCTGTGTTCAAACTGCGATACATTGGAATAAGTCTGCAGACACTGGATTTGGAAGTGCTAATTGAGGATTTGCGTCCAGTTATTAGAAATAGTTCAACGAATAAGAAACTGCGTTATTTAATGTTATTGTATTTTTTAATAATTACACCGAGTTTAGATTCGGAACTGAACTCTTTTTATTTTTTTAACAACTGTCCTAAATTCGTATGATACTAATAGTAATAACTGTAGTGATCTTCTAAACATCTCCCCTCTCAAGTCTCCGCAGTTCTTGCACAAGTCTCATCGGCTTCCGAATGGCTCTTCCAGAGCGAGTATGCCCAGGCAATGTCGGGTGGCCGACTTCTTGGTCTTCTGACTGGTTGACCAGTTTGCGAATCGGATTGAAGTAAGGAGCTGCCTTTAAATGAATTCGATTACGCCGAATTTTTCGTTGGTCTGTCTCAAGCTCGTACGATCGAGGCTCATCGCAGATATCCCCCACTTTTAGGGGTTCGAGCAGCTGTACAGCGTGTCTGCGATCATAGTTTTTTTTTGTAGCTCTGTCGGTACTCATCTTCCTTCCTCCTCAAACCTCTAAGGTCAGGTTTTCCGTTCAAGAACATAGGAGAACATGGAATCCTATCTCTGAGCCTTCTGTTCATCAGAAGTTCACTAGATGTGAACCCATTTGTGAGCGGAGTGTTTCGATATGATAGGAGTGCTAAATACGGATCGTCAATGTTTTTCTTTAAGAGGGACTTCGCTACCTTAACTGCAGCTTCGGCAGCGCCATTACTTTGAGGGAAGTACGGACTGCTGGTGGTATGTACAAAACCATATGACTTGGCAAAAGTCTGAAATGCAGACCCCAGAACGGCTTGAAATTGTGTCCCGCAATCCGATCGAACCTCTTCTGGAATACCGTGGCGGCTGAAAAAACTCTTCAGTTTGGTTATGACTTCGTTTGACTGTAGCCCACTCAACTGGGCTAGCTCGAAGTAGCGCGAGTAGTAGTCCGTAGCTACAATGAACCACACCCCCTCCAATTTGAACAAATCAACACCAACTTTTTGCCACGGTCTGTTGAGAAATTCGGTCGGGATTAGTGGTTGCTGTTTGGCATTGCTATTCTGAATGCATTGTGGGCAGTTTTTTTACAGTTTCTTTGATATCTCGATACATGCCGGGCCACCAAACACTTCGTCTCGCTCGTTGTTGGCATTTCGAAACCCCGAGATGTCCTTCATGGATCCTAGAAAGTAAGAAATTCTGCATATCATGAGGGATGACTATCCTAGAACCTCTAAGGAGGAATCCTTCATTGTTGCTTATTTCCTCTTTGACAGAATAAAACTTGGATACTGATTGCCGGATATCTCTCTTATTCGGCCATCCTTCAATCGAATATTTCCAGAGCAGTCGACAGATTTCATCATTTTTCTGTCCGTTTTTTATTAGTACCAAGTTAGGGTCCGAAAGTTCAAGTGACGCTATTACGAGGTTAGAGTATGCTTCATTTTCTCTTGTAAGTTCGGTATCTGTCGAGGTTAATTGTGGAATGGGGCTACGAGATAGAGTATCCGCGATTAATAAATGTTTTCCTGGCACGTATTGCAACTCAAAGTCGTATCTCATAAGGCGAAGACGGATACGGAGCAGTCGCGGGGTGATGTCGTCAAATCCTTAGTCTGCAATACACTAACTAACGGCTTATGGTCTGTTTGAATGGTGATGCGTTTCCCGATGATGAAATCTTTAAATTTATCGCACGACCAACCTATTCCTAGTGCCTCACGCTCAATATTAGAATAATTCTTCTCTGCTGGAAGGAGTGTTCTGGATGCATAAGAGATGGGACGAAGTTCCCCATTGGATTGTCTCTGGAGTAGAACCGATCCCAGCCCTAACATTGATGCATCACAAGAAAGCACAGTTTCCAAGTCGGGGTTGTATGAAGCTAAAAAAGGAGTAGTGGTCAGTAAAGTTTTTATGGCCTCAAATGATTTTTGTTGCGGTTCCCCCCAAACCCATGCTGTTTTCGGGCTGAGGAGAGAACTGATAGGCTCCAAAATGTCAGATTTTAGAGGGATGAATTTGGCAACGAAGTTGACCATACCTAAGAACCGTTGTACCTCTTTGACATTTGATAGCGCCTTCAAGTCATTAGTTGCGCTTACCTTTTGTGGATCTACTGAAATGCCATTTTCGGAAATTATGTGTCCCAAATACTTTACTGTACTCTTCTTCAATTCCGTTTTTTCTTTGTTCAGGGTCATTCCTGCAGCCCTAAGTTTTGATAAAACTTCTCTTAGATGTTTATCGTGTTCTTCTTCGGTAGCTCCCCAAATCAAGATATCGTCCATCATCGCGACAGCGTTTTATTGATTTCCAAGAATATCGTTAACGGCTTTTTGAAAGACCTCGGGTGCGGAAGTGATTCCAAAAGGTAACTTCAAGAATTTAAAACGTAAAGAGAAAGAGTAGGGAAGCTGATAAACCATGGTTCGATTTCAAATGTGAAAAATTAAGAAAACAATGTTTAAGCTTATTGAATTTATTTAGAAAAACTAACTCCGGCATAGTAAAAAATGACCACCTTTGTAGTAGGGCAAAGTATCAGTTTTTATGTTCTGAAAAAAAGCGAGAATATCTCATATCCGCTTGTAGGGAGTTCCAGCATGTCCGAGACTCAAGAGAATTTTGGGAACTGGTCAAAAAATTTACCTGCTTGTTTTAGTTATGCATGTAACCCTAATTTGTTTTCCGATATTGTGATTTGCAAAAACTGAGCACCCGTTCATAGCTTTGTACTGCGCCCGTGTCATGTTTTGTTGTTTGTTTCTTTTTCTGTATTATAATTCGGTGATAGGTTCTGTGATATAAAATTTATATTTAATATAATTTAAAAATAATTGCGATTAGCTTCTACCTATGTGATTTAAATGTAATGAAAATTATATGTGATTTAAATTGAATGGATAAAATTTATCCATTTAAATTTTATAAGGAAAATAAGGAAAGGCGCTGTAATTTAGGATAATAATGGCGGAAACCGATCTCCGGCTCATAGCCTAGTGCTTCAGCCGTAAAAATATTTTTGTATCATCATGTGGTTTATAATATCTTTATTATAAATAAATATTTCATTCATTCATTCATTGGAATAAGTCATGATGTACCAACTTCAGTGAAAATATATTTTTACTAAAGAAGAAGATCAAATCTTTCAACGAGTCTAGCTCTGGGGTCTCAACTAAGGGTGGCTATGCGAGGGTTAAAAAAACAAATATACTAGAATTGCAACTACGACTTGTTTTATTATTTTTGCACACGCTCCTCCCAATATAAAACATTAGTTGTTTCTGGAGGTGTAGGGTAAAGTCGTGTACCTAGGGCCATTTTGTTTTTTACTGATGAATTATGGGGTAAAAACAATCTCAAATCGGCAAAACCACTTCAAAATCTGATAAAGGAATAAGGTGAGACCAAAACGCCACAAGAATTTTTATTTTAGTACAAAAATTCAAATTATGAGAAGAATTTTTCTAAAAAATGAAATTCGGCTCTAGGTAAAAGCACAGCAAGTACCTGGGGCCACTAGTTCTTTAACCTAGGGCCGCCCGCTTGTACCTAGAGCCACAGGGTATAATTGGCGAAATGAAGTATAAAAGCCATTGAAAAACCTTGATAACTTTATTTAGAATTCTTTTCTTCATCAGTCCTTATTTTAAACAACACAAAAAACTCTGCAAATTCTTGACACAACGGTTCCTTGTGCAGATCAGCCGTCGGGCAATGAAAAAATATCACATGACTTCACATCAATTTTACTTTCTTCATGTCAGTAGATTGTTGATATGGTGTTCTGGTGAACTCTAATAGCAGAGGAGATGCGGGCAAATACGGGCTATGGGTCAAAAAGTGGTGGATTTACACTTGGCATATAGCATATAATAATTATATAATTATTACATTTTTCAAAAACTAAAGGCAATAGCTAGAGAAAAAAAACTCTGCAAATTCTTGACACAACGGTTCATTATCTTCTTTGTACAGATCACCCTTCTGTCTAGATCACTAGGTCGAAATGTCTAGATCCTAAATGTTAGATTAATTATTATTATCAATTATCACTAATTATTAACAATTGTATCAAGTACCTAGTGAAAATTATTATAATTTATTGTTAGGTATTAATAATTCGTATTTATTATTAATAATAATTATTATTAATTATGATTAATTAATACGATATAATTCTGGGGTTTTTAATACTACGTCGGTAATAATTTTTCTATAAAAGAAGTACCTACCAACAAACATTCGAAATTAACTTCATTTCCGTAGCACGAAACGCACCACAGAAAAACAAACTCGACATCAATTAAGCCATATGATGTTCCAAAGAGCTTGTTAGTATGAAAATGGACCTGTATTTCTACAGTTTGATTCACGATCGTGTTGTGAGGCACAATCTTTGAGCCGTCATTGTGAACGAACGGCTGGTCGTACAAAGCTGCGGATGGTCTTAAAAAATTCTACGGAACAAACTCTATCTAAATATGAAATAAAAAACATACCGTTTCATGTGAATTTTTCGAGATATGAAATTTTCAAAATTTCAAAATTCGTTTTGAACCCCTTCCCCTTGACCAAGGGTTATGAAAAGTTTCGAGGACCATTGTGGGGTTGGTCGAAACCCATAAAAAAAATTTCGTAATTTTAACTCAACGCTAACTGGGCAAAGTGGCGCGGACGGCGTACGGCGGAAGGCGTACGGCGGACGGACGGATTTTTTTATATTCGATTTTCTGAATCTACGTATCTTGAAACGTAAACCAACAAATTTTGAGGGGGGATTAAAAAAATTTTTTCTTTGGGCGATTCCAATGGTTCATTATCGAAGATAATAAACCAAAAATCAACGATGACAAGACGCTTCCTTGAGGCGTACCCACAGACACTTCTAGCCAGTCCGAGGTATCAACCTTTCAGTTAGGCGGATAACTTATTTAATCTTATTAGTATAGCTAATTTGCAGTTCAAAAAGAGCAAGAAGTTGTATTTGTTTTTTGTAGATTTCCGAAAGGCCTTCGATTCCCTGTCCAGGAGCGCAATCACATTCAAGTTGTTCAATACAGGTGTCTCCACGAAGTTCATAAATATTGTAAATGGGCTTTATACTAATACTACAGCCCAAGTGTGGTCTGCAGAGGGGCTATCACGAGAATTGGATATAAATACGGGAGTGAAGCAAGGCTGCCTCTTAAGCCCTATGATTTTTTCGTTGTTTTTAAATGACATAGTTGAGGCACTTGAAGGGGGCGTAAACATAAATGGAAGGAGAATTAATGTGTTGCTGTATGCGGATGACTTGGTCCTACTTGCAGATAATAGATCGATCCTACAACAAATGATTAATAGACTGGCCAGCTACTGTAGGGAGTGGAACTTGAGCATCAATTCATCAAAATCAAAGATTATGGTTTGTGGTAAACATGGGGGCCGCTTGGCAAGGAAAGAAAAATGGTTCTATAATGGAGAAGAACTAGAAATAGTTAATCATTATAAATATTTAGGAATAGTGCTAACCCCAACCTTGTCACTGCAAGAGCATTTCAGAGAAAAAATAACAACCGCTAAATATGCACTTATAAGTGTCTGGCCCAGGCTCTTGAATAGTGACCAAATCCCGTTCCAAAAGAAGTTGGATATATTTCTGGCAGTGGCAAGATCTATAATCTGTTATGGCGCACAGGTTTGGGGATTTAAAGAGTACGAAACCATTGAAAAACTGCTCAAGTTCTTCGCCAAAAAAGTGCTCAGATTGCCGACCACAACGCCCGACTATGTACTTTACAATGAGCTAGGCATCAAAAGATTGTATGAGCACACAATGCAACTACATACGGAATACATAAAAAAGGTATCCTCCCTCCCGAGTGACAGATTGCCTCTATTCCTGGCACAAGAAACATGCAGGGTTGGGTGTGGTTGGTGGGAGGAGTGGACAAGGCTGTTGGGGAGGTATGCAGGTGGGACGGTCGAATTCTCGGATCTGCAGAACGTAAAGGTTGTTGGTGACAGGTTGCTGCTGGAAATAGGGAGGGCAGAGCGGAATACCATTGAGCGACGAATCCGGGAGACTGTTCATTATTGTCTCTACGCCTCCTTGGATCATAGTAAGACAGACTACGTCCAGTTAAAAAGCAGCACGTTAGTCAGCAATATAATAAAAGCAAGAGGTGAGCTCCTGAGCCTTAATACGATGCCACATAGGGAGGACAGGAAGTACAATTGTGCCCTCTGCAACATGAACACCCCAGAGGACACGGTGCACTTTTTGGCAATTTGCCCAGTGCTATCTGAATACCGCGCACGCCATCTCGGTAGTGGAGACCTAACCTATCAACAGTTGCTGTGCGTATTGAATGGAGAGAATTGGGAGGGTCTACATAATTTTATAAGATGTGCAAGCGTGTACAGAAAATGCCTGTTAACCGAATTTAATTACTTCTAACCATTAATTACCACTAAAGTAAGTAAGTAAGTAAGCAACCATTTCAGGTTGGATTTCCGTCCGACTGCCGTTTTATAGGCGTCGCGGACGTCATCGGCTGTCCACCTAGGTGGATCAGAATTGTTCCGATGATTTCGCTTAAAGCTACTCATTGCCTCGCCCCCTTGAGTTGAGAGGGGATCGCCGTACAGAAGCGTGAAAGATTACTTGGACGGGACCCACCCACCGGCGGTCACCCATCCAAGTAATAACCACGCCCGACGTCGCCTAACTTCCGTGATCTGACGAGAACGGGTTCTTTGTGACGCCTGCCCCGTACGGCTTCCATTAATTACCACTAACTACCTACATATATAAATTGATGTACTATTTAAAGATATTTAATTATTGTTGTGTTTATTGCTGTTATGAAGTTGATTACTGACAAATGTGAACAAGAATGACCAGCCTGGCAGACGGTCTTACCATTGCCTAAGATGTTAAAGATGTAACCTGTATTTTTTTTGTTCGCTTAATAAACATCTTGATTCATTCATTCATCTTCCTTGTGCAGATCAGCCGTCGGGCAATGAAAAAATATCACATGACTTCACATCAATTTTACTTTCTTCATGTCAGTAGATTGTTGATATGGTGTTCTGGTGAACTCTAATAGCAGAGGAGATGCGGGCAAATACGGGCTATGGGTCAAAAAGTGGTGGATTTACACTTGGCATATAGCATATAATAATTATATAATTATTACATTTTTCAAAAACTAAAGGCAATAGCTAGAGAAAAAAAATCAACGATGACAAGACGCTTCCTTGAGGCGTACCCACAGACACTTCTAGCCAGTCCGAGGTATCAACCTTTCAGTTAGGGAGAAAGCTGGGGAAGGTTTCATGATTTTCTTTGGGGTAGTGGTAACACTGTAAAAATGTCAGGCCGCTTGGTTGTCAAAGACTGTCACTATCTGACATCTTTGATTTGTTCACTATTGAGCTCGGATTCAATAGTGAAGTACAGTCTGTCATCAAATTTTTGACTAGAGAAAGCCTTAGTGACGGTGAAGGAGGAATGAGTAGAGAAATAGGGAAGGATTACTCAACCATAATGTATTAGATGGAACTATAGCTTTTTCAAATTGAATTCGCCCTTTTACAAAATGCATTAGTCCTTTTTTAAAATGAATTCGTCCTTATACAAAATGAATTCGTCCCATTTCAAAATGAATTCGTCCCTTTTCAAAATGAATTAGTCCTATTACAAAATGAATTAGTCCTATTACAAAATGAATTCGTCCTTCATAAAGAGGGACCAAATGATATGCAGATACCTTTTCTCGGAGAATAACAATTTATTGCATTGGTTTGCATAGTTAATAAATATGTAATACCTAGAAGAAATTTACAAAGTTTACAAGGAATAATTGATATAAGAAATTTACGGAAAGTTGGCAAGACTTTCATACAAAGCCAACGTATAACAAGGTTTTTAGAGCGGTTTTTAATCTCAATGTAGAGGCTGCCCTGACGCTGCTCTAGGCATGAGGAAAAGCATATGCATAACAAAGTTGGTACAGTCATCGGGGGTGATCGCGGAGACACCCTCTATTATTGTTTCACGCAAAGGATGTTCTCCCGGACTTCCAAGTGTCCCTCGAACGACGGTTTTAATTTTCGAAAACGCCTGCTCGAACTGAAGGACAAAAATGGTTTGGCTATCACGGATTCGAAGATAAAGGAGCTCCATTGAGAAGATGTGCGGGAGATAAGGGATGACACGTAGAAGATTTCCGCGCCCTTGCATAAAGACCGCATGCCTACCGCCACCGTTTTCCAGACGCCGCCCTTATTACCTTCAAGATTTGGTCCCTCTTTATGAAGGACGAATTCATTTTGTAAAAGGACGAATTCATTTTGTAAAAGGACTAATTCATTTTACAAGAATAAATATGAATAAATAAAGAACAATATAAATTGTTACAAGAATAAATTGGATGGGTTGATTAGATACGTAAAGAATAGTTATTATCGAAAAGGTATTCAAAAGGCCGGTCGAAATGCGAAGGAAGTTTGGAAGCTGATCAATGAGAGTGTTGGCAGAGTTAGAGTTAGAGAGGAGCTCTAAAGAAGTCGCTTCGGTGAAGGTAACTGGTATAGTTCTGAAAACGGACACAGATCCTAAGGGGGTGGCTAACGCGCTGAATGATCACTTTTCAACGGTAGGGGAGAATATAGCAAAAACCGTTACAAACAAGGAAATTCGTTCAGTTGATTCCAAAATTTATCAATACTCAGAATCGTTTCTAGAAGTGTCAGAGGTAGATGTCAAGAAGGTGATCGCTGGTTTGAGAGGTGGATCTAGCCCAGGTATGGATAAGTTTAATGTGGAAATATTTAAAAAATATAAAGAACTCCTCGCGCCTCCTCTTACATTCATTGCAAACTACAGCTTTCGTGTAAACCGCTTCCCATCAGCCTATAAAAAAGCTTTACTGATTCCTGTCTTTAAAAAAGGTGACCCTGAGAGGACATGGGCAACTACAGGCCTATTTCCCTCCTGCCAATTATTGCTAAAATAATAGAAAGGTTGGCTAAAACTTTTTTTGTTAATTACTTGGAAGCAAACGGAAAAATAAATGATAGACAATTCGGATTTCGTAAAGGTAGAAGTACAGATGATGCGATAAGCTATTTGGTCCAAAAGGTTGTGACTTCGCTGGATGCTGGGGAGAAGGTGCTTTCCATTTACATGGATATGGCTAAAGCGTTTGATACGATCCCTCATCCCCAGCTACTCACAGCAGTTGAACAGACAGGCATCAGCCTAGGATTTGTCAAATGGACAGCTAGTTACCTTGAAGGTAGACGCCATGTAACGAAGGTTGGTGATACCATTAGTGATGAAAGACCGTGTATTTGTGGCATCCCTCAGGGAACTGTGCTAGGGCCAATTTACTTCATTGTTTTTCTGAATGGGCTTCTGGAGGAGCGGATGGATGGAGTAGTGTTTTCGTTTGCGGATGATACTGTAATTATAGTCGCTGCTAAAACCTGGGAGCTAGTGACTGGGAAGGCTGAGGACTGCCTCATGAGAGCTGTCTCCTACCTGGGGGATATGGGAATGATGGTGAATTTTGCGAAGACTAATTTCATCGCTTTTGCTCTTAGAGAGAAGGATATTCCTCGTATCTGTACCATTAAATGCCACAGCAGGACTTGCGATCGGTTAGACTGTGTTTGTCCTGAAATAAGACAAGTATCAGCCACCCGTTACTTGGGGGTTGAAATTGACCAATGCTTGAAGTGGGACAGGCATATCAGGACGCTAGTCACGAGACTGTGTAAATTGGTTTATATATGTCGAGAGATGAGGAACTTTCTTTCTAGGGAGGCCATAAGAATGTTTTACTTTGCCCTAGTACAACCTCTTATGACATATGGGGTCTCTGGCTGGGGAGGTGCAAGCTCTGGGCTACTCAATACTGTCTTTGTGGCACAAAAAATGATTATTAAAGTTTTACTTAAAAAAAGGATGAGATATTCTACAGCCGAATTATTTAAACTAATGTTGGTCCTCCCTCTCAGATCTCTGATGGATAAAATAATGATAATTAGGGCTCGAAAATCAATAGAAAATAGCGATCTCTCACTACCAGCAGGTGGTGTAACGAGATACCAGAAGCAGAGATTCATCAGAGTGCCTTTTAGAAGAACTTTTCGAGGTCAGCTAGCCCACGACTATAGAGGTGCGACATTGTTTAATGCCTTGCCTGAGCACCTGCGCTCAATACCAAAGATATCGGTTTTCAAAGAGGAGCTCAAAAGGTACATGGAGTCAAACCGTATTCACTAAAGAGAAATGTTTTTAATTTTTTTTTTTAGCCTCAATTCTGAAATGACTTGTATTTTTAGTTTTACATTATATCTATATGTTGCATTATTGTACTCTTTGTCTTTTCATGAGGTCGTTGTTACATAGAGGCTTCAATGTAGTTTTTTTTTCTTCTTTCTTTGTTATGTTTCACTATATTAGAGGATCGATTTTATTTATGCATATATATATATTTTTTTTCTTCTTTTAAGCAATTGATTTATATTTTCAACAGATAGCAACTCCTTCCCACAGCACAAGTCCTAGACTTAAAGTGGGAAGTAGCATTTATAGTGTATATTTTACCTGTATATATCTGTCTTTTCAAATAAATGCATTATCTAAAAAAAAAAAAAAAAAATTTGAAAAAGGACTAATTCATTTTGAAAAGGGACGAATTCGTTTTGGAAAAGGACGAATTCATTTTGTAAATCGACTAATTCATTTTGTAAATGGACTAATTCATTTTGTAAAAGGACGAATTCAATTTGAAAAAGCTATATATTGCATTTTATAAAATAGTAAGTACAACTACTTTATTATGAACAAAGCATCACACAAATTGACTAGATGAGTAGAGCCACAGATCTGACAATGGCCTCGCCTGCAGCTTTTGCCTGTTGAACAATCAATTATTTGCTATTGAATATATTCATTATCGTTGAACCATACGCATTAATTCTCTAGTTCCAGTGATTTTATCATAAATTGACTTACGTTTACGTGTATGGCGATAATGGTGAAATTCCTATTGGAAACGGTGGTGGGGGCAGTGATATTGGCCCAGCCGTCGGCTTGTACATCAATCAGGGAGCCACCACACGATTTGCCTGACGAAGCTGCAGAAATGATGTCTCAGTACTTCCCGGGCTGAAGACCAGTCTGTAAGAAATAAGAGCATATTCTATACCTGTATTTCTACTTTAACCCGCCAGCACTCGCTGCGTGAGATTTTCTCTCACATGTCTGGATAAAACGGTGTTGCCATGGGAACATGAAGGTGGCAATGTTGAGCTCTCGTATAGCTGGAGGGGAGGAGCTTCTAGACATAGGACAAACGACAGTCAATTTCAGTGACCGCTAGGCTTCCGAAAATACAAATTATATTTTGGTTAGAGCTGGGTTGTGAGAAGAAACTCTCACGCGCGAGTTCTCAGTTTTAATTTTTCCAGTGCCTGTGAAACTTTTTCTCGCACGCGAGTGCTGCTACACTAATGCGAGTATTTCATAAAACCGTCTCAATGCAGTGCCTAATTTTTGCATCACTATTTCGTTTTACTTTGCTTTACTCGCGAATTTTCAAAGAAAAGGATGTTACTATTGCAATGGGCTCTGCAAGTTACATGTTAACTACTTGTCTTACCCATTCTATTCGTCGACGCAATGCATAGTCCCAATTATCTACTTTATTAAAGTTACTCGTGTAATGCCAAGGTCAGTTTATTTTTGAAGAATAGATAAATATTTCACGACTCGGTCGTTTTTATTATTCCCATCCGACGGATCCAAAAATCGACTATTGCTTTCCTAAGTAGGTACCTACCGGTACCAATTGAAAAAAAAAAAACTCTGCAAATTCTTGACACAACGGTTCATTATCTTCTTTGTACAGATCACCCTTCTGTCTAGATCACTGGGTCTAAATGTCTAGATCCTAAATGTTGGATTAATTATTATTATCAATTATCACTAATTATTAACAATTTTATCAAGTACCTAGTGAAAATTATTATAATTTATTGTTAGGTATTAATAAGTTGTATTTATTATTAATAATAATAATTATTAATTATGATTAATTAATACGATATAATTCTGGGGTTTTTAATAATACGTCGGTAATAATTTTTCTATGAAAGAAGTACCTACCAACAAACATTCGAAATTACCTTCATTTCCGTAGCACGAAACGCACCTCAGAACAACAAACTCGACATCACTTAAGCCATATGATGTTCCAAAGAGCTTGTTAGTATGAAAATGGACCTGTATTTCAACAGTTTGATTCACGATCGTGTTGTGAGGCACAATCTTTGAGCCGTCATTGTGAACGAACGGCTGGTCGTACAAAGCTGCGGATGGTCTTAAAAAATTCTACGGAACAAACTCTATCTAAATATGAAATAAAAAAACATACCGTTCTATATGAATTTTTCGCGATATGAGATTTTCAAATTTTCAAAATTCGTTTTGAACCCCTTCCCCTTGACCTAGGGTTATGAAAAGTTTCGAGGACCATTGTGGGGTTGGTTGAAACCCATGAAAAAAATTTCGTAATTTTAGCTCAACGCTAACTGGGCAAAGTGGCGCGGACGGCGTACGGCGGACGGACGGATTTTTTGGTTTATTATCTTCGATAATGAACCATTGGAATCGCCCAAAGAAAAAAAAATTTTAACCCCCCCTCAAAATTTGTTGGTTTACGTTTCAAGATACGTAGATTCAGAAAATCGAATAAAAAAACTCTGCAAATTCTTCGATAATGAACCATTGGAATCGCCCAAAGAAAAAATTTTTTTAACCCCCCCTCAAAATTTGTTGGTTTACGTTTCAAGATACGTAGATTCAGAAAATCGAATGTAAAAAAATCCGTCCGTCCGCCGTACGCCGTACGCCGTCCGCCGTACGCCGTCCGAGCCACTTTGCCCAGTTAGCGTTGAGTTAAAATTACGAAATTTTTTTTATGGGTTTCGACCAACCCCACAATGGTCCTCGAAACTTTTCATAACCCTAGGTCAAGGGGAAGGGGTTCAAAACGAATTTTGCAAATTTGAAAATCTCATATCTCGAAAAATTCATATAGAACGGTATGTTTTTCATTTCATATTTAGATAGAGTTTGTTCCGTAGAATTTTTTAAGACCATCCGCAGCTTTGTACGACCAGCCGTTCGTTCACAATGAGGGCTCAAAGATTGTGCCTCACAACCCGATCGTGAATCAAACTGTTGAAATACAGGTCCATTTTCATACTAACAAGCTCTTTGGAACATCATATGGCTTGAGTGATGTCGAGTTTGTTGTTCTGAGGTCCGTTTCGTGCTACGGAAATGAAGGTAATTTCGAATGTTTGTTGGTAGGTACTTCTTTTATAGAAAAATTATTACCGACGTAGTATTAAAAACCCCAGAATTATATCGTATTAATTAATCATAATTAATAATAATTATTATTAATAATAAATACGAATGATTAATACCTAACAATAAATTATAATAATTTTCACTAGGTACTTGATAAAATTGTTAATAATGAGTGATAATGGATAATAATAATTAATCTAACATTTAGGATCTAGACATTTAGACCTAGTGATCTAGACAGAAGGGTGATCTGTACAAAGAAGATAATGAACCGTTGTGTCAAGAATTTGCAGAGTTTTTTGAATGTGTGCGTTTGTCCGAAAGTGCGGCAATGAGACAATCAGATCGACTCTCTGACCCTCAGTCCGATCAGTTTCCACTTCACTTCTCATTTCCCTACTCTGGTGTTCTATTTTTGAAAAAAATAATTTTTCCTTGACGTTTTTGAATTCATTGATTTTCAATAAGTTAATTGAAATAAATAATAATATTATTTAACTATGACCTTTTATGTAACTTGATCAATTTATTGAAAATCAATGAAAACTTCAAATATTATTAGAAGTTTTCATAACACTGGTAGGTACCTAAGTCATGACAGGATTGGTACTGTTGGATAACGATTTGTGTAAAATTTTGTCATGACTTCATTTAAGCTAATAATGTATAATATATTATTATCTCAATTGTGATTTCACCATCGTGTTCAGCGTTAAAAAAAAAAAACTTTAAAATGAGTGTGACTTGTCAGACTGTTTAATTTTTAGCATGGAACATGCTTTAGCCTTGGACTAACTAGCCGAAAAGTGTCACGCGGAATGTGTCACGAAAAATGGGTGACGAAATTTTTTAATGATTTTCACGTACTTGTATTGTACTTGATGAAAACTAAAGAAGTTTCATTTCCCGAGAAACGACTCGGTTGTAACCGAGTCGTTTCTCGGGAAATGAAACTTCTTTAGTTTTCATCCGACAAAAATCGTTCTCCATTCGTTTGAAAGCTCTCGATTTATCAGGCATTTATGTCACACTTTTATATTTATCTACGAGATATTAATCGAACAATGCGATGTTATAAATGGTTAGTAAACAATCTTATGTTCGAGGGTCGAAGCTTCATTACCAGGGAAGCTAATTAGAAAACATACATCGTATCCATTGCCGTCACGACAAACAAACAGAGAAAGAAGACATAGCTAAAGCATGTTCCATGTTTCTCGATTTTTAGCCGCAGGCTCCAAACGGTAAGCATCCGGGGGGTCCAGGGGGGCTTGCCCCCCTGGCGAGGCGCGAAGCGCCGAGTTTTTGACATTTTATGTCTTTATGGCACATAACTCGAAAAACGTTACACAAAAGCGTTACACGAAATCGTCATGAAAATTTCTGATGATTTTCGCTTACAACCGATTCGTTGCTACGGAACTTTATCTTCGCCAGTTATCATCGTACAAAAATCGTTCACCACTCGCTGGATAGCTCTCGATTTACCTAACCATATTACGTTAACCACTGCGGAGTGCGTGGCCGACAAGCTGCGGTATGAGCGTGATTGTTTAAATAATTGTTTACACACAGGTGATCATTCTCAATAATTTATATTGTCTATACGAATGCAAGCTTCATAATTTATGATGAACCCTACAATTAAGTATAACAACTACGCTACTGGGGTAGGTGATGTAGTAGGTACTGTTTGAAGGTTCTTGAATCACTTAAAGACATAAAATGTCCCAATGTGTTGCAGACTCGTATGCAAGCATTTAATTCTCGAGTTTATCAAAAACAGGATGGAGTTGACATTCTTTTGACATTTTCATGTCTTTGCTTTGGCACATAAACTGAAACGGGAAAACTTTGTTTCCTTGATTCACCCTTTCCCTCAGATCACGTCAGAACACAAGCGACAGGCGGGCCACTACGTCAGAGCCTGTGACGCACGAGCGTATGACGTCATACGGCTGGCAGGAGGCCAACTAGTACGTCAGAGCCTGTGACGCACGAGCGTATGACGTCATACGGCTGGCCGGAGGGCAACTAGTACGTCAGAGCCTATGACGCACGAGCGTATGAGCAATTTTGGAAGAAGTAAAAGATTCTAAAACCAAAATTCACTTGCTACAGTTGTTTGCCAGCGATACTGATGAAATGTCGCTGGCAAACTTGGACGTTACGTCCATCCATCTTCTTTCCAGGCCTGAATTTTTGTTAATTCCGGCTAACCACAAAGCTCTTCTTTTGGATGAAAGTTCCTTAGTTTTTTTCAAACTGATTGGTGATGACTTTGAGGAGGCCAAGCATTAAGTAGCACCGTTTCACGGGCTTCAACCCGTCCCCACGTATTGTTGCACACTAAAATGGCGCAATTATGAATTTCAAAAGAGAAAAAACTCTGCAAATTCTTGACACACCCGTTTATCATCTTCTTTGTGCAAAGATTGTCTTCTTTGTTTATTATCTTCAGAGATGATGAATTAATTACAAATAAAATGTACCGATATAATTCTGGGGTTTTTAATTCCACCTACCTACGTCGGCTACCTACCTACGTTTCTATGAAGTACCTACCAACAAACATTCGAAATTACCTTCTTTCCGTAGAACGAAAAGTTCTTCAGAACAAAACCATCTCCCACAAACCATGTGATGTTCCTTACAGATGTTCCTTAGTATGAACATTGGTCTGAATTTCAACCGTTTGACTCACGATCGTGTTGATAGGTTTTTATAGGCTCAACCTTTGAGCCCTCATTGTGAACGAACGGCTGGTCGTACGACGCTGCGGATGGTCTCAAAAAATTCTAAAAAAATAAAAAATAAATAAACTCTATGTCAATATGAAGTAAAAAATACGTTTGTTCTATTTGAATTTTTCGAGATAAGTAAGTATGTAATTTTAAAATTTTCAAAGTTCGTTTTGAACCTCTTCCCCTTGACCTAGGGTTATGAAAAGCTTGTATGATCATTGTGGGGTTGGTCCGAACCCGTAAACCAAATTTCGTAATTTTAGCACTAGCACTGTAACTGAGCAAAGTGCCGCGGATGGCGAATTTTTGGTTTATTATCTTCAATAATGAAGCATTGGGATCGACCCAAAATTTTTTTTAACCCCCCAACAAAATTTGTTGGTTTACGTTTCAAGATACGCAGATTTAGAAAATCGAATAAGGAAAAATCCGTCCGTTCCATTTGAATTTTTCGAGTTTTGAGTTCTGACCTAGGGTTATAAAAAGTTTCGAGGATCATTGTGGGGTTGGTCCAAAAAATGGGATCGGGTTCGAAACGAATTTTGAAATTTTGAAAAATTCATAACTCGAAAAGTTCAAATATAAAGGTATAGTTTTTAGTTCACATTTAATTTAGAATTTAGAAGGTTTAGAATTTAGAATTTAGAATTTAGAAGGTTTAGAATTTTTTGGGACCGTCCGCAGCATACGATCAGTCGTTGGTTCGTGAATCAAACGGTTGAATTACAGGCCAACGTTCATACTAAGGAACAGTTGTTTGCAACATCACCATGTCTTGGTTTTTGTGATAAAGATTTTTCTGTTCTGAGGTACTTTTGTTGCTACGGAAAGAAGGTAATTTCGAATGGTTGTTGATAGGTTCTTCATTCTTTGAAACATTATTGCAGGCGTACTTAGGTAGGTGAAATTAATAATCCTAGAATTACATCGGTACATTTCATTTATAATTAATTTGTAAATTATTTGTAATTTGTAATTTATTCATCGTCTCTATCATTTAGTTTCTGCACAAAGATTCATTTCTCTTTCGCATACTTCATGAATAATAATGATCGAAATTACTGATACATAATATTAATTATTAATAATAATTTACATCACTACTTTATAATAATTATTATAATTCATAATCTGCTATTTATTAGTACAGGAGCCGGAGAGCCTGGCCACACTAGCGCTGTCTGTTGGATTCGAAAACGGGTCAACTAGAAACGAAGCGAGTTTGGCTGGTGACACACGAGGTTGCGGTGGTTCCACTCTTCGGCCTGGCAACACTGGGCTGAGCTGTGGAGAAAAAAAAAACAAACACATTTGCTGAAAGTAAATCTAATCCTGTCGGAAGTTGTGGTGAATTTAGTGATTTTCCGGGAGATTTCTCAGTATCGTGAATACTTTTCGTCGTTCTTGAAGATTTCTTCTACTTGTTCCAAGCTTTTTATTCGGCGGATGACGTACCTAATGAGTTGAATCTGTTGGTTTAGCGATGTGTGTTTTATCCAATATTGGGCTTGGCCGCTTCATGACGCTAGTCGGACAGCAATTGTCCTCCATTCCTGTCCTAGTACGGTAAGATGGATCAATTTTTTGATGGTGCTTGAAAAAATGGAGAATCTGCATGATCATTTGATGATGTAAGAGAAGGTATCAAAAAAGTTGACTTTACTCTAGTACTGACCACCTCTTCGTGCACTGCTAAGGTGCGGAATCGTCGGCTAAGAACCACAACTCAGCATCACATAACTCAATTTTCCTTACATTTCAGGAGGATGAAAAACTAATTTTGTAGCAATCTCGTGGCGAACTATTTCTTTTTTTTTCAACTGACAACCTCCTGGCACGAAGAAACGTTGAAATGGGAGTTTCACCCCACCCCTAGAAAAAGCGATGAGTTATGCTGTGCTGGCATAATGTTTCCGGCACTGTAGGTATGTGATGCTGGTTACCAGTGAACACGAAGTACAAAAATAGGTTCGAATTTCCTGTGTCTTCTTTGTGTAAAACTTTCATAAGGGTGTTTCTTAAAATGTGTATTTTTTACGGAAAAAAAATTTCTGAATTCAAAACGACAAAACTCACCTTTTTCTATCAAATTTGTGCTCTCCTAGAGTTCCTTAGTTAACACTGTTAGCAGCAGCACAGGATAGTAAGATCAACTACCATAATCTATTGTAGAAAATTTTGACCTGCCAGATGAATGAATAATTGTTAATAGGTAGTCTTTCATTTTGGCGAAGAGAAATTATAATATAATAACGCAAACATGTAAGAAACATTTTATTATAGAACTTTCTTAACATTTTTAAACTTTTAAATGCCATAACATAACATTTTCTTTTGAGTTTCTGTTTTCGTGGAGCCATTTTTGGACGTTGTTGTTTCAAGAAAAGAAAAACTAATAAGTTTAACCTATAAATAACAACTCAACAACATAATAAACTAACATTCTGGTTCTCAAAAGTCACTGACGGCCAGATGAATGAAGACCAGATGAATAGTAGTGGATGTTACGTGTTGGAGGTTGTCACTGCCGCCTGTCGTGACCGCCAATCTGGCAATAACTATGGCTGCCAGATTCTAAATTGATATACGACGTCTGTTGATAGACGTCTATCGGGGTCTAGGCGGCGTCTATCGACGTCTGGACGGCGTTTATCGGGGTCTAGGCGGCGCCTATCGACGTCTGGACGGCGTTTATCGATAGACGTCTGTCGGGGTCTAGGCGGCGTCTATCGACGTCTGGACGGCGTTTATCGATAGACGCCGTCTAGAAATCGGTAGACGTCGATAGACGCCCCTAAGACGTCAATAGACGCCGTCTAGACGTCGCAAGTTCATCTACGCCTGTAGATATGTCTACATATTTAGACGTCTATTCGACCGACCAAAAGTAACCATTTAATGCCATGCAGATCATCTACCGTAGACGTCTACTAGACGTGTTTACATCTACCAATTGATGTCTATTGGACGTCTGTCTGTTAGACGTCTATTTTCTGTGTGGGCTGTGGTCGTTCTTCAGGGTTCTCTTGTAGGAGGGTTGACTCGACATTTTCCCAACAACTTGGGTTGCCCAGAATCATGGGAGTACTTCCTGGGCGACTGCCAAAATCAGTGACACGTCGATGATTGCCAAAGATGTGCCATTATCCGTGATGTAAATAATGGGAATATTAATTTCTTTGTCTAATCTTTTTTTGATGTACCTAACATCCTTCTTTATTCAGGTGTCCTCTAGCTCATCTAAATCGGAGGGCATACAAATATAAATATATTCTGACCAATCAATGCAATTTCTGAGAAAAATAATATATTTATGCTCAATTCAATGCATTTGTCGTATCTTTCCCAAATAAATCAAATTATAAAGAATCCAACTGCACGCCATAACTCAATGTACTACAAAAAACCTGTTTTCTAGCAACGATTTTGCGATAATAATCGAGCCGTTGGCGAATGGTTTTTACAACGGATTTTGAAGGAAAAGACACCAATGTGTATTTACGTCAAATTTTGTGAATTTTCTGGCGAATATTTGTAACGAAAAACAACGCAAACTTACCTCAGGGCTGCAGCCGGGCGGGGAATCCAAGTTGAAATGGCTGAGATGTGCTATGCTGCTGCACGCTTTGAGTTAGGCGATGATGAATAAATCGCAAATCGTCGCTAAACAATCCGCATGGCACATCTAACAATTGCCTACTTTTCTGGAGGACAAAAAACTGATTTGTACTAAAGATGTTTATCTCATTTTCTCTCTCCTCCCCATTTCAATTGGTGCAGTTATAATAACATAACATAACATATTATCCAATAGGAGTTTAAATAATCAGAATAATATGAAAAATAGTGTAGTTGTGCTATGCTGCTCTATACGAATATTACTCGTGCTATGCTGCACGTCTCATTTTCTGCAGTTGTGCTATGCCGAACTTACTGAAACATCCATAATCAGACTCTGGATTAATCAGGATAGGTAAGGAAAGACAATAAGAGAAGGAAGAGAATAAGTTGAAACACATAATTGATTAAAAAAAATATCATTTTATTTTTCAATTAAGAAAAAATATATTTGCAAAAAACTATAAGAGGGACTGAAAATACCCTGAAATCTTCAAGAAAAAAACATTTTTGGTTTTCAATCAAGTGAATACAATTTTTTAAGGGAACTGAACATCAGAATTCCTACACAATTCACCGTCCTCCAGCTCTTGAAGATCTCTGACGCTTCTTTCGCTGTCACTCCAATCCGATCCAGAATCTTGCGGAAAAAAATAAAATAGGAAACGATTAAAATCTGTTGATCGCCTTCAAAAATTACAATGTTGGTCAAGAAATAAGGAGCGTGGACGCTGGAGAAACATTTAACAGCATAGCACATCAAACAGGTTCTAGGCTAATCAGAACAGCACATGTACAACTCAAACTTAACATGTCAGTTTTTGACATTTTATGTCTTGGCTATGGCACACAAACAAAAAAATCGTCACGAAAATTGTTGACGAAAACTGTTGACGAAAACTAACTTCCTCATTTTCCAACCCATGAAAATCGTTCACCACTCGTTGGATAGCTCTCGATTTACCTAACCATATTACGTTAACCACTGCGGAGTTCGTGGCCGACAAGCTGCGGTATGAGCGTGATTGTTTAAATAATTGTTTACACACAGGTGATCATTCTCAATAATTTATATTTTCAAGACGAATGCAAGCTTCATAATTTATGATGAACCTTTCAATTAAGTATAACAACTACGCTACTGAGGTAGGTGATGTAGTATAGTTCGAAGGCCCTTGAATCCCTTCTTTAAAGACATAAAATGTCCCAATGTGTTGCAGACTCGTATGCAAGCATTTGATTTAGTTATGAGGTTTTTTAAAATAATTTTCAAGTTTCCCAGCATTACCATTGTGAGCATCGAACATTATAGGATGTAATTGAGAAATAAATTTACTGAAAAAAAGGCGAGAAAAATGGTAATGATGCAAAACACTTCCTGAAGTCATCGAATTCTCCATGTCAACTGTCACAGATGTGTCATGCTGCCAGATGATTTTAGTTGTGCTATGATCACTATGATCGCAAATTGTAGCGCCCCGGACGGCCTGATCGAAAAACCAAGTTCACCAATCGCTCAGGTGCGAAAATTCAAATAAGGAAACACCAAAACCTCTTTCTCGTCAAAACGTTAGATATGTCATGCGGGTTCTTAAGCGACGAAATATTGGTTCACGGTGTTTTCTCCGCTGGAAACTGAATTTTCCACTAGTGGAGTAGCATCAAAAACTCATGTTGCCTAAAAATTGATTTATGCGATGCTGGTTCTTAGCCGACGAGATGTTTCTCGAGCTCCAAAAATAATCTACGTGCCTAGGTACTTGAAATATCGGCGGAAAGACTAGTTTTACTTCGATATTCGAATTCTACCTGTCTTTCTACCCTCCAATATCAAACAGGAGGTTACAATCCTATCGGTAATTCTAATTGTGCCTTATTGATAATTAACCTACCAATCCAATGTATTCCTTCTCAGATAAAAGCCCGGAGCACAATTTTTGAAAAATGTGGCACGAAGTCAGGAAGCAGGAACGGCGTATCCGGTGCATGATAGTTGATTACAAGAGGAGAGCTGAAAGGAGGAAAGATTACTATGAAAAGATTGTAAGTACATCGTGATGTTAAGATAAATCCGCTTCGAGTACCTACTTGTGGGCTTGGAAATATGAAACAACCAAATTTTCCTCGTAAACTGCAAGTACTGAGTACCTGCTGAACAACTCAGTGGTGTTGGATAAGAAAACTCATTCTTGTCAATTGAATTCAGTACGTTCTAAAATTTCGAATGTTGAGCTCAAAATCGGGCTCAGCGCTCAGTAAAAATGCCAATTGTAACCTCAACATTCGTAGCAGTTGGACCCGAAAGTAGATAACCCTGACAAGGGCAAAGCCGTTGGTGCCAGGACACAACTACCGAATTTTGGTTGTTTACAAATTATTTGTAACTAACTCTTTATTTTTGTATTTCAAATCATTGTGTTGTTTGCAGAAAGCGGATCCCACTCAGTTTTTACAAATCCATGGGAGGCCGTGCAAAATTCATCTTGATCCAGCAGTGGCTATGGCGGGGGACAGCCCTGCTAATATGTGAGTATTAATATGTTGTGAATCTATTCGGTTGGGTTTCTTGCTATTGTGTAGACTTCTATGCTAAACTTCAGCTCCTCTGATTTGTTTACTGGCGATTTGAGCGTTTAGAATCCTAAATTTTAGGATAAAATGAATTCTGTTCCGTAGGAGTTCCTGGTAGTATCTACATTGTAGATACTACCCCGGTACAGATACAACAACCAGTAGATACTACAACTAATTGTAGATACAACCCATTACAGATATCTACTTGTAGATTCATATTCCAAAATAACCTTGAATCCCGCATCCCAAGTTGGCCAACCAAACTCTGGGGAAAGCTGTGGTCAGTATGCTCTTAGCTGATCCGGCCTGTGGTAAATATCAGAGTCAAGGCCATGTATGATTGAAGGATTGGAGTCTTTATCAGCCATTTGACGCGCTGACGCTGACGAGCATTCGTCAGGGCTATTTTCTGGATGGTTTTCTCTGTGGGTCTGAGGAACCATTCATTCAGCGCTTTGGTGTATGCTGATGATGTAGTGATGGCGGCTGACCTGCAGAGCAACATTGATAGCTTGGAGAGAAATTTGTACAAGTCCAGCATCATGTTATTTTGCAAGGGTGGTCGCTTGGCAGAGGAGCGGTGGAAATACCCTGGTGAGCCGACTGTGGGGTCATCCAAGTATTTGGGAGTCTGTCTTATGCCACAGGACTGGATCTCTTGTTCCTCCACGCATTTGCCTTACTATGCGCATACTTCACAAGAACCCAGAGTTGCCGTTGGCCTGTGGCTGGTGGCTGAAGAAACTGTTCGTTTTTCATGTTACTAGACGACATCGGTTTTAGGCGCTCACGGTTCGACGTCCTCGAGCCTATTCCAGCAACGTACTCTGCAACTCTGCAGTCGTCCGCATATTGCAGAGCTAATTGAAGAGTCAGAATGAAGTGCAGAGTGAAAACTCCGCAACGTTCTTTGCCATAAAGACCCACGTTTCTTCACTTTAAAAAAAACGTTTTTCTATTTTGGCCACATTTTCGGATTCAGCGTTATTTTCTACATACGCCTACTCCACATTCGTAATCAAAAACGAACTACTAAGGAATTGCGGTCCAAGTTCAAGCATTGACAATTTTTGAAAATACTTGTACCTTAACTGCATTTCCAAAAGACGTGCTGGATGTTGGCAAATCTCATGAAAACTTGCAAATTTAATCACCTTTTTAATGGTCAGTTCTTCGATATTTCTCCTCAAAAGAAAGTTCTGAAGATGAATCCACCATTCCGCGTTATAAAATCAGAACAAATTTCACATTGAGCGATATGAACGTTCAGGAAGCCTTTAGGTTAAACGCAAGACAAATTGAGAAAAGGTAGGACGGTTTTTGATGCCAAACACCAACAGAAGCTACCATCAACCTCTCACAGCACAGAACAAACTACTTACATTTTTACGCTGGCTTGGTACTGGATCCCAGTACCATAGAATCGCTGGGATGCATGGATTAGGGAAAGCGAGTAGTAGCGACAAGTGAGTACAATCATAATTCAAGGACCGAATGTTTCATGATATGGGTCCCTTGGGTACCAAGTGGTGTAAATCCAATTCTTCAAATTTTCAGAATATCAATTTGAAGTCCAAGGAAAACTCTACGGTCGTTTTAAAATTTCAATTTTTGAGGTTACACCGCATAGCTGATGAGCACAGCTACTTTGAACCGTCAAAGATAGATTTTTACGTAGAATTTTCAATGGAATTTTCAAATTGATATTCTGAAAATTAGAAGAATTGGACTTACACAACTTGGCACCCATATGATCCTGTGGCCCACAGACACATCAAATCTTGCAATATCATTTTCCTTATGTGTGTGGATGTGTCGATGGCACAATGATAACTATAGATGCTCCAACGTTCCACGAAGAGCATGTGAATAGACATGGAAAACATGCACTAAACGCCACGATGATTTGTGGCCCAAATTAAGAGGTATTCGCGATCAATTCCTGAAGAGATGTTTTGCGATAATAACCTGTAATAACCTACCAGTCGGTGTTCGAGAAGGTTACTCTTCAAAACCACTCTGCGAATCTCTCGAAATGAAGACTCTTCGAAAAACAATAGTGGAACGAAAACACTCCTTTCTCTTCGGAAGAGTGTAGAGTGCAGAATAGGGAGTGAAGAGTTGCTGAGCATGTTGGTCTGCTGTGACTGTTGAAGAGTAACCTTCTTGAACACCGACTGGTAGGTTATTATAGGTTATCATCGCAAAACAACAAACAGTCATTTCGAGTTACGTCCTCAGTGTCACAGTCATCATGTCGAGCAGACAATTAGAAAAGCTAAAAAAGCTATCGGTGTTGGACGTGATAGAAAGTGAAAAAGCAGTGTCTATTCACATACTGCTCTTCGTGAACCGTTGGAGCATCTATTGTTATCATTGTGCCATCGACACAACCACACACTGAAGGAAACCCACCTTTGCTGAAAAATGATGTTGCAAGATTTGATGTGTCTGTGGGCCACCGGATCATATCATGAAACATCACTTGAATTTTGGTTGTACTCACTTGTCGGAGGGTACGACACACGGTCGCTTTCCCTAATCCATGCATCCCAGCGATTCCATGGTACTGGCATCCGGTACCAAGCCAGCGTATTAATATAAGTAGCTTGTTCTGTGCTGTGAGAGGTTGGCTTCTGGCGGTGTTAGGCATCAAAAACCGTCCTACCTTTTCCAATACGTACTCAATTTGTCTTGCGTTTAACCTGAAACCTTCCTGCACGTTCATATTGCTCAATGAGAAATTCGTTCTGATTTTATAACGCGGAATAGTGGATTCCTTTTCAGAACATTCTTATGAGGAGAAATATCGAAGAACCGACATATTTTCTTTTATGTAAAGGCTTATTAAACACTGGATAACAACTTGAAGACACCGGAGGGCACTCTGTGATAACAATGAAGACTCTTCAACTGTTGTGCTCTTCACTCTTCAATTTTATTGTTGGTGGAGCAAAATCAAACTATTCTCATGAAGAGTTGCAGAGTTTTCACTCTGCACTTCACTCTGACTCTTCAATTAGCTCTGCAATATGGTGGAACAAAAACTCTGCGGAATACTGCAGAGTTAGGAGTGTAGAGTTGCAGAGTACGTTGGTGGAATAGGCCCCTGGTGATTTCTCTGTCGAGCGTCTGAGATTCCCGTTGTGGGTCCTAACGTTTAGAGGCTTGTTGATGTAACTCTACTGCACGCCGGATGACCCTCATAAAACATGGGTGTTCCGAAGGATAGTGTGCATTCCCTCGCAGTCCGTCCCGTGCTCTCGGGGTTTAGGGTGAGGGCTGCTTAATGACCAAGAGGTGATGGTCCAGCTGAATGGCGGTGATTGGACAGACTTATACTCTATAGTTGAACAGCTTTTCCCCATATTAATTGCTGATTTTTCTGTGTAAGCCTGCTAGTAGTATAGAAATGCCAATCCTGGCGCACCTACTTAAATCTCTGATAAAACTTTTTACCACAAAAACATCAGAACACTTTTTTTATCACAAAACATCAGAACCAGTGACTTTTTCCATTAAGCGACTTAAATCCCTGTTAAAACTTTTTTATACCACAAAACAACATAACCTTTTCATTTAGTCGGTGACTTTTTTAAAAATATTTTTTCATCAGAAACTCTAGTAAACTCTAAAAATTAGGAAAAAATTTAAAATTAGGGGTCGATATTTTCGAAATTTAGCTCCCTCTGATGTTTTCACTAGAAAAAAAGAGAGGGGTTAGTTAAAAGGATGGGGGACAGGATAAATAGTATCCATAAGAATAAGTGGGTGGATAATATAAAAAATGAGGGGTTAGTTAAAAGAATAACTTTTATAATAAAATGACAACGCTTGAAATATATAAGAACGCTATTAAAAAATCAAACTACTCATCTTTCAAGGATATTGAGAAAGGGACTTATACCATCTTGGAAAATTTTATAAAAGATACTGAATATGGAGAAACTGTTGTCGTAAAAATTGTTTATGATGACGACGAGATATGCTTGTTTTTGCCTAAAAGAATATCAGGGCGACTTCTTAAACATGTTAGAAACAATCCAGAAAGTCATCCTAAAAAACTAATTTATAACGGAACCGATAAAAAGTCAAATGCTTTTCTGATTGACTTTGCGTAAATATTATAATTGTTTTTCATAGCGTTTTAAGGGTAAATTTACCCTTAAAACAATAATATTATACTAAGTTGTTTACACTAGAAAAAAAGAGAGGGGTTAGTTAAAAGAAAGAAAATAATAATAAAAGATAAGATGAAAAACAAAATCGTATTACCAATTGAAATTTACATGGAAATCCGAGATAGAATAACCCGTCCGGTTGATCATATCAACTTTTGTCAAGCAACGAACATTTCAGTAAACACAGATTTTCTTTCTGATACTACTTCGCGGTGGTGCACAGAAGTCAATGAGAATAACTAAGAGAGTATGAGAACATTATCGATTGGGTGCTCATCTCTTATAATTGTATCTTGATATTCGATTTGAATTAGCCGCTCGCGGTAATGGCCTAGTCCCGACTGGTGCCACTAGGCACCGCTATCTGTCACGTTATCAGATAGGAAGAAATATAGAAGATACTGTTTTTTTCCAAGTCTTACTTGAATGTGCTCTCCCAGTTTCCCCGGTTTAATTATATTTATTAGCCTTCTATTCTTCTCAATTTGAGAATAAAACACTGGCGACGAGTTTTTTTACGATCCCGCGATCATAACCGGCGTTTACAACGGCTTCCGTTCTCACGCAATTCCCGTTTTTCGGCTGCGATAACGACGCCTTTTCCGAGCTTTTAGCTGCCGCCAACATGCCCGATTTCGTCGTGCCTCCACAGCTACCGGCCCCGACACTTTTCAAAATCGGACAGGGTTCATGGAAGATTTTCTTCAAAAGGATGGTGAATACCTTCATCACGTACTCCGTCACAGACGCGAAAATCAAGAAATCGTATTTGATTGCTTCGTTGGGCGATTGTGTTTACAATTTGCTGTGCAGTTTGTGCATTCCCAAAGAGCCGGACGATGATTCTTTTTCATTCGATGACCTAACTAAAAAACTAAATGGTCATTTCAAGCCAGTTACACCAGCATTTGCGGCCCGGCAATCATTTTATCACGCCAGACAGACGGAGAGCGAGGATGTGACGACATTTTCGGCTCGCGTACGTTCTTTAGCCTCGGACTGTTCGTTTGGAAACGAATTGGACATTGTAATCCGTGATGTATTCATAATGGGACTTCGAAATAAATCGATCAAGGACAGATTATTTGAAGAGGACCCCTCGAGGACAGAACTCACCCTTGCGAAAGCTATGGAAATAGCTATCTCCAAAGAGGCTTCGGGTAAAAGCACTTCTGAACCGGAAGGGAAGGTGAAAATTGAGTCTGATGAGCTGTCATTCATGCGAGGTAAGCGTAGAAATAACCGTAAGCCCCCAAACCGTCCCAAATGTTCCCATTGTGGATGGAAATCGCACGAGTCTGCGGATTGCAAATTTAAAAGTGCTACTTGTGACCGCTGTAAAACCATTGGGCACATCGCAAGTGCACCTGCATGTCCGAGGAAAGCTAAACATAAGCCGCAAAATAAGCGGTCGAGTGGACATAAATCACACAATCATAAATTTTTGGCTCAGGACGATGACAACACTTCTAACGAGGGTGATAGGGACATTGAACTTCAAGATTCATTCTTTTGTCTGCTGACGGAACCAAAACGCGATGACGTCACCAGGCCCGACCCGTTTTTTGTCAAATTAGAAGTGGCTGGCCATACAGATAAGTATGAAATCGACACAGGCTCTACCCATAACGTGTTCTCCCATGATTTTTACCAAGAACGTTTTCACAATTTCCCGTTATCTAAAAATGACATCAAATTATCTGACTATGTGGGATATAAAATCAGCCCTTACGGAAAAGTAACTTTGCCCGTCAAACACGTTAATTATTCAGGTAATATGGATTTTTATGTCATAGATGGTGGTGGACCTCCCTTGATTGGGCGACACGGATTATTTCTTTTGAAAGATAACTCCTGGTTAAATGGAATTTTGTCATACCAAGAAACGGTAAAGTTTCCGGACGCCCCTCCAGACGTTCTGAATATACTCCAGGATTATCCAAAAGTTTTTTCAGAAGAAAAGGGTACGTACCCTCATGAAAAAGTTTCTTTGAAATTAAAAAAGGGGGCCCACCCCGTGTTTTTGAAAGCGCGCACCTTGCCGATAGCCCTCAAAGACAAGGTGGAAGAGGAGATCACCAGATTGGTAAAGGCTAAAATTTTAGAACCAGTCGACCACAGTGCTTGGGGTACACCAATAGTTCCGGTTTTAAAACCGAATGGCAAAATTCGCATCTGTGGGGATTTCAGATTGACCTTGAACCCGCAGTTGGAATCCACTGGTCACAGTTTACCCCGGGTGGATCATCTGTGCGCCAATTTTGGTGGGTCAACCGTATTTTCACGAATAGATCTGGTCGACGCTTATCAACAATTATCCTTGTCTGAGTCTTCAAAAGCCTTGACTACCATAAACACCCACATGGGATTATTTCGTTACACGAGATTGTGCTTTGGTGTGGCTTCAGCACCCCACGTTTTCCAGAAAGTGATGACGTCATTGTTTCGTGACGTAAAAGGTGTTGGATCTCTATTAGACGATATTTATGTTACAGGCAGAACCAGAAAAGAACATAATGAGAGATTACGGCAAGTCTTGAAAATTTTGGATGCAGCTAACCTAAGGGCCAAAAGAGAAAAGTGCGTCTTCGCTCAACCTTCGATCCAATACCTAGGACATTGGTTTGACAAGGACGGATGTCACATGACGGACGAACACATCAAAAGCATCGTCGACGCCCCTCCTCCGACCAACACAGCGACACTCAAGTCTTTCCTGGGTATGGTCACATTTTATATAAAATTTGTGAAGAAGGCAGCGGATGTACTACAACCGCTTTACGCTTTATTGAAGAAAGGCACTAAGTGGAGTTGGTCAGAAAATTGTCAAAAATCTTTTGATAAGATAAAGGAAGTCTTGACGACAAAACCAGTCCTCACACACTTCGACCCAAAGCGTCCTCTGTGTTTAACTGTCGATGCGTCATCAAAATCGGTTGGTGCAGTATTATCACACATATTTACAGACGGTAACAGACCGATAGCTTATGCTTCACAGATCCTCTCAGAATCCCAAAAATCGTTCCCGTCGATTGAAAGAGAAGCATACGCCATCTATTATGGCATCATGAAATTCAAAGATTTTCTATATGGCAGAACATTTGAGCTGGTAACCGACCATCGACCTCTACTCTACATTTTTGGAGACAAGAAGGGTTTACCAATCTATGCGGCCAACAGAATCCAGCGTTGGGCCTATATGATTTCAAATTTTGATTATAAGCTCAAATGTGTCCGTTCCGAGGGAAATTGTGCCGACTATTTGTCAAGAATTGAATGGAATTTCAAGAATTCACATTCTGATCCTTTGGAAAGAGTTTCATATCTGAACTACATCAATGAATCGTGTGATTTTCGACTCGATTGGCGGGGAATCCAGAAAGAAACACGAAAAGACCCCGAACTTTCAAAATTAGTTTGTCTGCTCATGAATGGTCAAGAGATCCCTAATGAAGAGCCATTCATACCATTCAAAAGAAGACAAGTGGAGTTGACGGTAGACAAAGCATGTGTCATGTGGGGATACCGCATAGTCATACCGAAAGTTTATCGTGAATCAGTCCTCAGGAAACTTCATGAAAACCATTTTGGAGTAACCAAAATGAAGGCCTATGCCCGTTCGTTCTTTTGGTGGCCTTCAATGGACGCGGAAATCGAAAAACTGGCGTCCGACTGTGAAATTTGCCGACAATTTCGAAGCAACCCCCCAAAATCAGTTCTAAAACCATGGCACACCCCCAAAACCGTGTGGACCAGAATACACATCGATTTTTTGGGCCCGGTGAAGAATCAGTACTACTGTTTTGTCGTGCAAGACTCCACTTCGAAGTGGATTGAAAATTTTTTCGTCACAGCCCAGACGGCCAGCGTAGCAATTGAAAAACTGAGAGAAACCTTTGCACGATTTGGGTTTCCCCGCGTCATCTCATCGGATGGTGCCAAATGCTTCACAGGTACTGAATTTAAAAATTTTTTACAGTCGAACGGAATCCTACACCTGTCTGGCCCACCTTTCCATCCACAATCAAATGGTTGTGCTGAGAGCGCGGTAAAAATAGTCAAATCCTGCCTCAAAAAGTCCTTGGCTGATAAAACCCGAAAAATTTCACTGTCAGCTGCAGTAAATAATTATCTCTTCCAGTACCGAAACACCGTTCACGCCACAATCGGAGAAACTCCGGCAAACATGCTCCTCAAGAAGAAGCCGTTCACTTCATTCGACAGGCTGTTGCCTTCGACCGAAGATGTAATTATACGGAAACAAATTTCTATGGTGCAGCAGGGAGGACGTCGAAATTTGAATCTAATTCCGGAAGATGAAGTTTGGGTGAAGGATTACCGAAACGATCGTCAGACGTGGACAAAAGGAAAAGTAGTCGACGTTGTGGGAAACCAAACGTTCCTCATCAAGACGGTTGATGAACAACTGTGGCGCCGTCATTCCGACCAAATTTGGCCCGGAACACCTATAAAAGCGAATCCTGTTCAGGAACTCGAAGAACCTACACCGGAGCAAAATCCTGAGGTTTTTTCTGAAGAACCACTGATCCAAAGTGTATCGTCTCAACCTGAACCATCGCTCCTATTAAACCCGTCCGTTACGCCTCCGGAAACAACAACTCCAGCGACACTCCAGACGCCCCCAAAACCTGCAACCCCGGTATCGGGAGAGGGAACTCCTCTACGCAGATCGAAGAGGTCTGTCAGGAAGCCAGTAAGGTTCCAATGAAGAAGACTGAAATTGATTTTCCCCCTTATTCGAAGATGAAGATTCCTTAAACAAAGAGACTGAACTTTATTGAAGCATTACTGTATGCAACATGATTTGTTTTCCTACTTGTATTTTTTTTTTGAAAAGATTTGAAATATTTTTTATTATCTTGAATTGAGTCAATTTAAATTTTGATCTTTCTATTCAATGCCAATGTTGAGCTAGACTAATGATTGTTCCTAGTCAAGTATCATTTTCATTTACAACTTCCTTTAAATTTGTTTTCAATTTAATTTTCCAAATCTTTTTGGCGGAGAGATGTTGTATCTTGATATTCGATTTGAATTAGCCGCTCGCGGTAATGGCCTAGTCCCGACTGGTGCCACTAGGCACCGCTATCTGTCACGTTATCAGATAGGAAGAAATATAGAAGATACTGTTTTTTTCCAAGTCTTGAATGTGCTCTCCCAGTTTCCCCGGTTTAATTATATTTATTAGCCTTCTATTCTTCTCAATTTGAGAATAAAACAGAGAACTATCTGAAGATTTCATTCGAGAGTTTCGAGATAAAGTAGATTGGAGATTGATATCTGGGTTTCAAAAGTTGAGCGAAGATTTCATTCGAGAGTTCCAGAATGAAGTAGATTGGGATGTGATTTCATGGGGTCAAAACTTGAGCGAAGATTTCATTCGAGAGTTTAAAGATAAGGTAAATTGGAACAGGATATCCAGACAAAAACTATCTGAAGATTTCATTCGAGAGTTTCAAGATAAAGTAGATTGGGGATTGATATCTGAGTTTCAAAAGTTGAGCGAAGATTTCATTCGAGAGTTCCAGAATGAAGTTTACTGGGATGAAGTTTCATCTTGGCAAAAACTATCTGAAGATTTCATTCGAGAGTTTAAAGATGAAGTAGATTGGGAACAAGTTTCATCTAGCCAAAAACTATCTGAAGATTTCATTCGAGAGTTTAAAGATGAAGTTTCCTGGGATGAAGTTTCATTTATGCAAAAACTATCTGAAGATTTCATTCGAGAGTTTAAAGATGAAGTTTACTGGGAACAAGTTTCATCTTGGCAACAACTATCTGAAGATTTCATTCGAGAGTTTAAAGATAAAGTAGACTGGGATGAAGTTTCATTTAGGAAAAAACTATCTGAAGATTTCATTCGAGAGTTTCAAGATAAGGTAAATTGGAACAGGATATCCAGGTTTCAAAAGTTGAGCGAAGATTTCATTCGAGAGTTCCAGAATGTAGTAGATTGGGATGAAGTTTCATGGAGTCAAAACTTGAGCGAAGATTTCATTCGAGAGTTCCAGAATGAAGTTTACTGGGATGCGATCTACCGAAAGCAAAATCTTACGGAAAACTTCATCAGAGAGTTTCAAGATAGAGTGGATTTGGATCAGTAAAAAATAATAGTTTAGAATTGTTCGTTTTAATGGAGATTCTCCATTAAAACATATTTGAACAAGATATAAGGGCGTTCAGGAATGTATACGGGACATTTTGCGCAATCTACCGACTGTTGGACTAATTCTGTCATGAACCAGTTGCATAACTCATCATCGATATGACACAAGGATAACAGAGACGATCTGCGGATTTTATCAGTTATCTTTTAGAAGTGGTCCGCTCTGCACACAACGTTTCAACCTAAAGAGTATTTGTGGTTAGCTATTGTTGAAGATTCAGGCTTTTATTTGGAACTTCAGAGTTACAAAACGTACCATAGTGAGTGTAACAGTTCTACGAGTGGAATCCATGTTAAAGATTACAGAATATAAAACATTTTTGGGAAACGAATTGAATCAGAAGGTCGTGTTCTCCCACCCCAAGCGTCTGTTTATCTGGATTCAAAAGCGGTCTCTGAGGATCGCTTGACGATGTGACGTGATTCTCCCCACCCCAAGCGGCCCTCAAAGACCGCATTCGTTTCTAGTTCTTACTCATTAGACGTAAATGGATGAAGGTCATGAAGGTTGTGTGAAGGTTGAAGCTCACGCGTGAGCTCCAACCTTGAGTTCACCTTCAAAGAACATTGCAATATTATTTCTGTTTTTATTGAGATATTCCCAATAAAAATAATTATAAGATTTTGTTTTATTTCCCCTTTTCTTATCAAGGTACGTTTTTATAGGAAAAACTAGAGTTATTATAATTATAATATCGATACACAATGAAAGGTTCAAACAGAACATATTTAAAATTTCGTGAGTTGTAATTCCTCGGGATAAAAAGTTCCTAAGATTTCCTCTCCACTTAAATCTTTTATTTTATAAGTAACTGGACTCGTTTCTAAAATCTCACTTATTTCAAAAATCTCTTTCGTCCAATTTGCTTTGTATTTGTTTGCAAAAGTTTTCTTTGATATCGTAATTCTCACACGATTTCCAATTTTAAATTTCTTTTTTACATTTTTTCCACTCTTTTTAAATAAATATCTCAGAATTTCATTTTCGTTTTTCGCATCGACTTGAGCAGGTGTCATTCCAATGGAACGATGAACGTCTTGTTTGTTGTACTCATTAACTAATTCCTGTAAAATATCGATCCATTTTTTATTTCCATTCACCTCGAAACGAATTTTCATTTTCTGATTCAAAGTTCTGTTGAATCTTTCGATGATTGCAGATTTTTCTAAATTTTCCGTGTGATACATTTTAATTTTATACTCGTCTAAAAGTTCTTTGAAAAGTCTATTTTCAAATTCTAAACCTTTGTCCGTGTGAAGGAGTTTAGGAGTAGAATGATTATGAGATTTTACATTTTCCAAAACTCCTTTGAAAGCTTTTGAAACTACCATTCCGTTTTTCTTTTTCAATGGAACTGACCAAACGTACTTTGAAAAAGTATCAATGATATTCAACATGTAACCGAACCCCTTGTTTTCATTCTCGTATTGTTTCATTATAATCAAGTCCGCGGCCCAAAGATCATCTTTTCCATGAGTAACAATTTTCCTTTTCTGAAATTTCTTTCTAACGGGTTTATGTAATTCCTTCGCAAATTCCAACTTTTCGTTTTCAGATAAATTTATAACTTCAGTTTCAGGAACTACGTTAGTTTCCTCATTCGGATTTTTTATGAATTTACTTTTATTAGTTTTACATTTCACACATTTAGCAGCAATTCTCCACCTTCCGTTCACGGTTTGTACAATTTCCGCGTTTATATTTTTTGTTTGTTTTTTGCATTTATGGCAATAAATTTCATCCTCCATGTTTTATTTAAGGAAACTTTTTTTTTTAATGGAGTAAACTCCATTAAAAATATACATTCTTACTTTAGTTGTAAATACGGAGCCCGTCAGTTTACATTTCTATTAAAGGTGGGGACGAATCGACCCCACCTTTAAAGGTAAAGGCGAATACAAGTCGAGAATACTTGAAACTTTCTTTTAAAACACAATTCCTTAAAGAGGGGGAGCGAATCGCTCCCCCTCTTTAACGGTAAAGGCGGAATACAAGTCGAGAACATTTAAAAATTTCTTTTAAAACACAATTCCTTAAAGAGGGGAGGCGATTCGCCCCCCCTCTTTAACGTTAAAGACAATACGGGGTTTTAAGCAAGTTCTTGTGTTATCGTATTTTTGACTGGATTGTAAACGAAGCTCGAACCACTGACTAAAACAACGTAGCACGTTGTTCCTTCTGAACCATCTGAAGGTGCTGCTACCGCTTTATTGAATTCTACGTGTAAAATGATGTTGCTTTTACCACCGGAAATACTTTTAGGTTGATCCGTTAAATCTATACTGAAAATCGGATAATCTCTGTTGAAAAATTCGGGTTCATGATACGGTAAATTGTCTTGAGAGTTTGTTAACTTTTTGTAATCTAAATACGCGGAATAAGCTAAACAAAAATCATTTTCGTCGAAATCCAAATTGTAATTTTCCTCGGGATATCTTTTTCCACCGACTTCCAACCAGTAATTCCTAACATCTTTATGAACAAATTTAGCATTATCTTTCGTCTGATCATTGAGTACATCGGTTTGAAAAACTATGAAACACCAGAGAGGATTATAAACGTTTCTATAAATGTTAGTTACATCGAACATCAACGTTTTTCCGGAAACGTTTTTATGTTCTATGCATTGCCAACTTTTAAATCGAAGTTGGTACGGGATGTTTTTCAAATCTGTAATCAAATTTACTTTAGATTCGTTATCGTATTCAATTACCGGAACTCTCAAAACGAAAGAAGTGATTTCTATTTTTCCATCATGTGGAAGCGGAGTTGCTGTGTCTTTTTTATATCGAAATATCACGTTATTATCACTATTTCGAATAAAAGTAATTTCAAATCCCCCTTTGTAAATAGGAACTGTTAAATCTTTGAAAAATCCTAATCCTAAATCTCCCAAACAGCCAACAGCACTAAAATTCCCTCCTCCGATAGCTTTCGAGTTAAACCCCGAATTGATTACGTTTCCGTTATAATGTTTTGGTCCAGGATGACATACATAGCCTTGAACCGTGCTTGCAATCCCCGGGTTTTCAATTTCATCGACTACGACATTATGTTTTTTCACTTCTATGTTGGAAAATAAGTTTGCAACGAAATTATCAACAAGTCTTACATCCTTGTTTTCACTTTTATATGGTTTCGTAGAATCGATTGAAACACATTTACCAGAAATGTAATATTCTACATCTTTGCAAATAAATTCGTCATAGAGTTCTATTTTGAAAGTAGTCCTTTTGTTTTCGGCATTTAAATTCAAAGTCGATGAAGGATTGAAAGTTTGGAATTGTTTTCGTACAATACCATCTTCATATTTATCAAAAACCTTTTTACATTGATGCATTCTTTTATTATAGTAAACATAATTTTTTTTTTATTTAGGTAAGTACTATGAAAAAAAATTTTTTTTTATTTAGGTACTATGAAAAATTTTTTATGAGATTTTCTCATAAAAAACACAACTCACTGTAATAACTAAATTTAAACATTTTTTCTAATCGCGTTTATAATTTCCGCTTTCCCCAATTCTTTTCCCTTTTCTAAAAGTTTCGCTTTTTCCGTATCATTATTTTTATAGCCGTTCAAAATGTTGGTTTTCATCTCGTTGTAATTTTTAATTTCTTGTTCAATATTGGAAAATTCCTCATCTGAAATTTTCCCATCTTTCAAAGCATTCGTGAATTTTTCCTCTATAGAATTTAATTTTGTTTTCGCCAAAAGTTCGATATCCGAATGTTTTTTAATTTTGTTTCCTACATAACCGGCTGAAGTTCTCAGGATTGCGGAAAATGTTGTTAATCCTGCTGAAATTGGAACTCCAAAAGGAATTGCTACAGGGAGAGTGATGCAAACACCAATCATCCCCAGTTCGGTTAATGTAAAGAAACACTCTATTCCGAAAAATGTTTTCGATAATTTGCAGTATTTTTTCTTCAAATTTCCCCGGGTTTTCATTTCGTTTTCTAAAAATTCGTATTGTTTCATAATGCGATTTATTCTATAATCGTTGGAATTAAATTCCGGAACCGGAATCTGAGGATAAATGTTTTTGTAAAACGTAGTATATTGTATATCGTTTTCAACTGCAGGAGCAGACGGATTTTCATCAATGTTGTTCATCTTATTTATTATATTAAAAAAAAAAAAAAATTAATTACTTTTCAGCAACAAGTAAGCTTTAATATCGTTGAATTGAATCGGTTCGTTATTTCCCATGGTTGTTGATAATTTTATCATTTTTATTTCTTTCAGTCCTTTTCTTAGTGGAATGAAAACTATATTATTTGGTTTTTCCGCGTAAATAGTATTAGGTGGTAGTAAGTTTTCTAGGAAAGAAACATGTAGTAACTCATGTTCAACGTGCAAATGTGGGTGTTCCTCGTGATTAGTAAAGCTGTATTCCGTAATGTTACAATGCCATTCGATTATTTTGTCCGAAAATACGAGTTGAGTAGGATTGATATCCGACACGTAGTTGGTGTTCTTTTTGAATAAAATATCGGAACCTGAACAAGCTTTCAATTGGAATAAGTCACAAAAGTTACCTTCATTTATAATCCACATATCCATGGGAAAGTTAGCAGTAATTCTGTACGTACCGTCGGTTAGGCGCTCGAGATAGAATTTTAAGCTATTCGGAATAATTTTTCGTATTTCTCGTTGTATTTCATTCGCCTGGTTCTCGGGATACTTTTTCAAAGTGTCTGAAAAATCTTTCGATAATAAAATGTTATGGCAACTAGTCAAATGACTAATCAACATGGCTTTGAACGAACCTATAGTGAATTCACCATCAAGTTCATACTGATGATCTTGTGGCTTATCGGGTAAAGGAAATACGAATGCCAACTTGAAGTTTTTTATCTTAAACGTTTTCCTAGTTGTAAACAACAATGCCGACACACCCAACTGATACTCTTTATTCGGATCGAGTTGAATTGGTCTTTCAAACCTTAGTGTATCTCCAGAAATTTTTATAAACATTATTTATTATATAATAAATAAATAAAAAAATGAATCCAAAATATAACAAAAGCTATATCATAAAACCTACACCGTTTGACCCGATTAGTATGAGAGATGGTTTACTACCACTTCCAATTAGGTGTTTAATAATTGGTACGAGTGGATGTGGAAAAACTACATTGTTGTACAACCTCATTACAGAACCATGGGGTATTCCCTTTGAAAACTTTTATGTTTTTTCTAAATCATTAGAACAAAAAGTTTATAAAGGCTTGAGAAAAGCTTACGAAAAACTAACTGATAAAATTGGAAAGGAAATTGCTCATTTCTATAGTAGCTGTGATGAATTAATCGGTCTAGATGAATGCCAACCGAACAGTTTGATAGTTTTCGATGATTGTGTGAATGAACAACAACAGCAAATTATAAAGGATTACTATGTAAGAGGTAGGCATAAAAACATTTCGTGCATTTATTTGACTCAATCCTATATTAGACATCAATCCTACTAAAGTTGATAAACAGTTGATTAGAAATAACGTGAATTTTCTTTGTATTTTTAAACAGAGCAATGCTTACATTAAAATAATTTATGATGAGTATGTAGGATCGGATTTTACTTTTGAACGGTTCAAAGAAATTTGTGGTGAATGTTGGAAGGATACATTTGGTTTTCTAACGATAGACGCAACACTAAAAAAAGAGAGTGGACGATACGGAAAGAATTTCCAGCTAGAAATAACTAAATAAGCATTAACCAAATGTGTATATAATAGATCTTGATCTATTATATTTTTTATGTACGTTCGGTGAATCGTCAAAATTAACGTTTAACGTACGTTCAACGCTTAACGTTCAACGCTCAACGTTCAACGCTTACCGTTCAACGCCTAACGTTCAACGCTTACCGTTCAACGTACGTTCAACGCTTACCGTTCAACGTACGTTGAATCGTTAAAAAAATATATTCTATAATAAATGATTGATGAAACATTAAAAAAATTAGATGCAAAATATAAAAATGCTTCAAAAGGCAAACCAAAAGATAAAAACCAAAAACTTCAAGAAACTGTTGAGAGTAAATCTGAAAAGATAGTTCGAAATACTTTTAGGAAACCTAAAGAAATGACTGTCAATGAAGCCAATAAAATTCGAGAAAAAGAACAAGAGTTGAGACGTGCTTTCCGAGAAGCAAGAGTAGATAAATTTAATGATAGAGAAACTCAGGAAAAGACGTTCGCACCCATCACTGAAAAATTAGTTGAATTGAAAAATGCAGTGAAACAAACTGATGAAGATATAAAGAAGTTGGAAATCGTACCATACACACAACAGCCAATGACAAGTAGTTCTCCTAGAAAGAAAGTTGTAACTTTTGGACCAACTAACACATTCGAAATAAATCCTACTGAAACCTATGATATTGCTGGCGAAACTATGACTGAACCAGCTAGTAACGTTCTCTCCTCAATAGTAGACATGGTAGATCTAAATGAGTATCCATCCAGTAGTGTAGGGCCAAAAGGAATTGGTTCAATTGCGAGACTTTACATCAGACAGGGTGATAAACAATTTGGCATCTGGGGAAAAGAGGACAAAATTTACATCGGAGACAAACAAATTCGAGTAAATGAAGACGATCTCATAATTCAAAATGTAAAATATAGAGGAACTCACGGATTATGGTGTTTGTTAACTGATCCTCTAGGACCTGATCCTGATAAATACACTCAAGAGGATTTGAAAACTTACAAGAAAATTCTCATTCAAACGAATTCTTTATACCAAAAGAATGACCCAACTACGGGATTACCAAAGTCAAGTAAGGGGAAAAAGTACAGAGAGTTGATTGCTCCTATTTGGAAGGAATTGAAGGCAGGTAAATCGGGATCTGGATTGATCGAGTATACGGAAAATCCTGTGGAATATAAATACATCGATAATTTACAACAGTTGCAACAGCGTTTGTACTATTTGTACGCACAAGAACGAGCCGGTAATAACAATTTTCACAATGAAAAATTAGGAATTGTAAAGTTTATAAACGATCAGTTGGAAAAAAACTTAGATAATCCCAAAGGAATAGAATATCTGTTGAAAGTTGTCAACAGTTTACCGAAAGGAATCATCAAGAACGGATCTGGAGTTTTAAATACATTGTTGAACAAACTTGATGGTTTCGCACCCGAAATGCATTTACCTGGATACAACTACTGCGGTCCATTTACAAAACTAGATAAACGATTGAAAAGAGGAGATCCGGGAATTAATAAATTGGACGAAGGCTGTAAGCAACACGATATATCTTACAGAGATCATACAGACACCAAAGAAAGACATGTGGCAGATAAAGCACTAGAGGAAGTAGCAAAAGAAAGAATGCACTCGAGTGATGCGAGTTGGAAAGAAAAAGCCGATGCAACTGCAGTGAGAGTTGCAATGAGGAGTAAACGATTCTTTGGTATGGGAGTTCGTTATTAAAAAAATTTTTTTTTACTATAATAAATAACTATGATCATGAAAAAGGTAGATTTAACCGAAAATCAAATAGCCAAAATACAAGCCGCTTACAAAAAGCGTAGAAGTGTTACAATTCTTTTTACAGCGAAACAAATTTCGGGAAACGGAAAACATAAAATCAGTCTGTGGAAAACTCAATCGAAAGCATTTGAAAAAGCTAAAGAAAAAAAGAAAGGAATTACGTTAACTTTGGATTTCGAACAACTACATTTGAATCACGAGGGTGGATTCCTACCACTGATATTTGCAGGAATAGGAGCACTTGGAGCGTTAATGGGAGAGGAGGTGCAGCAGTAGCAAATTCAGTAATAGACTCGAAACATAAAGCTGCTGAAGAAGCGGAAATAAAACGTCATAATCTCGAGATGGAAAAACTAGCTAAAAATGCAAAAAGCCTAAGTATTGGGGCCGGTTTAAAAAAAAGAAAAAAACGGAAAACTACCAACCCTTGAGTAATTTAGATTTAACTCGTTTCGTGAAAATTTTTAAAATAAAACATTTCCGAGGTGTTTTCATGAAGGATGAACTCCCCGATCGACCTAAACCTGTTGAATGTGGAATTATTAATTTGGAAAATTCTTATCAAAATGGTAGTCACTGGACTTGTTACTTTAAAAAATCTGAAAAAGAAAAGTATTATTTCGATTCCTATGGAAACGCATCACCCCCTAAGGAGTTGGTAAAATACTTGGAAAATAAAAAAATTCGTTACAATTCCGAACAAATTCAAAAGTATAACGATCCTCCAATTTGCGGTCATCTGTCTTTGATAGTGTTAAAAGAACTTTCAAACGGAAAAGATTATGAAACTGTTTTAAAAACATGCAAAGAGAAATTGAATTCTGAAAAAACTTGGTCTTAGTATAATATTGTTGTTTTAATGGAAAATTTCCATTAAAACGTTTTTATGAGGGGTAAGTTAAAAGGAACTCTCCAATAATAGACAAAAGAAAAAGGTGGGTGTGTACCATACACCTACCTTTAAGAATTCAAAAAAAATGAGAGGTTAGTTAAAAGAATATATTCTATAATAAAATAGAATTAGTTAATAGAATATATATATTCTATAATAAAATGTACGATAGAAGACATTGTAAAAAGTGCGACGTTAGCACTACTTATAAAAACTGGGCTAGACATTTAAAGTCTAAGCGCCATGGAAAAAACGACCCGGACCGGACAATGGCTATCAGAAAACCTAGTAAAGCGAAACCAGTATTTGTAAATCCGAGGAAATTGCACAAAGTATTTAATTTTAGTGAAAAAGTATTTGAAAAAAGCAAAGAACCGAGAACTGAAGTTGAAAAAAAGGAAACTGCATTTGAATCTAGATTGGCAACTTACATCATTAAAAATACGAAAGGATTTAAAGATGCTTCCAAATTTCTTGGCAGTATTTTTAAAATCGTAACAGATTTACTCAACAGGGAACTTAGAAAAATGAAACTAAAAGTTAATGTAGTTTTAATCGCAGAATTTAAAAAAGGAACTAACGAAAATAACATGGAGTATCAGGAACTCAATTTCAAAACTAAAAACGTAATAATATTGCAGGCGGCAGAAGTACCAAATTGTTACGAGAAAATGAAACAGAAAATTCTAAATGAAATGGAATCGTTCGAAATTAAAGGATCTCAATGGCAACTTCATAAAATCAAACATCTGGAACTGAACGTTAACAAGTACATTCCTTTGAGAGGATCGTCTTACATTCAACTCCCTGATTTTCTACAAAGTAGGAAAGCAATTATAAATGTACAAAATAAAGATAATAAATGTTTCCTATGGGCTGTTTTTTCGGCTTTACATCCTGCAGACCGCGATTCTGATAGAATAGGAAAGTACATAACATGGGAACATGAGTTTGACGAAGCGTTGAAAGATATCAGTTTTCCTATGAAACTTATCGATGTGAAAAAGTTTGAGAAAAGAACTGGGATTTCCATTAATGTTTACTGTCTGAATGAAGGAAATACTATAGTACCCTTGGAAATAACGAAAGATGAAAAGGAAAGGCACATTGACTTGTTGTACTTGAAAAACAAGGAAACTGAACATTATTGTTGGATCAAGAATCTTTGGAAACTGGTTGGCCATAGTCAGCTAACAAAGAATGGACACAAAAGATTTTTATGTAAAATGTGTTTGAATAGCTTTGGAACTCAGGTTAAATTAAACGAACATAAAGAATATTGTGGAGCTCATAAAGCTGTTAAAGTAGATCTACCAGAGCCTTATGATAACATTTTGCAATTTGAAAATTATAGACACTCTTTAAAAGTACCTTTTACAATTTATGCAGATTTTGAATGTATGTACAAAAGATTGATACCTGCAAACCAAATCCCGATGAATGTTATACAAATGCCATTCAAAAACATGAACCGTACAGTTTTGTTTACTACATGAAAAATGTCGAAGACGATAGTAGGAAAAACTATGTAGGCGATTATAAACTTGTACAATATTCTGGACAGGATGTGGTAAAAGTATTTTACGAAAAAATAAAAAAGGATGCCATAATGGTGGCGAAAAAATACTATGACGTTAATATTCCCATGAAAGATTTAACCGAAGAACAACAAAGAGAATACGATAGTGCTGAGAGTTGTCATATTTGTGAAAGAAAATTTAATGAACCTTCACCTATAATTGAAAATAAACTTGATTTACTGAGAAAAACAATTAAACACTTTATCGATAAAAAAAATGATGTTAAAGCAGATGAATATATTGAAGAATTAGAAGTTTCGAAGGAAAATATACCTGATAATTGTATAAAAGTACGGGATCACTCACATTTGACTGGAATGTACAGAGGAGCGGCTCATTCGATTTGTAATTTAGAATATAAAAATCCAAAGTTTATTCCAGTATTTTTCCACAATCTTTCTGGCTACGATGCACATCTATTTATTAAAGAATTTGAAAAAGATAATTACGATATTAAACTTTTACCACAAAGTGAAGAGAAGTACATTTCCTTTTCTAAAATGGTAGCTTATAAAAGTAATGAACTCGATAAAAATGGTGACAAAAAGAAAAAGACTATAGAATTGAGATTCATAGATTCTTTTAAGTTTCTTTCTGCTTCTTTAGATTCTTTAGCTAAAAGTTTAACTAAAAATCAATTTAGGGAAATAAGAAAGTATTTCCCAAAAGAACATCTCGAACTAATTACTAGAAAATTAGCTTATCCATATGAGTATATGGATTCTGTTGAAAAATATCGAGAAACTATCCTTCCACCTATAGAGAAATTCTACAGTGAACTCACTGGAGAAAATGTTAAAGAAAATGATTATAAAAATGCTCTAGAAATTTGGTCTACATTCAACATTAAAAATTTGGGGGAATTTACAGAACTTTACAATAAAATTGATGTTCTTTTGTTGGCGGATATCATGGAAAACTTTAGAAAAATATCTGTAGAAAAATATAAATTAGACCCCGCTTGGTACTATACAACACCAGGTTTCGCTTGGGATTGCATGTTGAGAATGACCAAACAAAAGATAGAATTATTAACGGATTATGATAAGATTTTACTCATAGAAAATGGAATAAGAGGTGGAATTTCTCAATGTTCAAAACGATACGCGAAAGCCAATAATAAATATATGGGAGATCAATTCAACAAAGAAAAAGAATCTGTTTTCATTGAATACTTGGATGCAAATAATCTTTACGGTTGGGCGATGAGTAAATTTTTACCTTATGGAAATTTTGAATGGAAAATGGATCTAGATAATTTCGATATACAATCCATTCCTGATGATTCGCCCAAGGGCTATATTTTAGAAGTTGATTTAAAATATCCTCAAGAACTCCACGATTTACACTCTGATTTTCCTTTAGCCCCTGAAAATAACTATGAAAATGAAAAACTACCAAAACTTTTAACCACGTTGTATGATAAGAAAAAATACGTTATCCATTACATTACGTTAAAACAGTATTTACAACTAGGAATGAAATTAGAAAAAATTCATAAGGTTTTAGAATTTGACCAAAGTGCTTGGTTAAAAAGCTATATTGATTACAATACAAATCTTAGAGCAAAAGCCGAAACACCTTTCGAAAAAGACTTTTTTAAACTTATGAACAATAGTGTATTTGGGAGGACAATGATGAATGTGCGTAAACATGTGGATATTAGGCTTTGTTCTGATGGTTTTAAATTGGAAAAACTAATTTCAAAACCAAACTTTAAAGGTAGAACTATTTTTTCCGAAAACTTAGCGGCTGTACACATGAAAAAAGTAAATATCACATTTAAACAACCAATTTTCATTGGTATGAGTATTCTAGACATTTCCAAAACTTGTATGTATGATTTTTATTACAACACGGTTAAAAAACAATATAAAAGTGATGTAAATTTATTATACGGAGATACAGATAGTTTAATAATGGAAATAAAAACGGATGATTTTTATAATGATATGAAAAATATGTTGGATCATTTCGATACTTCCGACTACCCAAAAAATAATGTTTACAATATTCCACAAGTTAATAAAAAAGTGTTGGGGAAATTTAAAGATGAGTTAGAAGGTAAGATTATGGATGAGTTTATTGGACTTCGCCCAAAGTGCTACGCTTTAAAAATATTCGAAACTAATGATGTGAAGAAAAAATCTAAAGGAGTAAAGAAAAATGTCGTTAATAAAGGTTTAAGTATAGAGGATTATAAAAGATGTTTATTCTTTAAAGAATCAAACTATCAGAAACAGATATTATTCCAATCGAAAAAACACGATGTGTCCACAGTACAACAGAATAAGAAAGCTCTTTCCGCTCATGATGATAAAAGATTTATATTGGAAAATGGCATAGATACTTTGGCTTGGGGGCACTATGAAATAAACATAAGTAGAGACAAGTTTAAAACACACCTTGAAGAAATAATAAAAGAAAATGGAAAATGAAATAGAGGGGTAAGTTAAAAGAATATATTCTATAATAAATAAAGAGATATGGTTTTAAACGACGAGGCATTAGATATATGTGATGAACATGGAGGTTTATGGGAGTTGGTAAAGACACCTGAATTTCGATTTTATGATAGAAACTGTGACGCACTAGACGAGATTCAACGTGTATTGAGGGAGTATAGATTTTCTAAACGGTTGTTAAAAGAACGTTTATTGGGTGTCGATGGTAATCCACCGCTCCGTACAAAGGAGGAAGTAAAGGTATTTCTTAAAGAAACAAAGATTAAGGTTCCTAAAAATGCTACTGAATATCAACTTAGAAAATTGCTTTATAATGAGAATAAAGCCAAACTGAAGAAGGATTTTGAGTTTCAGTTTCGATACTGTTGCTAAAAGCTCAGGATGTTTGGAATATGAAGGAGATTTTATTTTCAATGTGTTTTAATGAGGAATCCTCATTAAAACGAACAATTAGATCAAGGTAATTTTATATCGACAATATTACCATCGTCCACAATTATATTTTTAGTTGGGATCATGTTTAAAAAAATCTTTACGTTCAACTCTTGTAGAAATTTCTTATCTCGTTTATTACGAATAACGTAATTCTCCAACATTGTTTCGTCGATTTTCCTTTTACTTTTCCTTTTACATTTCACGTCTTTTACCGGTTCTTCAGACATTGTTTTTTTAATGGTATTTACGAATTTTTCAACCCCTACATTTTTCAACTGTGTTTTAAAATATAAAATTTTATCAGTGGAGATTTCTCCGTATACTAGTTGTTCAATAAACCTGTACACTTTCATATCTTTATTTCTATCGATATATGCGAAACATTCAATGAATTCGATATGCTTAAGTGAAAATTGTAAATATGGATGGGACATTTTTATTGGAGAGATCCTTTTAACTAACCCCTCATTTTTTTTGTCTTGGAAAACAACTTAGTATAATATTATTGTTTTAAGGGTAAATTTACCCTTAAAACGCTATGAAAAACAATTATAATATTTACGCAAAGTCAATCAGAAAAGCATTTGACTTTTTATCGGTTCCGTTATAAATTAGTTTTTTAGGATGACTTTCTGGATTGTTTCTAACATGTTTAAGAAGTCGCCCTGATATTCTTTTAGGCAAAAACAAGCATATCTCGTCGTCATCATAAACAATTTTTACGACAACAGTTTCTCCATATTCAGTATCTTTTATAAAATTTTCCAAGATGGTATAAGTCCCTTTCTCAATATCCTTGAAAGATGAGTAGTTTGATTTTTTAATAGCGTTCTTATATATTTCAAGCGTTGTCATTTTATTATAAAAGTTATTCTTTTAACTAACCCCTCATTTTTTATATTATCCACCCACTTATTCTTATGGATACTATTTATCCTGTCCCCCATCCTTTTAACTAACCCCTCTCTTTTTTTCTAGTGAAAACATCAGAGGGAGCTAAATTTCGAAAATATCGACCCCTAATTTTAAATTTTTTCCTAATTTTTAGAGTTTACTAGAGTTTCTGATGAAAAAATATTTTTAAAAAAGTCACCGACTAAATGAAAAGGTTATGTTGTTTTGTGGTAAAAAAAAGTTTTAACAGGGATTTAAGTCGCTTAATGGAAAAAGTCACTGGTTCTGATGTTTTGTGATAAAAAAAGTGTTCTGATGTTTTTGTGGTAAAAAGTTTTATCAGAGATTTAAGTAGGTGCGCCAGGATTGGCATTTCTATACTACTCCTGCTATATAATCATTCATTTATTTAACTTCCAACATAATACATAATACTCCTCATGATACATTATATTACCGTAGTCTATTACATAATATTGAATCGTTGCCTTTCATTTTCAGGATGGGATGGCAAGGGAGCTCCGAAGTTGTGATCGACCGATTCGATGTAAGAGCTCACCTGGACTACATACAGGAGTATAAGGGGGAAGACGATGAGCCCTTGTCCTACGAAGACAGACATATTAATTATGAACGATATCGAATTTTAGTCCAAAATGACTTTCTTGGAGGTATAAATTGTCACTATTTGTTCCCCAAGGATGATTCAACACTATTTCTTTCTACAGTGAGAACACAAAATATTTGGCGTTGTTTTTTCTTTATTTTTTCTCAGTCTCCAATTTTTTTAAAGACATCAGATCATTCGTTCTCTCAAGCAAATAATGAAATTTTTCGGTTATTGTTTCTGATCAGTCGATCTGTAATTTATCAACTAACCAGTTCGCAAGTTAGAAAAAAGTTTAATTTTCATGCTTAAACTCTCGTTTGGTTCAGGCTGTTTTCTTAATGGCCTTATTATTTTCTTCTTCAAAACCTGATAGCAAAATATATTTTGACATCCTAAATTTTCGAGTAGTTACATACTGACTAACAATCTTCTTGAGAACGTGTATTATATGTAGTAACTGAATCCTCTTCTATTTTATTTGTTAAATATTGTTGTTGTTGTACTATAGGCATAGTAGGTATAAGGCATACTATAGGCACATACAATAGGCACATTTCTGTGAATTTTATGTGCTCCATACGGGGACTATAGGGTCCAGAAAAGGGACCCTGTAGTCCATACAGGGGTCCCGTTCGTTGTAGTCCATGCAGGGTCCAGGAAAGGAACTGTCCAGGGGAAGGACCTTGTTGTCCATACAGGGTTCTGAAAAGGGACTGTCCAGGTGATGGACCCTGTAGTCCATATAGGGGGTCCTTTCATTGTAGTCCATACAGGGGTCCCTTTCATTGTAGTCCATACAGGGACTACAGGGTCCAGAAAAGGGACTATCCAGGAATGGGACCCAGTAGTCCATACAGGGTCCAGAAAAGGGACTGCCCACGGAAGGGGCCTTGTACTCCATACAGGGGTCCCTTTCATTGTAGTCCATTCAGGGGTCCCATTCAATGTAGTCCATGCAGGGTCCAGGAAAGGGACCCTGTACTGTAGGGTCCAGGAATGGGACCCAGTAGTCCATACAAGGGTCCCTTTCATTGTAGTCCATTCAGGGTCCAGGGAAGGAAATGTCCAGGAATGGGATCCTTGTAGTCCATACCAGGGGTCCTCTTCATTCTAGTCCATACAGGGACTAACAGGTCCAGAAAAGGGTCTGTCCAGGAAAGGTACCCTGTAGTCCATACAGGGACTATAGGGCCCAATACTTGACGTCCAAGAAAGGGCAATAGAGCAATGCTAATATTTTATATCCATAAAATCCAATGTTTTTACATATTGATAAATGAGATTATTATAAATTAATTTCAGTATATATTAATAAAATTTTGTAAATATGTGAATTTACTACAACGATAGCCTACATGATTTATATGACTATGAACTATTGCTCATCAACTTTGCCAACGGCCATGTTTGGTAATGAGAGTGGGCTCAACCCATAGTGTGCTGTTGTTAGCGTAAATTAGTGGACATAAGGGCTACGGTGAATAGTGTTGACTGGCAGTTGGCAACACACACCACTTATTAGTTATTTTGCTGTCAAGTTCACAAGGACAATGTCCTGTTCACTCCAAAGACAGTAGAATTGTAGCTACATAACACACCATAATGTTAATAACTCCGCCACCTACACATGATAGAATTTTACTCTCACATTTTTTACATATGGAAGATTTTGTTAGCGCTTTAAAACAATTCATACGAAGATATTTGGATTCTACAGTTGATTCTTCAGTTTATTGAATTTCTACCTGCACTGTAATCCATTTTGGATTCACACACGCCTACGCAAATCATGTCTAGATGTTCGTGTTCCCTCTATCTTATCTGACATTGTCCCTCTGACCCTCAATAATGGTGATATCTGCTTTTCAGTTTCGGAAGAAAAGTTTTTGCACCAGTTGTGTTTGGAGGAACAGTTCGGGGCTGTCACTCGGATGCCAGAAGTGCCGAACGAAGGGAAGAAAAAAGTTCAGGGTGCCGCTATCGGTTTCAATTACGACGACCCGTCGACCAATCCGGTCCCTGTTCTACCGCCGCAAGAGCCCGATCCAGAAGAAGACGACGAGGAGGATGACGATAGTGACATTGATTTCGGTTAGTGATTTAGGGCCTATTCTGCTTAAAGTACGAGTCCTAATGAGGCTCCATACCAAATTACAGCTTCATGGAGTGAATAGCATAGAACTTAGCTTTAGGAGCCACTCAGCTCATACTAGGCCTATTCTGCTTAAATTGTAAATCCTAAGGAGGCGACATGCTAAATTATAGCTTCATAGAGTGAATAGCATAGAACTTTGCTTCAGGAGCCACTTAGCTGATCCAGGGCCTATTCTGCGAAGTCTAAGGAGGCCTTCTGTAAGTCCTAAGGAGGCTACATGCCAAAATATAGCTTCATAGAGTGAATAGCATAGAACTTAGCTTTAGGAGCCACTCAGCTGATCCGGGGCCTATTCTGCTAAGTCTAAGGAGGCCTTCTGTAAGTCCTAAGGAGGCTACATGCCAAATTACAGCTTCATAGAGTGAATAGCATAGAACTTAGCTTTGGGAGCCACTCAGCTGATCCGGGGCCTATTCTGCTAAGTCTAAGGAGGCCTTCTGTAAGTCCTAAGGAGGCTACATGCCAAAATATAGCTTCATAGAGTGAATAGCATAGAACTTAGCTTTAGGAGCCACTCAGCTGATCCGGGGCCTATTCTGCTAAGTCTAAGGAGGCCTTCTGTAAGTCCTAAGGAGGCTACATGCCAAATTACAGCTTCATAGAGTGAATAGCATAGAACTTAGCTTTGGGAGCCACACAGCTGATCCGGGGCTTGGACAGCATAAGTTAAAGCTGGCTTTCACGTCATATGTGCAAACTACAATCGGAATGTTTATCGGTATCGCATGTAGTTTTTGTATTTTAACATAATTTCATGTCCGTTTTTGATTGGTGGGTGATCGCAAAAACACATTCTGTGTTTAAATAAGTCAGGGTGTGCTGGGCTCAATTCCAAATTTGACGAAAATTTTAGGGATTGTTTGGGGATAGTAGAGAATAATATTATGTTTGTTGAGTTTTCTAACACGAAGACCCTGAGCGCTTTACTGTGGGGCAAAAAAACGCGATTAACCTTTTTTTTTTGGCTATAATATACTCGTAGAAGATACTATCTTCCAAAGTTTAGAATCTAAACAACTGTCCTTTACAATTCATTGGTAGACCGTCCAAATCGTCTTATATTCGTCGCATTCCTTCAAATTTGATTGCAAGGACATCCTTTTCCTGCTTGCAATGACCGAATGCGACACCACCTCAGATCCTTGCAAGTAGGTACTTGAAAAACACCTGTTGCTTTCTATCACAGCCAGCGTAATGTGCAGAATATTATTCAGGAATCCTGATGCGGTGCCACAACAAATTTCGATGTATCATGAATTAACTGGAGGTTAAATTTTAGATGAAGCTCTCTTCTGGACATTTTGAGAATCTTTCAGCTTTTTCAAACTCCATATTGGTTATTAATAATAACTTATTATTGGGTCAAAACTACTTTAAATAGAGAAATTACTAAGTTTTAAGAGAACTTTGATTCGGTTCAAAACCACATAGTTTAGAGGTTATGAGGGAAAAAAACTCCAAACATTTCGAGGTTTTTCGGCCCTCCCCTAGTTAGCACAGGGTCCTCGAATTGGATCACTTGACAAAGTCATCCCACAGCACGCCCCATAATCTGTGAAAGTTCCATTAATTTCGACATTTTTTCCAGCAGACCCCACTTTTTTTGTTTTGTTTCCTGGACTCTTATAAGACCCTGTGCTAGAACGAAATATTACAGTATTGATTCATTGTTTTCAGATGTGTGTGTAGACGTGAATAAAGTCACCACTCCGCAGGCCCACGAACTGAATAGTAATGCGTTGCCTTATGGAATGGAAAGTAACGATTTCTTCAGTTTCCTCACAAAAGACCGCGAAGAAGCTGAAACTCTTCGGATGGCTAAAGAGTTGGAGGAAGAAAAAGCCATGTATTCGGTGAGTCAATTATTTGGAGCCTTTGCTCTGTCGTGGAGGTATGTTGCGGGAAGTGTTTGGGGAGACACATTATTATCAGTATTGAACGGATCGTCCACCTGCAACTGAATCGCTGAATGTTGTAAGGACGTAACGCCATCTACCCCAAGTGGTGGGAAATCACAAAATACTTCCAAGCACTTTTTAAGATTTTCAAGCTTTATAAGATTTGTGTTGAATGTTGAAAAGCTATTACACAGAATGAGGCTTTTTGAACAATTTTAGCTTGTATGGTATGGTAAACTATCTTCTCGCCATGGCGCCAAGGGGAGATTTCGATACGGGTACGGGTGCTTGTGAAGTGGATGAGGCATATCCTTAAGGCAGGCGTGGAAAGTGGATATCATAACTTTTTCCGGCTGCTGTAGAATAATATTTGCAAGACCGGGTAATTTTTACACGGAGTATGTTTTGGGGATATCACACCTTTTTGTTGTTTAAGTTTAAAAGACCTGTAGGGGCAATGTGCAAGAATAAAAGCAATTTACCGTTATTTACTCGTATTTAGAGGGTTGGAGAAAGTTTGGTGTTAAACGAGAGAGAATGGTTTCTAAGCTTTCGGCTTTAATAAACTGTGGTGTGATACACCGGCATTTGGATCATATTATGTTTCCCTAACAACTTGTGACAAACATTATTTCTGAATTCCATATCAATTAATTATTCCTGTTAATGAGATGCAGATTTTAGTAGAATAAAGCCTAAGTTTGAGGCGATTCTATTACAATTTATTCAACTAAAATCATAATGGAAAACGCGCTTAAACCACGTCGTTTTGAGACACTCCCGGATGGTCCGTCGGCCGGTAAAGAATGGGCTCACTGGCATGCCACTTATGAAAATTATCTGGAAGAGGCAGAAGAAAAGAAGATGAAGGTATTGGTAAATTTTCTGTCTTATTCAATATTTGAGTACATCTCCGAGTGCCCGAATTACGCTACAGCTATCAGAACGCTCAATGGTATCTATATAAAACCAAAAAATGAAGTATTCGCTAGGTTCTGACTCCTCTCATGAAATCAGCAATCAAAGGAATCCATAGACCAATACACAGAAACACTTAAACTACTAAGTAAGGATTGCAACTTTAAAGAGGTCTCTGCTGAAACAAACCGTGATGACATGATTCGGGACGCCTTCATAGGTGGTCTCTTGTCTCCTGAAATACGCAAGCAACTCTTGGAAAATGTCACCTTGCCACTAACGAACGCAGTCGACACAGCCCGTGCCATTGAGTCAAGCAACAGACATGCCCAGTTTTATAACACCTCTGTACCATCTACGGCCTCTGTAAGCTCGAACTGAACACCTCCCCAGGCCAGGAAGTTGTCATGGCATTACGCAAGCCATAAGAAGCAAGAATCCTGCTGGTTCTGCGGTGGTACGAGACATCCTCGCACGGAATGTCCGGCTCGGGAGGCCGTATGCAGAATATGTCTTAGAAAGGGGCATTTCGCTGTAGTTTGTCAATCCAAAACCAGACGAAATTCCACTTCCGTCTTTGTTACCGATAATACCAACACTGCCGCCCCTCTAATTGCCGCAAGTCCAGGCCTTCTAGATAAAACTGTGGTTCAGGTGACAATCGAAAACGGAATAGAAGCAAACTGTTTACTAGATAATGGGAGTTCTAGTAGCTATATCAATCAAAGCTTTGTTTGCTCCCATAATCTACCCATCAAACACGAACGCAGCACAGTCTCAATGGCTTCAACAGCATATTCTGCTACAATTACCGGATACATCGTGACGAATCTCAGGCTAAATGATCACTTCTATGCTAACTTGAAACTCTGTGATGAAAAATCTATGCGCTGACGTCCTTTTAGGTCACGATATTTTTAGAGAACATTCAGATCTTATTGTGTCTTATCGTTGTATTCTATGCAAGATGCACTGTGCCATCCTGGTGTGACAAGAATGGCCCACTGGGTGAAAAGTCGTAGCCTCCCTTACAGCATAGAAGAAATTCGAAAAATGACAGCTGCCTGCCCTATCTGTGCCGAAATTAAGCCTCGCTTTTACAGGAAGAAGCCTGGAATACTGATAAGAGCAACAAAACCTTTTGAGCGGCTGAGTGTTGATTTCAAAGGGCCCCTACCATCAGCAACTGGACGCCCTTATCTATTAACAATTGTTGACGAATATTCCCGTTTTCCTTTCGGATTCCCGTGCAAAGACCTCAGCTCATCAACAGTCATCAAATGCTTTGTAGAGCTATTCACCAAATATTATTTGGATTACCGGCCTATGCTCATTCTGACCGTGGTACCGCATTTATGTCTCGTGAGGTAGCCACATTCCTCCATTCCCGAGGCACCGCCACAAGTCACTCCACACCATACAACCCGCACGCCAACGGTCAAGTTGAGAAATACAACGATATTGTATGGAGAGCAATCTCGCTGGCCCTCAAAACCCGAGGATTAAGAACGACCCAATGGGAACTGGTCCTACAGGAAGCTCTGCACTCTGTTAGATCATTGTTGTGTACAGCTACGAATTCAACTCCCCACGAAAGGATGTTCCACCACCATCGCCGCTCGACCTTTGGTTGTGCTTTGCCAAACTGGTTGAGTGAACCCGGAATAGTTCTCCTGAGGAAACATAACCAAGCTTCCAAATACGATCCTCAGGTAGAGGAAGTTGAACTTCTCGAAGCAAATCCTGAATATGCCTTTATCCGTCATCCTTCTGGAAGAGAGGATACCGTGCCACTAAAACATCTGGCCCCTCGAGGTGACGCAAATCTCGGTGGTCCGAGCACTCCTCCAGATTGCCCAGACACCGATAACCCCCCTCCAGTCCAACCCACAAGCCCATCACTTCAAATGCCTGGAGTTGCACTAGACACCTCAAACCTGATCAGCGAACAAGCATCTGATCAAACTCCTTCGCTACATCCAACCACCTCTCATCGACCGTCCGCCTACGTACCTGAAAGACTATGTTATGTGACCAATTTCTAGAGGGAGGAGAATGTGGTGTGATACTCCGGCATTTGGATCATATGTTTCCCTAACAACTTGTGACAAACATTATTTCTGAATTCCTTTTATATCAATGAGTTATTCCTGTTAATGAGATGCAGATTTTAGTTGAATAAAGCCTAAGTTTGAGGCGATTCTATTACATAAACCGAACCCCCTAAATAAATAACGGTCAACAAGCCAAGGAGGACATGGACAAAACAACAACGAAAAGCAATTTATTAAATTAAGCAAATTAATAAAATTATAAAATAATAAATTACCTAAGCAAGAATAAAGGAGAGGCTATATCCTTGCTCAACTGAATAAGAAGAAGAACATGGTAAGGGTGAAGAACCGGGTTTTCGCAGTTATATAACAAGGCTCCCTTTAGACCTAGCGACTTGAATCTTTTAAAAGGCACTTGCTAAAGGTGAAAGGAAGCTCTGCGCAAAATTTCAAGTCTATCGGTGAAGTCAGAGAGGCTGTAGCCTTGGGAAGAAGAAAGACGTGGTAAGAGTTACCTAATTGAAGCTTTCAGGGTTTTTTTCTATTATCCATACCAAGAAGATCAACACCAAATTTCAAGTTGATCGGCTGTGGTCCCGTTAAAGTGGCCGTAATTAGCCTTAATTTCAGTTTTTTGTTCCTAAAATTTTCTTGGGTTGAGATAATGGTTTAAATCTGTCACTGGGTCATGTTGTGCGTGGATTATAAAGAAGGTTGTGCAAAATTTCAAGTCGACTGGTCCAGTTACCCATGCTGTAGACTCGTCATAGTGGAAAATATTAGCCTAAAATTTCTGTTTTTTGTTTCTAACAATTTTTGGGTTGAGATAATGGGTTTCTTTTAAAAGTCACTGTCTGAAGCTGAAAGAAAATTTAAAATCAATCGGTGAAGGTGGAGAGGCTGTAGCCTTGACTGTCTGAATAATAAGGAGAAGATAAAGAACCAGCTAAAGGCGAAAAACGTGTTTTTTTAAGTTATATAACTCTGCTCCCTTCAGGTAACACCGGTAAAAGTGTAGTATAACACACCCAGCCCCAATTTTTCTACTATTTTAGTATGTTACTATTACGACCTCAAGTAAGCAGAACACCCTAAATTAATGCCCGAAAAGAAGCATTAACGTAACGAGCATCAATGAGTTTATTGTGGCATTAAGTATGGTGGCCGTACGGGTACTTTAACTCCCGTTAAGCCCATTTGATCTATATGTCCAACTAATTTATATGGACTAATCAGTAGATTGGGGGATGTTTTTATTCCGCAACCCCGCCCACTTCATCTATGTGTCCCATTTATGCAGCGGGGACCGGTCCAGTGAGGATTCAAAATTTCAAAATCTGTAGACATTTTTTCTCATTTTTCGTTTAAACATGGAGAAGGCCAATTTAAATAAGCCGGGCTCTTTTCCCGATTGAATGCTTCAATCCAATTTTCTCTTGCACCTTAAAAGGACGAAACTCCGAAGTAACACCCCTTCTACATGCAGAAGGTGAAACGTTGGAAAGTCTGACCTTTCTAAAGCCGGCCCTATCAATTGGAGAAACGCCCTTTCAACGTACAAAGAGGCGCAATGACATTAATAACAGTTTTTGATAAATAACGAAACTGAAATACGCCCTTTCAAAATTCAGCGATTCAACTGCTGTCTTCGTTCCCTTCCTCGTAGGGTTGTGACGTTCTGACGTCGCTCGCCATATTGCCGTTTTTTTTTTTTTAAATTTACTTTTCGATGAGGCCATGCAAACTTTGCTGAAGTTGTTCTGTAATCTGAGATATTACAATGTAATGATATTACCATGTCATGTTTTTTTTTTTTTTTCGTTTCCAGGGAAGGAAGTCTCGCAGAGAGAGGAGAGCTTACCGTGAGAAGAAACTTGCTGGCCGCATAATAAGTCCACCCAGGTTTGACTGCGTTCCGTTTTCTTATAAGTGACGTGTTCAGCATTTTCTCACCGTTTACATTCTCTACTTCGTTGTGTTTTGTAGTTATGCTTCAAGGAAGAGCCCCACTTACCACGATTACACGAAAGAAGGTTCAAAGTCGAGGTCTCGTAGTAACTCGCCCGTCAATGCGGGGAAAATCACTTACATCACAAGTTTTGGTAGTGAAGAGAATCCTCAACCTTCGTGTTCCAGTCCAAAACCGAAGCCAACTCCAAAAACGTAAGTCTTGAATTGAATCATCAATGACTAGTTTTGCCAATTGACTAATAGCCAATGTTGGATAACGTTTAAGGGATACGGTAATGTTCACAAACCTCTCTCTCTCGCCAGTTTGGGCAAAAACTGTTGTTTGACTGCTCCAGTTAAGTCCATTTGATCTATATGTCCAACTATATTGCCACCTACCCCTGATACCGTTGAAAAAAATACTTAGTCTCTTAAAAGTGGTTGATTCCTCATTACGATTTGTTGTTTTATACGAGATATCCGAACTAAAGAGAGAGGAATACAGCACTCAGTGCAGAGTGGCTGTAAGAATGAGCAGTGCTATTAGTCCTGGAGACAGCTTAGCAATGACATCGATTTGACAGGACGATGTAGACTACAGAGGAACACTTGTACACAAATCCGCCAGTCGGCTAGCTCGAAGCAGCTGGATTGAGTATCGACGGCTATTTGCAGTCGGCGTTTCTGGACGCTTCGAATTCTGGTCATTGAAACTACTCAGGATGAGGAATCAAATGCTCGTAGTCTGCCAGCTCTAGCCTGTTGGAAAGTGTTGGTAAATGGCGTACAAAAACCTGCAATTTTCCATTTAAATGCTAGGAAACACCTACCTGTACTCAAAGCCGCTGCCGCTGGATTTAGTAATGCGGCAATTTGAAATCGGCCGTTCTGGACACCTCGAATCTTGTCATTGAAACTACTCAGGATGAGGAATCAAATATGTGTTGTCTGCCAGCACTAGCCTGTAGAAAAGTGCTGGTAGATAGCGCAGGAATACGCAGGGATTTTCAATTAAATACTAGGGGAACTCCTACCTGTACACCAATCCGTTGGTCTGCCGGCTCAAAGCCGCTGCCGTTGGATTTAGTAATAGCTAATGAAATCGTCCAAAATCAAAGGTATTTGATCAAGGAGCACAGGAATCATGAAAAATCCTACTTCTGGACACCTCAGATCCTGGTCATTGGAACGATACCAAATGAGGAGCCAAATGCTCCTAGTCTGCCAGCGCTAGCCCGTCAGTAAGTACTAGCGGACTGCATTTGAATGGAAAATAGCAAGTTTTCGTGCGCCATCTACCAACACTTTTTAACAGGCTGTCGCTGGCCTGGCAGACTGCGAGCGTTTCAGTCCTCGTCCTGTTTAGTTTCAATTACCTAAATTCGACGTGTCCAGTATTTACTTGTATGTTTCATGCACATGTGATACTCCAAGCTTGGTTAAGGTGTTCCTAAACAATAGTCTTACTTGTTGGTACTTAATAGACAAAATTTGTGATTTTATTTGAGTAGTTATATCCAATCATGTTAGGCACCTTCTTTTAAACAATCAGTACTTAGTCATTGGGTTGTCTTCACTATATTGCCATTGTAATTGTGGTTCAACTACCTTTTCTCGCTCCTTAATAATAATTATAATAACAATAAGTTAATAATTAAGTTAATAATATGTAAGCACTCCGACCCCCAGCTCAAGTTATCTTAAAGGGGGTCGTAGCATTTGTGTCTTAGAAAAGTGTATTCTAATTATAAACAAATAAAAATGTATTTAAAAAAAAAAAAAAAAAAAAAAAAAAAAACATTCCGCTGTAGACTGATTTTTCTTGACGTATCCATAACCATTACTTGATTTCATATTCCAGGCTCTTGAATGATTACTTCAAAACTACGAAACACAAATCGAGGTCTCCTGAGAACAGGTTAACACCAATTTTCACCAAATTCGTCCTAGTACACTAATCGAGGTGGAAATTCGGTGTAGTGACAACTTGAATTCTCGTTACAGGAAGCGACGGTCGAGGAGCAGGTCTTACTCCCCTCATTCTTCGAGCAGAAGGAGAACGATATCCAGAAGTCCTCGAGGTTCATGGCACATATCTCCCAAGCGGAATTTCAAGTAATTGTCTTCGTGTCATTTTTTGTTCTGCCTTTGGCAGTTTCATATCGGATTTGCTTGATTATCTCTGCTGGGTGTTCATCATGTTCCCCTCGATATTTCCGGACTCCAGCTCCCCTCAGGGGTTTGAGCCTGATTGAGCGAACAGATCCACACATTAGGCCAGTCACCGCAGATGTTAAGGTCCGAAGCAGGAAGCTGATTTGTTTGGTATATTGTTAGGGCGTGTTTGAGTAGTATTAAAACAAGTTTGCAGCTTCGAAATCCCTAGGGAAACTTTTTGGGAGCGTAAAACCCTCGAAATTTTCGGACTTGTTTCAGTTTTTGCCTCATAACTTGTAACAGGTTGGTTTACTACGAAAAGTCCTTTTTACTTTCATTAAATGAAATACTATAAGCTACAATTTACGCCCAACCACAGGTCTGTATGTCCAATATATCCCAAAATATTGAACTTCAAAAATTGGCTATTCCTTCCAAAAAGTTCGACATTCAAGTTTTAGTCATTTCTTGGCGAGAATGTTGGCTCTAATACTCATCCCATGAGTAAAGTAATAAGAATGAAAGTTCTGGAGGAGTTACGTAGCCTCAATTTAAGAACAATGCGAAGTCTGTAGGTCCAAAATTGCCAATTATAATAATTGGTCTCTAGTTATCTAAAAAAATGAAAAGTTCGTAAAATCTGTTCTTTATAAATTGACCCTGACGATTAAATTAAAGTCGATAAAAATTAGGATTTTTATTTAATAGGGTTATATATGATATTATTATGTAACCCTATTAAATAAATATCCAAATTAATTACATATTATGTAATAGGATTGCGTAATATCTATTATATAGAACTTTATAATATAAATTATGTAACCTCTATACATATTATGTAACCTCTAGAACTTGAGTCCGATTGAACATTGCCGCTGGTGTGTAGCTCACTGTTTTGTCTGAGTGGTTAGTCAGAGTATTTTGTTAAGTACCGTATTTTTGGGACCTTTCAGTCTGCCATACCTCCTGCAAAGCTGTTTTAGGAAGTGTTATCGTGTTTTTTCGCCACGAGCATGCCCAAACAACAGGTCTCTGTAGAAAGTGTGAATAGCCAGCCAAGCAGACAGGCTGCAAGTCTCATTCTAGCGAGTTGGATTCAATGCCCAAGGCCTTTGATGGCAAAATTTCGTCAACTATTTATTGACCGTTTAATTGCTGATTTGAACTCCTCGGGCTTAAGCAGTGAGTTTATTTCAACATTTTCGGCAAAATTGAAGATTAGCTTCTCGAGTGTGGTCCTGGGTACCGTTGAACTTTGCTAGATCACCATACTCTAATGTTTATTGAGGTAGGTCATAAATCAACGAGAGCTTGAGATGGACTACCGTTTATTCGTGAAAGTGAATGGTACACTCTGGATGTACACTCTGGACTTGAGAATTTGTTGAACTATGGTAAATTTTATTGTTCTGGAGTTATGATCCATATCTTATGTGTGACAAGGTAAGAAAGAAAGGGAAAGGGATTGAAAATGGGGATGAACCCAAAGAGAAAATAATGCTATTTTCCAAGCAAAGCTTTGTTGAAAGCTTTTATTCAAAAAAACGAAATTAATAAAATGAAATTTATCTGTATAGTCGAATAGGGACGAAATCAATCTCAGGGAATTCACAGACACAATCAAGAGACGACAAGTCAATTAAAGTCGATATTTCTATCCTAATAGTTCCTACTGGTTCCTACGGCCGTGGAAAAAGAAATCTTAACTAGGTACTTATCAAGGTAGATATAAGTTCAGGCAGATGGAGCCAACGGGTAGGAAGGAAGATAGGAACTCGGCGATGGCGTTGTGTTACAGCCACTCAGCTAGTACTCAAATCGCTGGTTTTCAGCCGGTAACTAAGACCCCCAAAAAACACTCCGTGTAAAAATCACCCCGCCTCGCAAATATCATTCTTCAGAGGCCGGAAAAAGTTATGATATCCACTTTCCCCGCCCGCCCTTTTCCTCATTAAAAAGCGAAGTATAATGAAAAGCTTAACCACTTCACAAGCACCGTACCCCTTTCGAAATCTCCCCTTGGCGCTATTGCGAGACGTTTTTATTACTTCCACAAGCAACTAATACTTGATGGTGGTTAACGTTTTATACAAGTATTAGTTGCTTGTGGAAGTAATAAAAACGTCTCGCAATAGCGCCAAGGGGAGATTTCGAAAGGGGTACGGTGCTTGTGAAGTGGTTAAGCTTTTCATTATACTTAGCTCCTTAATGAGGAAAAGGGCGGGCGGGGAAAGTGGATATCATAACTTTTTCCGGCCTCTGAAGAATGATATTTGCGAGGAGAATGATATTTGCGAGGAGGAATGATTTTTACATGGAGTGTTTTTTGGGGGGATATCACATCTTTTTGTTGTTGAAGTGATTTTATAAAGAAGGTCTATGCAAAGTTTCAAGTCGATTGGTCCGGTTACCCAGGCTGTAGACTCGTCAAAGTTGCCAAAATTAGCCTAAATTTCAGTTTTTTGTTTCTAAAAGTTTTTGGGTTGAGATAATGGGTTAAACCTTTCAAAAGGCACTGTCTGATGTTGAAACGAAGCTCTGTGCAAAATTTCAAGTCAATCCGTGAAGGTGGAAATGCCTAACTGATTAAGGAGAAGAAGAACAGGTAAGGGTGAAAAACCGGGTTTTTGAAGTTATATAACTCGGCTCCCTTTAAAGATATCGACTTGAATCTTTCAAAAGGCACTTGCTACACTTGAAACGAAGCTCCGTGCAAAATTTCAAGTCAATCGGCGAAGGTGGAGAGGCTGTAGCCTTGACCGACTGAAAAAAGTAGAAAAACATGGTAGTTATATAACTCGGCTCCCTTTAGACCTAGCGACTTGAAACTTTCAGGGCTTTCTATTATCCACACCAAAAAGATCCATACCAAATTTCAAGTTGATCGGTCTACTAGGAGCCGAGATATGGCCATAATTAGCCTAAATTACCCTAAATTTCAGTTTTTTTGTCCCTGATTTTTGTTGGGTTGAGATAATTGCTTATTTCGTTCAAATGGCACTGAGCCATGCTATAAAGAAGGCATGTAAAAAAATTCAAGTCGATTGGTCCTTTTACCCAGGCTGTAGACTCGTCAAAGTGGACAGAATTTTCCTAAGGTTTCTGTTTTTTTGTTTCTAAAACTTTTTTGGGTTGAGATAATGGGTTAAATCTTATATAAGGCTCTGTCTCAAGCTTAAATGAAGCTCTGTGCAAAATTTCAAGTCAATCGGTGAACGTGGAGAGGCTCCAGCCTTGCCTGTCTGAACAAGGAGAAGGAGAAGAAGGAGAAGAAGAACAATCTAAGGCTGAAAAACCGGGTTTTTGAAGTTATGTATCTCGGCTCCCTTTAGATCGATGTATCGATTTGAAACTTTCAGGGCTTTCTAATATACACTCAAAGAAGACCCACACTAATTTTCAACTTGATCGGTCAAATAGGAGCCAAGATATGGATACCTCGAAAACGCGTTTTGTGACGTCCAGTAAACATACACTCGGCACCGTTCGTTTTGTCAACTTTGCTTGGCGGGGCGGAACGCTACCGCGTTCCTAGATCCTGTCTGGGCGACAAAATTGGGAATAACTTCGTAAAACGGGAGTTTCTATGTGAAAGAAAAGACGAGACGATACGGGGAGGTAGAAAATCCGCAGAACAAAGAAAAGAGAATCCTGTGGAAGATGGCGACGGTCGGCCGCAGCCTCCTCGATTGCCATATCACAGAGCAGCACAGGTGGATACTCTACTCTCCGTCATAGACGAACAAACCCGTATAGATGAGGTTCCGCCGAAAACCGCGAACTCTCGGAAGATGAAGGTTTCACGTTACATATGTTGGCCAGTTGGTATGTTTTATTGGTTTGTAATGTGGAAGGGAGGGGGGGGGGGGTTGCAAATACCCATATGTCAACTAAAAAGTCGCCCTGTTGTGTCTTCCACCCAAAGTTTTTTCTATTTTGCTGAATTTTGTTCTATCCATGGTGTTCTATGCCACTGTTTCATTATTATTTTTAATGATTCATCAACTCAGTTAGGTTCTTGTTTTTAGAGATTGGTGACAAATGTTTACTGTTTCATGTATATTGTACTTAGCCACTCAGCAAAAATTTGTTGATGCACCCTTTTGTTTCAATCGATTTTTTATTATGTTTAACTTTTTATTCGATTTCTAATTAAACAAATTTTGTAGTCTTCCTTCTATTTGTTAGCTTACCTTTCCTTGTCTTACTTTTGTCTATTTTTCCTATAAGGGATTTAGGTAACTTTTGCTCATTATTTCCCAGAAGAGATTAATGCATTCCTCCTGTTGTAACCTCGTGCCGCCTCCTGCCGCCTCCTGCCGCCCAGGGCTGGTTGCTCACCTAGTCATTTCCGTTGGTGATGTTTCTGTATCGCCCCGCTCTCCTGATATTGCCTCCCGTACCTCGGCTTCTTCTTCTATTGCCTGCCTCGTTGCTCAATACAAACATTTGTTTTCAGTTTGCCTCTTCACTGCCCAGAGTTTGCCCCAGAATGTTGATGAAATACGTCACTACATTGGCCCGTCTTTTCCCCATGTGATTGCAATTTCAGAGTCATGGCTGACTATCAACCTGCGTAATAATCTGTTATCATTTCTTGGTTATAGGATTTTCCGCGTTAGTCGGTTCAGGAAGCGCGGTGGTAGCGTTCTTGTTAACGTTCTTCAGGGCCTTACCGTTGAGTCATTGCTGAGAGCTCTCGTGACTCAGAGATCATCCGCCAGATGAATCTTTCCGTAACTTTAAACTTTGATATCCTTATGTAAGTTCTGTTAATGCTTGGCCTTGTATAACATGACTGACATTGACTCCAAAGTTGATATAGGTATTCAATAATAAGCTTATCATGCCCCCTCAAAAACAGTCGAGTTCAAACATCCCATTAATTCATGGTTTACCGCTGAAGTGGCTTTGGTTTTCGTACGCGTGACTGTTCCTATGATGATTGGATTAATTCGGGTGATGATGGTGATTATGAGCGCTCTAAACGGATCAGGCCTTGGGCCCAGTCAGGTGAGAAATGCTGTTTTGAGGAGCCTTGATCCATCATTGCCTACTACAGAACTGTGGCAGAATATTCGTAGTTTGGTCATGGCTAAGGCCATTAGTACGGAGAGGTCCCCTAATGTTGACCTTGATCAGCTGAACATCCAGTTTACCCAGCCTTCCAATCTCCACAGCTCATAAACTTTCTTTGCTTTTCAACCTTTTGAGCCTGTAGAGGTCCTTTACCTCTGACTCCCATTTTGTCTGATTCTGTTGGTGCTGATGGCCTCCTTCGTAAGTTCATCTTTCTTCTCCTGCCGCTCTTATTGGCCCACATCACCCATATTTTCAATTTTTTTTTTTTTTTTTTTTTTGAAAGATTTTATTGCTCCAAGTAATAACTTATTAACAATATTATTTTGAAACTAGGGCACATACTATTCAAAGCTTAGATACATCACTGAGTTTTGTTCATTTTTATGATGATATTGCATTCACTATACTGCTTCACCCGTGAGCAAGCTCGAGCGGTTTGGTACGCTTCAATCGTCTGGTGATATCACTCGTGTCAAGGAGTCGGACAGCTTCCTCGTTGACGTGAGACCTGAGCCGTGAGACGTGAGAGCCGTTGAAGATGACGTACGGCTTGCCGCTTGATGGCTTCGTTTATGGTTTCGATTTGAAGTTCATGGTGGAGTCGTTCATTTCGAAAGTACCATGGTGCATTGACAACATTTCTTAGCACATTGTTCTGGAATCTTTGGATTATTTCCCGGTTTGATTGAGCCGTGCAGCCCCACAGCTGAGCTCCGTAAGTCCAGACTGGTTTAAGGACTTGGTTATACAGCGTAAGCTTGTTCTGGATTGACAGTTTTGACCGCCTCCCCATTAGCCAGTACATTTTTCTGAATTTGAGAAGAAGTTCCTCCTTCTTTTTCTTGACGTGGGCTTTCCACCGAAGCCTGGCATCAAGCGTCATACCGAGGTATTTGGCTTCATTGGCATGAGGAATCACTTTGCCATTGAGATAAGCCGGTATATAGTCGATCCTTTTATTGGTGAAATCGACATGTACCGACTTAGTTTCATTCATTTTGATTCTCCATTTCGCTGTCCATTGTTGTATGCTAGATATTGACCGCTTTAACTTGGTCATTGACTCAATGTTGCTGTCTCCAACTGCCAATATCGCTGTATCGTCTGCGAAAGTGGCTGTGGTGTTCATTTCAATTTCTGGGAGATCGCTGATATACAGGACGTACAGGAGTGGGCCAAGTACACTCCCTTGCGGGACTCCTGCACATATCGGTTTTGGTTCTGAAAATGCATCATCTTGCTTTATCCTGAAGTAACGATTAGTGAGGTACGATTGAAGCAACTCAGCATACTTTATTGGCAGGGCCTTACGCAGCTTGTAGTTGAGTCCTTCATGCCAGACCTTGTCAAACGCCTGAGTGACGTCAAGGAAAATGGCAGAACATACTCTATTTTTCTCAAATGCTTCTTCGATGATGTGTGTTATCCGATGGACTTGGTCGATTGTTGAGTGTTTCTGCCTAAATCCAAACTGATGTCGTGGGATCAGCTTTCGTTCTTCAATAATTGGTATTAGTCTTCTGTGTATCAATTTTTCGAATAGTTTAGATAACACTGGTAGAAGTGAAATTGGTCTGTATGAACTTGGTTGCCCTGGTGGCTTGCCTGGTTTGGGAATCATAATGACTTCTGCTATCTTCCACAGCTGAGGGACGCTTCGAAGTTTGATTACCGCATTGATGATCATGACTATTTTTGCGATAGCTTTACGCGGTAGGTGCTGGAGGATTTGTCCAGTGATAAGGTCATAGCCTGGTGCCTTTTTTGGGTTGATATCCTTGCTGATCACCTGTTTTATCTCTTTGATGGTAACTAATGGGATATCAATGTCCTGATCAAGTGGAGGTGTTTCCTCTAGCGGCGGTTCATCCGCCATTGCGAGATTCGGAGTGAATATATTCGCAAGATGGTCTGCAAAAGTATTGGCTTTGTCTTGGTTGCTCCTTGCCCATTTCTCGTTTCCTCTCGCAATAGGTGCAGCATGAGTAACAGGCCTCTTGAGATATTGTGTAGCCTTCCAAAGTGAGTAATCGGTATCACGATGACTCGTTAGCTCTGTGATGAAGTGTTCATGAGTTTCTTCATTGATCTCCTCCATCAGCGACTTCAGTTCACTTTGTGTTTTGTACCATTCAGACTTGTGATGTGGTGCTCTGGTAGCTTGCCATCGTTTTCTGGCCTTTCGTTTTTTCTTGATTGCAGAGACTATTTCTCGTGGATAATTGATACCTTTGAGCCTTCTTGAGATTGCAGGTGTGTTGTCCCATGCAACTATCTGAATGCTGCAAACGAGATGTTCGAGCTCACTTTCCACATCATCTGGTGTGTGTATAGGCTTGCTCAAATCAATATACCTGCAAATGTCTTGTTTGAAACGTTCCCAATTTGTCTTATGATTGACCAAGTACGGTTTGTGTGGCTTCTGTATGATTCGATCACTAAGCGTCAGAGCAATTGGGGAATGATCTGAACTCAAGTCATGGTTTTCCTCTACAAGAAGGTAGTTTGCTGAGATATTCTTTACAACGAAGAAGTCAATCAGGTCTGGAGTTTTGTTTGGGTCAGTGGGCCAGTAGGTTGGTTTCCCAGTAGAATGTGCCTCACAGTTGTCATCAATAATTGCTTGATGGAGTCTGCGTCCCTTTTCGGTGGTTAATCTCGATCCCCAGTCAGTGTTTTTTGCATTGAAGTCGCCTCCGAGAATGAAACGATTTCCAAGTTGGGCCAAGATGTTCTTGTATTCTTCATATTTAGTTTTGTACTTAGGTGGACAGTATATGCTTGCGACAGTAATCAGAAATGAATTAGTTTTTATCTCAAGAGCACACATCTGGACTGCTTCATTTTCAATTTTGATATACTCCTGATGGACCAGGTTTTCTTTGATGATCACTGCACTTCCACCACGGGCATTGTTGCTCGGATGAATGGCATGGTAGCATTTGTACCCCTTGAGTCTGCAGAAAGATTCTTTGGTGAAGTGCGTCTCAGATATGAGACAGATATCAACATGATTGTAGTCTAGTGCCAACTGAAGCTCATTTTTCCGTGACGCGAGGCCATTGGCATTCCAGCAAAGTATTTTGACACTTTTCATGATGATTTTTTCGAGCCCTTGCGTTCAATTTTGCCAACACGCTCATTCAGGTTGTTAACACTCTGAGTAAGATTTGTGACAATTTCGAAAATTTGATTTATTTTAACTTGCATTTCATTATGGCTGGGATCGATAGATTGTCTCCTGCTTGACCGCTGTGCTAGCAATTGCTGGTTCTGCAAAACGTTTGCATAAGACATCAGATTTGAATTTGAAGTTTTTCCATCTCTCCCCTGAACTGACTTTTCGTGACATATTATTGGCTTTTTTGGCACAAACTTCCCTTGATTGGGTTTCTGCGGTGCTGCCTTAGCCTTTGTGGCTTGCTCTGGTAAGCTCTTGTGCCTATGCATAGCCTCTATGGCTACTGGACAGCCACGGTAGTTAGCCGTGTGATCTCCGTTGCAATTGGCACATTTTGCAGGGGTCTCTTTGGGCTTCCGACATTCCTCAGTGAGATGGCCTTTAGCACATTTAACACATCGAGGCGGCCTTGCACAGTAGTTTCTGGTATGGTTGAACTCCTGGCACCTTTTACACTGAGATGGATGTTTTGATAATTTGATAGGATGCACAGTGACGCGCCCCTTTAGGATTTGACTAATTTCGTAAATTTTGCTGATATCCAAATCTTTTTGAAAATCTACAATGCACATATCTAGAGGATTTTTTGTCTTCCACTCCATTTTTCTAACTACTTGAAGGATACTGCTGGGACCAAATTGGTCTCTTAAGTCTTCAAGGACCTCTTCATTCGTCCAAGATTTATGGATTCCCTTGATCATCACTTTGATAGGCCTCTCCTGTTTGTTCTGGTATGTATAGTGCGGAATTTTCTGATCCGCAAAACACTTCGTGATAGCACGAAAGCCATCAGAGTCCTCAGTGTTTATTTTTACTACGTCATTGGACATGGTGGTAAAACTCACATTAGTGGTTTGATCCTCAACCATTTTTTTCAGGGCTGGGAAGGACGTTACCCTCTCAATGTAAACTGGTGGTGGTTTGGGCACTTTTTTAGGTTTTGAGCTTACCATGGAATGTTTTCTTTGAGAAGGTAAATTGGCCTTTTTCCTTTTATGACCCTTCTGGATCACGTTCTCCCACTCGCCTGTCTCTTCGGCTAGGATTTCCTCATCAGTATGATATTCCTCTTCTGGGGGGAAAGTTACTTCACCCTGAGGATTTTTTCCCAGTATTTTCAATTTTGTTTGCTCTAACTCAGTTTCCAGCTGGGAAACCCGTTTCGCTTCTCTGATCCCAGCGTCATTGATATCTGTTAAAGTATTACATAGGTGATCAATAATATTAATTAACTCACCGACTAAACCTTTGACGTTTTGTTTCTGGAATTCCGCTGATTGACTCACAAGCGCTCGCTGATGCGACAGTTTGCCTCGAACTTGCGTAACAAACTCGGGAATTGTGACCTCCATTTCGCGCGGCCGCGACCGAGTAAACACCCGCGGAACGTTAACTGTTTTATCTGAGATGTTACCTCTTCGGCAGCTCGGACAAGACTATATTTTCAATGACGGCATTATGTCATCCTCATTCTCATCCTCATGGGAACTTGCTCATGTTCTCCCACTGCCTAAAATTAGCTGCCCCAAGTCTTTTGGTGACTACAGACCAATTAGTATCCTTCCCTTTTAAAGTAAAGCCTTTGAATTTCTGATCCACAAGCAAGTTACTAATTTTATCTCCTCATAACAAACTATGCCAGTTTCAGTCTGGTTTCAAGAAGCAACATAGTTGTGAAACAGCTCTGCTCCATGTCACTGGCTTTAGTTCCACGTTAGGCTTGAGTTTGCGAGGTCCGATTTGCACTATTCAGGTGCTTTTGGGTTTCAAGAATGCCTTTGTTTCACTGCTTGTTATAAACTTTCCCACCTCTTTAGATTCTCTGCCTCCGCTTGCAGAATGATATCTTCTTACCTAGCTAGCCGTAGCCAGCAGGTGCCCGTTGGTTCAGTTTTTCTCGCCCTCGTGATTTTCTGGTTTATCTGAGGACACAGAGAGAGGACATATTTGATGCAATAGGTTTGGTTAACAAGGACCTTGGTTTGACTGGCAATTGGGCGAGGACTAATGGTATTGGTCTGAATCCAAAGAAAACCCAGAGTATTGTTTATTCTAAAAGGCATTTTCCCAGTAACACTGCCCCCCCCCCCCAACCGTGTGGAGGGTGAGGTGGTCCTTTTTTCTGCCACGTGGTCAACTTGGGAGTGATGTTTGGTGAAGACCCTTCTTGGAATGCTCATGTGCTGCATGTCCCCAAGAAGGTGTATGGTAGGGATGGGTATCAGTTGAACAAACATCGGTGTTTACAGTAGTAGTAAGCAACCATTTAAGGTTGAATTTCCGTCCGACTGCCGTTTTTAGGCGTCGCGGACGTCATCGGCTGTCCACCTAGGTGGATCAGAATTGTTCCGATGATTTCGCTTACAAAGCTACTCATTGCCTCGCCCCCTTGAGTTGAGAGGGGATCGCCGTACAGAAGCGTGAAAAATTACTTGAACGGGAGACCCACTCACCGACGGTCTCCCATCCAAGCAACATCCACGCCCGACGTCGCCTAACTTCCGTGATCTGACGAGAACGGGTTCTTTGCGACGCCTGCCCCGTATGGCTACATCGGTGTTTACACATCGATGTTTTATTACAGCAAACATCGATGTTTTGGAACATCGTAAAAAAACATCTGTTTTTTTTTTTTACGTTACCTACTGTAGGCGTGACCACCTCGGTGCATTCATACCAAATTGGGTCTGATGGTTTTTAAGGTACTGCGTGGTATGCTCAATTCCGTTCTGCGCTGTCGCGTAGGTAATATGCCCTGAGGATCTCTACGCACGCTACCAATTTTTATTGCGACTCTTTAGCTTCAGGGGGGCGGTACGCAGGCTTTTCAAAATTTAATTTACATTTCCTGACATAATTCTCTTCTCATATCCCTTTCTTTCATTCCTTTTCCTATCCTTTCATTCACTTACGTTCTTTCTTCTGTTTTTATTCATTTCTCTAATGCCGTTACTCGTAAGTCCTCGTCCTATGTACAATAACGATGTTTCAATTTCAACATGAGGATGATTAAAACTTGAATTTCGGACTTTTTGGAAGAAATAGCCACTTTTCGAAGTCCATCATCTCGGGATATATTGGACCTGTAGATCTGGGGCTGGGCTTGAATTGTAGCGTATACTACACTGGAGACCAAAAAAACGGCGCAGTTGAATTGTTGTCGAAGAGTCAAGTTTAAATCGATAACAGTTGGGTTAGAGTCAATAGTAAGGTCAATAACAAGGTTAACAGAGATTACTTGCCGAGGTCCATCCCTGTTTTCCTTAACTATCCAGTTTTTTCCTGTAATGCTCTCTTGAATTCACGATAGAAGCCTACAGAAGCCTGCTATGTTAATCTTCACTCCAAAGTCCGTGCTTTAGGTCCTCTACTCACCCCAGCACACCGAACGGCTCGTCTTCAATTTGCTAGAGATCACGCTGCTTGGACTGAGCTGCTTGGGTTTGCAGCAGGATGCCGGCCTTCTGGTGTAGCTACCAGTTTCACGGTTTCCTGTAGGCTTCTATTGTGAATTCATGAGAGCATTACAGGAAAAAACTGGATAGTAAAGGAAAAACAGGGATGGACCTCTGCACGTAATCCCTCTTAACCCTGTTATTGACCTTACTATTGACTCAAACCCAACTGTTATCGATTTAAACTTGACTCTTCGACAACAATTCAACTGCGCCGGTTTTTTTGGTCTCCAGTGTATTTACTTAAATAAAGGTAAGAAAACCTCACCTTTCGTAATAAACCAACCTTTTACAAGTTATGGGGCAAAAACTGAAACAAGTTCGACAATTTCGAGGTTTTTACGCCCCCAAAAAGTTTTCCTAGGGATTTCGAACATACTAACTTGGTGTAGTACTAATCTTAACAGCATACAAAAAAAAAAAAAAAAAAAAAATCAGCTTCCAGCTATTTTTAGGACCTAGGACATTTTTTGGTGACTGGCCTACATGCGCTAGGCCAAGATCAAAATTTGGAGTTGCATTGTACAACCCTATTTAATAGATACAGATGAAGATAACTATTTTAGTGAACCGTTTTATTTTATTCCACACCTAATCCGCCTAAATGTTGAATTAATTAAGCATCCAGTGCTACGATGGATTTCGTATTCTTCTAATTTCAGGTGTAAGTCAAGATCAAGAAGTCGCTCACCTAAATCGAGTTCTTCGAGGTTGGTCTTTCTCACGTATATGGACTCGTATTAGACATAAGCACTAGTGCAGTTACTGAAATGATTTTTGAACGTGAAAATATGGCTATTTTTTGTTTGCAGGCCTTCAGCTAGATACCATTCTAGAAGCAAGTCACCCACTAAGTAAGAAACCTTTGTCCATCAATATAAACTTGGGATTTGTGTGTATCCTGTTTATCAATGATTTGAAATTAACATTTATTGGTGAATCAAGTCTTGATGACTATCCCTCGATAAACGGTATTTATTTTGTTCTAGAACCAACAAAGTCCCTGCAGCTGTTTCTGTTGACCCTCTAGTGAAGCAACCACCTCCCCCCGTTATATCCAGGTACGTTTACCTACTTATAACTCACGCAAAACTCCCAAAATTATCACGTTTTAGTGGAACAGATAAATCCGAAGGAATGCGTACTCAAGCCCACACCTACTCAGCCTCCAAGCCTTATTGCTATTCAGAACCAGCGATTGACAGACAACTCCAGACATTGCTTGAGGATGATAAGATATTAAGTTTATCTTAGTTTTTAATGAGGGGAATATAATGTCGACTCTTAATATTTTTGTAACTACCGACTTCATCATAAAAAAAGCAATCTTGATTATATTTCAACAGGTATTACGGTCGACGAGGTCAATCATCGTCATCATCCGATTTATCAATGTCTGATGAAGAAGCTGAGCAGTCCAGTTCTAATAATTCTGTTAAGTGAGTCCCTATTGCACATATTAAAATAATAAGAGTAGGCTTTTCTTCCACTTCTATTTTGAAAGGACCCTTTTGATAATGGGTGAGTTGGTGGTAGTTTATTCTTGTATTCCATCTGAGGACGTCATTTTGAGAAAACCGCAAAAAACTTTTTGATCAAATTGAGAAATTTTTGGTACCTGGTCATAAATTAAATCCCAATGAAGATGAATATCTTAACTAAAAGCTCTTACGAGGGAAATATATACCGTAATCTCCATTTCAAGGCCAGACCGCGTATCTGGGGTGGATGGGGGGGGGGGAGGTTACCTTCAGGGTACCTCGTCATTTAGCGACTTTTCGAAAAAAAAAGCTGCTGTGGTCGTTAGCACTTTTATGGGGTTTTAAAGTCATTAAGATTTGAGTATGCCTACCTCTTATAGGTATGGGAAGTTTATAGTTCGGGGAATTGCATTGTATATATTGTGTTAACAGATATACAATGCAATTCTCCGAACTATATACTTCCCATACCTACAAGAGGTAGGCATACTCAAATCTTAATGATTTTAAAACCCCATAACATATTATGTTGAAGTAAAGGTTGCACAATTTTGTCACTACCTGGGGCGTTTTTAGTTTTTGAACGTCGAATTGCATTTTTGATTTGAGCCGGGTTTGAGGATTTATTGAAGCGGGTGAAGGGAAGAGGTTCAGTAATTAGTTCTTCGATACGTTCATTGAAAAGGTAAGGTGTAGTTCACTCGGGTTAGAGGCGAACTGATGCACAAGTTGGACGGCGAACAAGGAGGCTTTCTCTGCAGGAGTTGAGTAGGTACCATACATTATTTAATCGAAGGGGTGGAATGGATTCCTGTAGTTTCACGAGCATTTTGGCTTTGTGCCACACAGAGCCGCCTTCTCCTTAGCTTTGAGCACCTTTAGTGACATTTTAAGCTCACGGGTGGCTCTAATATACGCACGCTCGTGAGTAGGAGATTTGATTGTTTCCCACAGCGCGTTCTCGCCTTTTTTACCACACATTGCTGCTGTACAAAGTGCACTGGGAGCAGCTTGAATATCGTCCTTACCCCTCAATTTAAAGGCCCCTTTTTGGTTTATTATCTTGGAACCGTCCGCCGTCCGCGCCACTTTGCCCAGTTAGCGTTGAGTTAAAATTACGAAATTTTTTTTATGGGTTTCGACCAACCCCACAATGGTCCTCGAAACTTTTCATAACCCTAGGTCAAGGGGAAGGGGTTCAAAACGAATTTTGAAATTTTGAAAATTTCATATCTCGAAAAATTCATATAAAACGGTATGTTTTTTATTTCATATTTCGATAGAGTTTGTTCCGTAGAATTTTTTAAGACCATCCGCAGCTTTGTACAACCAGCTGTTCGACCACAATGTCGGCTCAAAGATTGTGCCTCACTACAGGATCGTGAATCAAACTGTTGAAATACAGGTCCATTTTCATACTAACAAGATCTTTGGAACATCATATGGCTTAAGAGATGTGGAGTTTGTTGTTCTGAGGTGCGTTTCGTGCTACGGAAATGAAGGTAATTTCGAATGTTTGTTGGTAGGTACTTCTTTTATAGAGAAATTATTACCGACGTAGTATTAAAAACCCCAGAATTATATCGTATTAATTAATCATAATTAATAATAATTATTATTAATAATAAATACAAATTATTAATACCTAACAATAAATTATAATAATTTTCACTAGGTACTTGATAAAATTATTAATAATTAGTGATAATTGATAATAATAATTAATCTAACATTTAGGATCAAGACATTTAGACCTAGTGATCTAGACAGAAGGGTGATCTGTACAAAGAAGATAATGAACTGTTGTGTCAAGAATTTGCAGTTTTTGGTTTATTATCTTCGATAATGAACCATTGGAATCGCCCAAAGAAAAAATTTTTTTAACCCCCCCTCAAAATTTGTTGGTTTACGTTTCAAGATACGTAGATTCAGAAAATCGAATTAAAAAAAATCCGTCCGTCCGCCGTACGCCGTCCGCCGTACGCCGTCCGCGCCACTTTGCCCAGTTAGCGTTGAGTTAAAATTACGAAATTTTTTTTATGGGTTTCGACCAACCCCACAATGGTCCTCGAAACTTTTCATAACCCTAGGTCAAGGGGAAGGGGTTCAAAACGAATTTTGAAATTTTGAAAATTTCATATCTCGAAAAATTCATATAGAACGGTGTGTTTTTTATTTCATATTTAGATAGAGTTTGTTCCGTAGAATTTTTTAAGACCATCCGCAGCTTTGTACGACCAGCCGTTCGTTCACAATGACGGCTCAAAGATTGTGCCTCACAACACGATCGTGACTCAAACTGTTGAAATACAGGTCCATTTTCATACTAACAAGCTCTTTGGAACATCATATGGCTTAAGTGATGTCGAGTTTGTTGTTCTGAGGTGCGTTTCGTGCTACGGAAATGAAGGTAATTTCGAATGTTTCTTGGTAGGTAGGTACTTCTTTTATAGAAAAATTATTACCGACGTAGTATTAAAATACCCAGAATTATATCGTATTAATTAATCATAATTAATAATAATTGTTATTAATAATAAATACAAATTATTAATACCTAAAAATAAATTATAATAATTTTCACTAGGTACTTGATAAAATTGTTAATAATTAGTGATAATTGATAATAATAATTAATCTAACATTTAGGATCTTGATATTTAGACCTAGTGATCTAGACAGAAGGGTGATCTGCACAAGGAAGATAATAAACCGTTGTGTCAAGAATTTGCAGAGTTTTTTTTATTCTATTTTCTGAATCTACGTATCTTGAAACGTAAACCAACAAATTTTGAGGGGGGGTTAAAAAAATTTTTTCTTTGGGCGATTCCAATGGTTCATTATCGAAGATAATAAACCAAAATCCGTCCGTCCGCCGTACGCCGTCCGCGCCACTTTGCCCAGTTAGCGTTGAGTTAAAATTACGAAATTTTTTTTATGGGTTTCGACCAACCCCACAATGATCCTCGAAACTTTTCATAACCCTAGGTCAAGGGGAAGGGGTTCAAAACGAATTTTGAAAATTTGAAAATCTCATATCTCGAAAAATTCATATAGAACGGTACGGTTTTTGTTTCATATTTAGATAGCGTTTGTTCCGTACAATTTTTTAAGACCATCCGCAGCTGTGTACGACCATCCGTTCGTTCACAATGACGGCATAAAGATTGTGCCTCACAACACGATCATGAATCAAATTGTTGAAATACAGGTCCATTTTCATACTAACAACCTCTTTGGAACATCATATGGCTTAAGTGATGTCGAGTTTGTTGTTCTGAGTTGCGTTTCGTGCTACGGAAATGAAGGTAATTTCGAATGTTTGTTGGTAGGTACTTCTTTTATAGAAAAATTATTACCGACGTAGTATTAAAAACCCCAGAATTATATCGTATTAATTAATCATAATTAATAATAATTATTATTAATAATAAATACATACGAATTATTAATACCTAACAATAAATTATAATAATTTTCACTAGGTACTTGATAAAATTGTTAATAATTAGTGATAATTGACAATAATAATTAATCTAAAATTTAGGATCTAGACATTTAGACCTAGTGATCAAGACAGAAGGGTGATCTGTACAAAGAAGATAATAAACCGTTGTGTCAAGAATTTGCAGAGTTTTAGTTTTTCCCAATATCTCAACAAATATTTAGTTTAGAGTAAAATTGGTGGTATACAAAGTAAGCTTATACTGAGGAAGCTCTAGTATAGTTCCTCCTACATAAAGCAATTACGAATGTCATCTTCGGTCCTCTAAGTTCTTTACGTTTCCCATGTTTTCTATCCACATAAGACTTAACTAATAACTTATGCCTTTCTCTCCTACTTAGATGTCGTCAAGCTTGACAATTTTATCTGTATTTTACTCAGATTCTTATCGGAGGACGAGTCAACAATGTTCGTATTCTCCCCCTCGAACTCTAGGAAGAGTGGAAAACCTCTGTTTTTTCTCAAATGTTGATTGGTTCCTTGTTTCGGATTACCGATTTGATTCAGTTTCCCAAATCTTATTTGCGATCACTTCACAGGATTTTAACGACCAGATTGTATTTGTTTCTTTCGTACCTCTGTTTCAGGAAAGTGGGGGCAACTATTGGTAATTCGAGTAGCAGGAACAAAGTCAGTAAGAATCAACGCTCGCCCTCTATTTGTTATAAATTAGTATCATAAGCAAAATGTTGCGCTTTTCTTGAGCTTGATAAAAGCGCTGCGTGGTAAAACCATTTTCAGTTTAATTTGATATATTTATCTGTAACCTCACACTAAATATGTGCTGCTCTGAAATATATTTACTTCTTACATATTTTCATTTGAAACTTGAGGTTCACACATAATATATAATATATATTTATATCACAGTTGTATGTTATACAACTTCTCACTGAAATTGAAGTCTAGGTAGTCGCGCGATTTGTAGAGGTCAAGTTCCAATACAGAAATCTCTCAACATGTACATGTTTTTGCAGGGGTTTTGGAGGGTTAAAATGAGATCTAATTCATGCAGAAGTCTCCTTCAAATTGGACATAATATAACTTTATAAGCTTAAAATGTTTCTGCATCCTTTGAGTGTCAAGTATAAAATATAAAACAGATTCTTCATAAAGGGTTTTTTAATGGTTGGTATAGTGTAGGTATTCACAACTTGGGCTTGAACATGTTTCAATCTCATATTTGCCCAAAACTATTTTGAAACATATTTGTGAAGTACCTATCCATCATGGTTGCCCAAACCCTTTGGAGGAATCTCAACCCACGGGTTGATGAGTTTGTACACTAATTGAAATTGTGTGACTTACAGCCAGCAGTTGTCCCGTCAACGTCAGTCGTTATCCCTTCTACTCCCAAACTGACACCTCAAGAACGCCTTAAGAAGAAAATGCAGGCTCTCATCAATAAGCAATGTAATTGATTGTTCAGTAGTATTCTTTTTACATTTTTACATTGATCTTTCAAGCTGATGGTCAAGGCCTCTGCTATGCCAGAGCCTTGTGGATTTCTTGTACTGCAAGACTGGGAGGGAACTTGCTCTGGTGGACATGCAAGTATTCTATGGAACTGTGGGTATGGAGATCCTTCAATGGAGAAGTGACTCAATAGTGGACTGAAGACATTGTCTGTCATGTTTACTAAAGTTACTCTGATGAGGGTACCAGGGCGGAGGTTATGTAATGAACAATCAGGAAGCATTGGAAAGGCAATGGCAGCACCAGTAGGAGAATAAGCTCAGTAGCATTAAAACTTCCAAGGAGAAAAATGCAACTTGTGGTGGGAGTGCTGACTGGGCACGGGTGCTTCTATAAACATCTGCACAGAATCGAAGTCTGTACCATTGTACAGACTTAGCGCAGAGAAATGGCTTTCTGGTGGAATATGAACTCGTCAAAATAGTTATTGGTTTTGCTAGGCGATTTAGTCCAGTCTGCTGGAGAAGATTATTGCTGGCGAGCGAGAAGTAGCAAGAGAAGGTTGGGACAATGGTTGAAAAAAAGTCGGGATCTGATCTGTGTTGATGGTGACCATAGCGGCATCTTCTGCTCTTGCCCTTATTGCACCAATCGAACTATTATTTATCGCCTATTTCCCCACATCTTTCTCATTGTCCACCAGCTCGACGATTCAGAATCATCGGGTCTCTGGTACCTGAGGAAATATTGTCAGTGGTATCTGGTACGGTGAATCATCAGTCGAGTAGAGGGACTGGACTGAACCCAGAGCCTGTCGGCTAGCTCACAGGGCAACGCTCAGTCCTACCCTGAGTCCCTGCGCAGATCTAAACTACTCTAAGTTGCTAATACATAGTCATATGATTGACATTGTTTTCATAGGTACCAATAGTGGCGCAACTAAATTGTACCAATTTTCTTAGATTATGTTGGGAATGATGTTTCGTAGCCAATGCTTCTTGGTGCCTTATATCTCACTGAAATTTAATGAGATAATCTATGAAATGGGTTACTGCAGAAGTGAACTCTCTTTACCTTCTTCGAAGTTGATGGCTGCTCTTTCCACCGGAACGTGGCGCTTGATAGTCATGTTACCCTGTGTTGATGGTCGACTACTTAACCCATTACTGCCCAGAAATCGATTTTTTGAGAAGATTTTCTAATTTCTTCCAGAATTCTTCATTTTTAGACCTTCTAATGTAAAATATAACGTTACTTTTTCATCTGACACGATAGGGGGGGCAGGAGCCCCCGTTGCATATATGCAACGCTTGGCAGTTGCCCAATTAGGTTGCTTCAACGATGTTTTTGTAGGCAACTTCATTCATCCCCATGCTTCCACAACCGAAATGAATAAAAAACTACAAAATATGAATCCAATGTAATATAATCAAGTGCTCCAAAATACATAAATCAATCAAGATAAAATAGGAATAGTGAAGAAAAGTTCAATAATTGTGGTATGGATGGAAGCAGTCCACACAAAGTCCCACGTTGTACTTGCTGCACTGATACTTCACAATAGACGTAGGTACCTACATTGTTTCCCTCCGCATCTCCTCCTTTTTCCTTCAGGGATTTTTTCGATCCAGTGATCAAAGTCCAAGCTTTATACCCAAATCGTATAGGCTTTCCTCTGATACATTGCTTCATCCCATGTTTTCCAAAGTACTTTATCATACTCTCATCGTAGGACAAATTACGCTCTGGTACAAAATGAAAGATAGATTTTTCCTTCAGGTATTCCAACCATGGCCGAATTTTGTTGAGCTTGTCAGTGTGTACGAGTGGGTTTTGATTATCAAAAACTCTGCAAATTCTTGACACAACGGTTCATTATCTTCTTTGTACAGATCACCCTTCTGTCTAGATCACTAGGTCTAAATGTCTAGATCCTAAATGTTAGATTAATTATTATTATCAATTATCACTAATTATTAACAATTTTATCAAGTAGGTACCTAGTGAAAATTATTATAATTTATTGTTAGGTATTAATAATTCGTATTTATTATTAATAATAATTATTATTAATTATGATTAATTAATACGATATAATCTGGGGTTTTTAATACTACGTCGGTAATAATTTTTCTATAAAAGAAGTACCTACCAACAAACATTCGAAATAACCTTCATTTCCGTAGCACGAAACGCACCTCAGAACAACAAACTCGACATCACTTAAGCCATATGATGTTCCAAAGAGCTTGTTAGTATGAAAATGGACCTGTATTTCAACAGTTTGACTCACGATCGTGTTGTGAGGCACAATCTTTGAGCCGTCATTGTGAACGAACGGCTGGTCGTACAGAGCTGCGGATGGTCTTAAAAAATTCTACGGAACAAACTCTATCTAAATATGAAATAAAAAACATACCGTTTTATATGAATTTTTCGAGATATGAAATTTTCAAAATTTCAAAATTCGTTTTGTACCCCTTCCCCTTGACCTAGGGTTATGAAAAGTTTCGAGGACCATTGTGGGGTTGGTCGAAACCCATAAAAAAAATTTCGTAATTTTAACTCAACGCTAACTGGGCAAAGTGGCGCGGACGGCGTACGGCGGACGGCGTACGGCGTACGGCGTACGGCGGACGGACGGATTTTTTTTTATTCGATTTTCTGAATCTACGTATCTTGAAACGTAAACCAACAAATTTTGAGGGGGGGTTAAAAAAATTTTTTCTTTGGGCGATTCCAATGGTTCATTATCGAAGATAATAAACCAAAACGTGAAAAACTCGTAGTATTTGTCCAAAGCGTGTTCCTTCGCATAGCTTTTGATACAAGCGAATTGTGGCTGTCTTGGGTAGACTCCCAATACATCCGTTTGCTTGGAACTTCCACGTATCCACTGTGAACCATTATTCCTACGAAACATTTGATTTCGTCAGGGGTTATTGGTGTCATAGTTATGTTTTTTTGAGCTGCATAATTATTCGATTCGTTCGTTATCAACTCATACATGTCAGAACCGATAAACAATTCAAAAAGTTCAGTTGGTGACATATTCTGGTAAGCTGAATAGTCAGGCTGAGGAAAATCCGGAGGGCAATAATGAAAATCCCCTCTCACCCAAGGATGCAGAGAGTCTCTCTGCGCTATTTTATTTTTACCCCTTCGATTTTTCTTTTTGGACGCTTTTTGAATTTTCGAACTTTTTATTTTCTTTTTATGTGATGTGGAGGGGATAGAAATGGATGAAGGCGTACTACCTTCAGGAGAGGGGGAGATTTCAGGTACATGATGGTCATCCAGATCTCGTAAGACGATTTCTGCTTCAGCGAGTAGCTGGTTTCTGTTCAAATTGTCGAGGATTCCTTCTTCATCCTCATCACCAGAATCCTCATCTGACAGATCGTTCGCGGCTGGAGGGGTGATATAAAGTGAATCCTCATACCTGTTATCTTCGTCGGCAAATAAAATATCAATAGCCTCTTGAACAGAAACTCCACTGCCCAAAATCTGAGAAAGAGCTCTGAAAAAAAAACGAAAAATCGAGCTATAGGAGTTGGTTCGGGGCACTGCCCAGCGTTGCAAATATGCAACACAATATTTCAGACGACGCTGGAGACAATATGAATGACAAAAAAATTCAACTATAGTCCCCAAAAGCTCATGCAGGTATCTGAGAGGAGTGAACAGTTACATTCATCCCATTGAAAAAATCATACATAAGATTGTACTTACTTTTCGTCCATTAGGTCAGGAATTCTCGAAATCAGGAAGACAAGATATTTGTAACCCGTAAATAAAATTAGGATAAAGAATTGAATTGCCACTCCGACGGTTGGAATCAGACTTATAGGCTCTTCTCTTTGAGATCCACTAGCTGAACCAACTTTTTCATGTCCGTGCATGTCGTGCCAGGCTCCCAAAGACGGCGTTCTACGCGTTGCATATATGCAACGCTGGGCAGTAATGGGTCAGCAGTCATTCCCAACAATTTATGTTATGTAGTATGTAGTATTTTTATAATTTATTTCCGTCTTAAATCCAATCGAACTGTGATTGTAAATTTCAGATAAAGCTGATAAACGAGCGGAGCGTGAAAAACGAGAGAAAGTCGAGCAAGAACGGATTGATCGTGAAGATGAAATGAGAGAAATATCCATCAAACTCAGGAAAAGGTGCGTTTGTATTAAGTTATTATGTAACATTACCTACTCGGTCTGTAGCTTTTAACATTATATTAAGTAGTAAATTTAGGTTTTCATCGAAATGTCCAAAACTTAAATTTCCAACCAGAGTCCACAAAAACTGACGATGAGAAAAAAACGTTAGCGTTGGGGGTGGGTGTCTAGGCGCCAGTGGTTTGTGTTCATGATTGTAGAATGAAATCTGGGGTACACCCCTAGACCACCGGATTATTACAGTTTGGATCAAGGATCAAAGCAAGGAAAGATGGAACATGTTTTCGAATAGGTACATAATAACAGAGGAAACATGGTAGTAGAAGAACAATGCTCATTGTTGCATGCAAAATCAAGCGCGTTGGGGTGTTGTCCTCTGTGGCTTTGACTGTTCCCTGGGGATACTTACGTTTTACATTCACAAGTGAACACTGATAAGGTCCCGTTTCAAGCCCTGGAAGAGGGAAAGAGGTGAGGGCGTGGCCAAAGAGGGTGACTGCGGTGACTGATTGATTATTCATGGGTTGGGACAGGACGACCACGCTCTTCCAAACGGATTTACGCCCGTTAAAATATATTCCATGTCAAAACTCCTCTGATCGTCAGTAAAACGTGGAGTATAACTCAAGAATCCTCTTTTACAAAGTAGTTCAGCAACCCTTCATGATGTCCAGTAACTTTGGTCGCCTATTAATCACCAATACTTGACCATTTCAGGGAGAGGATGAGGAGACACGAGTATTTAGCGGAGTATGAGAAGCGGCGATCGGACGCATCAGACTCTTCGAATTCCAGATCTTCCTCCAGGAGCCGTTCAAGAAGTAAATCCCCGAGGCGGTGAGTTTCTGTACTTTCTAACTTTGACAAAAGGCTGCGGGCGGGTGATTCAACTTGCTTGGTCGTGAGAGCCTGAACCTTATGTGCCTTATTCTGGTGTTGGTTTCCGCTATTTATTACTTAATCTTAACTTCTTACAACTGCATCCGTGCGATTTCTTCGACGAGATCTTCGTTGAAAACATGAACATTTTCTTGGTCCTGCGGTATGTAACTAACAGACCAGACTAGATAATATCTAGAAACGATATATTATAACAGTTCCTGGAGGAATCTGTCGTTTCTAGCAAGTCGAGTATGGGGGGGGGGGGGGGGGGTGAAAGACCAGGAGATATGGAGGGGTGGGGTAAGTGAAAGGTTGTCACTATGTCAATAATTTGGTCCAATACCTGGACCAAAAGTGGACCATCGTTCTCCTCACTTCATGATTTTTGGTATATTTTTTAAGAGAATCTAATTCACCTAATTACTCCAATTTTGAGTTGAAGTATTTTTTGTAATTTAATTTGCAGGCCAGACCGGGAGAGGAGACAAAGTAGAAGTCACTCTCGAACATCTGGACATTCACGGAATAGGGACTATGAGCCTAGAAACCGTGACAGAGGCCGTGAAAGGGACTACGAGCACAGAGATCGAGAAAGGGGCATTGACGCCAGAGACTGGGAAAAGGACTACGACTCGAGAAACAAAGAAAGGGACTACGACGGCGGGGATCGAGAAACGGAGTACAACACCAGGGAAAGGGACCACAACGCGAGAGACTACGAATCCAGAGACAGAGACAGGGACAGGGACTACGATGCGAGAGGGCGCGAGCGTCGGTCCACCAGAGATCGAGATCGTGATCGTGACAATGAAGCGGGTAGAGACTTTGACATCAGGAATCGGGACCCTGACTACGACATTAGAGACAGAGATCGAGACAGAGATCGTTACCGTGAGAGCAGACCTCACTATCCACGGTAAGCTGTGATACGGGCATTTCAATTTTAAACTGCTAGACCATGACAAAGTATTGGTTCCGTTCTCGATTAAGTCCCTCATTTGCATTCTTTATCGTTAATTGAATGGGTGGCCGGAACAACGTTGTATATCCAAAATGTGAAGAAGTGAGTTTTCGGTGGATTATGGTTGTATCTTAGAATCGTATGATTCTCTTGGAATTTGAGAGGTCAGTAGTTTGTACTGCACGTTTAATGCTAAATAACTAGAAAACCATAAAAAACCAAAATTGACCAACAGAGACAATAGATTATTTATTGCATGCTGAAAAGTTACCACACAGTTAGTGTTTTGGACATACAACGTTGTTCCGGCCACCCATTCAACTGTTCCTTTGTCATATCATTAGGGATGGGCGATATAATATATTATGGAAATATATCGACACATATAATTTGATATATAGGTCTTTTCAAAATTTATAGTCATTTCCAACTCAACTTTTTTTGTGAACAAAACCTCATTTTTTGTTTTTCTTTTCTTTTGACATTTTCATGTCTTTCATATGGCACATAACTCAAAAACCGTTACAAAAACTCTGCAAATTCTTGACACAACGGTTTATTATCTTCCTTGCGCAGATCACCCTTCTGTCTAGATCACTAGATCTAAATGTCAAGATCCTAAATGTTAGATTAATTATTATTATCAATTATCACTAATTATTAACAATTTTATCAAGTACCTAGAGAAAATTATTATAATTTATTGTTAGGTATCAATAATTTGTATTCATTATTAATAATAATTATTATTAATCATGATTAATTAATACGATATAATTCTGGGGTTTTTAATACTACGTCGGTAATAATTTTTCTATAAAAGAAGTACCTACCAACAAACATTCGAAATTACCTTCATTTCAGTAGCACGAAACGCACCTCAGAACAACAAACTCGACATCACTTAAGCCATATGATGTTCCAAAGAGCTTGTTAGTATGAAAATGGACTTGTATTTCAACAGTTTGAGTCACGATCGTGTTGTGAGGTACAATCTTTGAGCCGTCATTGTGAACGAACGGCTGGTCGTACAAAGCTGCGGATGGTCTTAAAAAATTCTACGGAACAAACTCTATCTAAATATGAAATAAAAAACATATCGTTCCATATGAATTTTTCGAGATATGGAATTTTCAAAATTTCAAAATTCGTTTTGAACCCCTTCCCCTTGACCTAGGGTTATGAAAAGTTTCGAGGATCATTGTGGGGCTGGTCCAAACCCAGAAACCAAATTTCGTAATTTTAGCTCAACGCTAACTGGGCAAAGTGGCGCGGACGGCGTACGGCGGACGGCGTACGGCGTACGGCGGACGGACGGATTTTTTTTTATTCGATTTTCTGAATCTACGTATCTTGAAACGTAAACCAACAAATTTTGAGGGGGGGTTAAAATTTTTTTTTCTTTGGGCGATTCCAATGGTTCATTATCGAAGATAATAAACCAAAATTGACTACGAAAATTGTCCCAAATGAGTTTCTGACGGTTTCCGCGTACAACCGAGTCGTTGCTAGGGGGATAGTACTTCGTCATTTGTCATCGGACAAAAACCGTTCACCATTCGTTGGAAACCTCTCGATTTATAGAACTAGAATACATTCCTCTCACTCGGTTGTCGCCCTTCGAAAAGCTGAGATATGCGCATGACTTGATACGAAGTTTGTTTGCACACAACATTATGGTCGCTAGGTGTCCCAAACACACGTAGTCAATGTGTTTCCTGGGGGGGGGGGGGACATGAAAATGTCTCAATGTGTTGCAGACTCGTATGCAAGCGTTTACATTGGCGTTCGACGACGTACGGGTTTTTCAAGTTTGTAGGGGGAGAGAAAACAATGGAAATTCGAACTTTAAAATTATACTTCAGAACAAGAAAATGATCTCCACAGTAGAATTACAGTGTAGGTGGTTGAGCTGAAGTTGAGGGTCGTCGAGAGGAGGGGGAGGGGGGTGGAGTTATGGTTCGGTGGTTCTGCAAAGGCTGCCGAATCTTGTCGAATCTCGCATTCAGGAAGATAAACAGAAAATTCATCTGAGTCAAAAGTCAGTCTGACATCAAATCAGTGCAAAACGTAAGCTTTAAACTAAGCCTTAGTACCTGCCTACAATCCATTCCCTCTCCCAACAAATCCAAATGTTTCGATTAGTTGTAGGGAGTAAGGTTGTAGGGGGAGAGGTTTTAGAGGTTATCATGTCATGCAGCATAGAGGTTGGAGATTTTTGTTCATCATGACAGTAGTATTCACAATAATTTATTATTATTTAACTACTTAAATAGTTACTTTATCGATGAGGTGGTTGTAGGGAGAGAAAGTATTAAAATACTGTTGTGAAATCCTCACTTGTTGACTTATTGAAAGCTACTACTGGCTTTGGATGAAAACGACACGTGGTGCTCTGGCAGCTATATTGAAGCAGTATTGCCTTGGATTTTCACAACATGGTATATCCTAGGGGTTCTGGGGGGGGGGGGGGGGAAGGGGTGATTTCAAAAGATTGTAGGGAGAGAGAAAAAACTGTGTGGCAGACATAAAACCTGGTAAATAAATATGTAAATAATGAAATTTCCTTTTTTCCCGAAGACATTATTGTAGAAGAAATAAAGTAATAATTGAAGTAATAAAACTTGGGTTGGTGGGAACATAAAAATCAAGAAAATTCCTTACTTACCCCTTGTGACATGAGTAGGGAGACGGGAAAATAGGGTAATTGAGTCATTTTAATTATGGAACTAATAAACTTTTTGACCTCAAATTAGTTGGTTCATTTAGAGGCCGTACTACCATGTCCTCCCCCCCCCAAAAAAAAAAAAGAAAAAAAGAATTTCTATGAAAAAAAGTGTAGGCACAAGAGCTGTGTGTGTGTGACAGGAAATTACCCATAATTTCGAAACGACCCATGTCATGGTATATCGACCAAAATAATATTTTATAATATAATATCGTTACACAAAATCAGGGGTAGGCCAGAGCAAAGACATTTTCATGTCAAAAGGCAAAAATCTTATCATTGGGTAAGACTAACAATTAACAATTACAAAACTACTGTTTAAACTACTGTCATTGTTAATTGCTAGTCTTATCCAATGATTTTTGCCTTTTGACATGAAAATGTCTTTGCTCTGGCCTACCCCTGATTTTGTGTAGCGATTTTGTGACATCCTCCTTTAGCTTGATTTTTACGTGCAACCAATCCGTAACTCCGTCTGTGTGCATTCCACGGTAATCGTTCACCGCTCAATGGAATCGTCCGATTTTATAGAATAGTTTCATGTTAACCAGACGCACGTACCTTCAGTGGCAGATGAGATGTACAGGATGAACAAATGAGGGAAAACACAACTACACACAACAACATACAGCAACACAACTACGAGCGGTTCAAGTTATCTATAAAACTATAATAATATTATATTATGAAGTCCCGTTTTTTGTTCATTATAGTTTTCTGAAAGAAGATTATTTATATCATGAAAAATCGGTCGGGTCCTTATAAAGAAATGAATTTTCATGTTAAGGTTCGAGTCTCTCAGTATTTTTTTCTAATGTAATCACAAATGACATTTTTAATCAAATCAGATTTGATTTTTTCCAACAATTCCTTCAAATGTCTCGGACTAATCTCCTTATTAATAAATTATTCTTGAAAACGTTGTATTTAAATTATAGCGAGAATGTAATATGAAACTAGAATTTAAATACAAAGTTATCATGAATAATTTATTAGTAAGGAGATTAGTCAGAGACATCTGAAGAAATTTTGAAAAAAAAAAAATCAAATCTGATTTTATTAAACCAATTTTACGTACAAAAAAGGGCAAAAATCTCATCGTCGGACATGTCAACATTAAGATATAAATAACTTAAATATAAATTACCCAAAGTAGTTCATATGAAGACAGGTTATTTAAATAAACTTGAAGTGCAGACGAAAACTCGGCGCTTCGCGCCTCGCCACGGGGCCAAGCCCCCCCTGGACCCCCCGGATCTTTTCTCTTCTATACTTTGTATAGAACGAGGTATTTGCTATGCAAAACATGAATAATGTTTTTGCGTCCCGTTTCCCCTTTTCCTTATCCCTTTTCTTAGTCTGTATGGAAAATATTAAGAAATGTGCGGAAAATTTATTAGTTTTTTTATTTACTCAGGGCTGTATCTCAGCTTCTTCGATATTTACAGCGGTTTTGGCAGTATATAATTTATGCATAAATTAAAGGCTTTCCAACGAATGGAGAACGATTTTTGTCCGTTGAAAACTAAAGAAGTTTCATTTCCCTAGAAACGGCTCGGTTGTACGTGAAAATCATTAAAAATCTTCGTGACATAATTTCGTGACTTAAACTTCGTTACGCTTTTCAACTCTGGTAGGCCACCGCAAAAACATTATTCATGTTAATAATAAAAATAAAATAAAAACTCTGCAAATTCTTGACACAACGGTTCATTATCTTCTTTGTACAGATCACCCTTCTGTCTAGATCACTAGGTCTGAATGTCTATATCCTAAATGTTAGAAAAATTATTATTATCAATTATCACTAATTATTAACAATTTTATCAAGTACCTAGTGAAAATTATTATAATTTATTGTTAGGTATTAATAATTCGTATTTATTATTAATAATAATTATTATTAATTATGTTCAATTAATACGATATAATTCTGGGGTTTTTAATACTACGTCGGTAATAATTTTTCTATAAAAGAAGTACCTACCAACAAACATTCGAAATTACCTTCATTTCCGTAGCACGAAACGCACCTCAGAACAACAAACTCGACATCACTTAAGCCATATGATGTTCCAAAGAGCTTGTTAGTATGAAAATGGACCTGTATTTCAACAGTTTGAGTCACGATCGTGTTGTGAGGCACAATCTTTGACCGTCATTGTGAACGAACGGCTGGTCGTACAAAGCTGCGGATGGTCATAAAAAATTCGACGGAACAAACTCTATCTAAATATGAAATAAAAAACATACCGTTCTATATGAATTTTTCGAGATATGAGATTTTCAAATTTTCAAAATTTGTTTTGAACCCCTTCCCCTTGACCTAGGGTTCTGAAAAGTTTCGAGGACCATTGTGGGGTTGGTCGAAACCCATAAAAAAAAATTCGTAATTTTAACTCAACGCTAACTGGGCAAAGTGGCGCGGACGGCGTACGGCGGACGGCGTACGGCGGACGGACGGATTTTTTTTAATTCGATTTTCTGAATCTACGTATCTTGAAACGTAAACCAACAAATTTTGAGGGGGGGTTAAAAAAATTTTTTCTTTGGGCGATTCCAATGGTTCATTATCGAAGATAATAAACCAAAAGCGGAAACTTTCATTATTAGATATACAAGAACTATCGATATATTTTCCGATATATCGGTGCCTCTGATATTGAATGATCCGTATCAGACAAGTATATCGATATATATCGGAAAGTGATATATCTCTCCCATCCCTACATAATATATTATCATTCACCTTTACTCACCCTAAATTGCACAAGCAACAAACGATTTATTTTCCACGTATTAATAAATATTAGCATTTTGTAGTTCTTACTCAAGTACCTACTAACTGAGGAACTTCTCAGGTTTTTTTTTCTTTTTTGTAGGCTGTCCCAATATAGTCCAGTAAAATTAAACCTGCAAGGGGCGGGAGGGAACTTGAAGTGTCCTGGGGAAACCTGGGAATCGTTCTAAACCCTTAAAATAATCTTGAAAACGAGTTATCTGAGTTTGTTTGTTCGTTGGTTAGTTGTTGAGCTCAAGTTTTGGTTCCCCGAAATTTTCGGATTTTCTTCAGTTTTTCGCTTATAACCCCTGAAAAACGCATCATTACGAAAACCTCATCGAAATACAAATTGAAGAGCATTAAATTCTGCGTCGATTAACCCCCGAATTTCAAAAGTGGACCTATTTATAGAGTAGTAATTGACTGCTGAAAAACTACAATTTTTTCCCTTATTGGGTAAAATGTTCCACTTTAAATTGTTTAAACAATACCAATAATTGACAATACCAATGCAAATTATTTGTTTCAATAAATTTTGATGATGAGCTAGAGTTTCATCTATCATTGACGGAGAACAAAAGGTGTTGAACCTATGTTATGTGAAAATGAGGTCCTTACCTTATTTTACTGAGCTTACTACGCAAAGTAAGCAAGATAGTCACTCGATCTCTCCAATTTCTTGGTGTATCCTCCAAAACACTCAGCTGTACCAAAACACTTGCTCTACTGTACCTGTTCCTCTTAATTAACACGATTGTCTAATTCTTGTTATTTCCTTTTTCAGATTGGTGGACTACTAATTTACGCAATGTGACTCAGCTGACGTTTCTCATTTACCCTGTTTGTTTTTTTCTCAACAAGTTGTTGTCTTTATTTCGTTTTGAAGTGACTGTTTTGTTAAAGAACATAATATATTATATTCCTAATAAATGTATAGACTGGACTTGTAGTTTTGTGTTGTAAATTTCCAATTCACTGCTCAGTACGTCATTATTTGACTAAAACGTTTGCTAGTGAAACTTGAGAGACGATATCGATGACATCTGATAACTTCGTTACTCAAAAATTGGTAATTTTACAGTACTAAAACTGATTATTTCCCAATTACAAGGTTTTTATTTTTGAAGTAAAGTGAGTTACGAGGTTATCAAATCCAGCCATACGAATTGTTGAAAAATTAATCGAACAAAATACTCATATTAAATATGAGTATCTTACAAGATAATACATATTATATAATATTTACATATTATAGGTATTATATATGTAAATTTTACAAGATACGAGGTAATCACAGGTGCCTTGCCCTACTTGATCAAAAAAGATTATGATTTAGGCCACTATAGGGCGGAAAATTAATTACCTGCTGAAATTTTAACAACGTGGGGCCAAATCCCCAAACCGGGCCAAAATGCAAAAAAATAAAGTTTCTAGTTCGGGATTTTCAAAGGTTCCAAGGTTTTTGAAGTTCCAAGTGTTTGTATTCACCAATATTAAAGTCCACGGTACCTTTGTTGAGCTGTATTATGATAATGAAAAGTTGCGTACACGTCAATTATGTAGTTTTTTGGTTTATTATCTTCGATAGGGAACCATTGGAATCGCCCAAAGAAAAAACGTTTTCACAATGTATTTGAGTCGACAATTGCTCTTCTTGAAGGTCCATTCGAACTCAAATAAACACCTCGAGTCGATATGAAGTCAACTTTTTTTCGTTTTCTCGATGTATTTGAGTGGACAATTGCTCTTCTTGAAGGTCCATTCGAACTCAAATAAACACCTCGAGTCGATATGAAGTCAACTTTTTTTCGTTTTCTCGATGTATTTGAGTCAACAATTGCTCTTCTTGAAGGGCCATTCGAACTCAAATAAACACCTCGAGTCGATATGAAGTCAACTTTTTTTCGTTTTCTCGATGTATTTGAGTGGACAATTGCTATTCTTGAAGGTCCATTCGAACTCAAATAAAGACCTCGAGTCGATATGAAGTCAACTTTTTTTCGTTTTCTCGATGTATTTGAGTGGACAATTGCTCTTCTTGAAGGTCCATTCGAACTCAAATAAACACCTCGAGTCGATATGAAGTCAACTTTTTTTCGTTTTCTCGATGTATTTGAGTCGACAATTGCTCTTCTTGAAGGTCCATTCGAACTCAAATAAACACCTCGAGTCGATATGAAGTCAACTTTTTTTCGTTTTCACAATGTATTTGAGTCGACAATTGCTCTTCTTGAAGGTCCATTCGAACTCAAATAAACACCTCGAGTCGATATGAAGTCAACTTTTTTTCGTTTTCTCGATGTATTTGAGTGGACAATTGCTCTTCTTGAAGGTCCATTCGAACTCAAATAAAGACCTCGAGTCGATATGAAGTCAACTTTTTTTCGTTTTCTCGATGTATTTGAGTGGACAATTGCTCTTCTTGAAGGTCCATTCGAACTCAAATAAACACCTCGAGTCGATATGAAGTCAACTTTTTTTCGTTTTCTCGATGTATTTGAGTCGACAATTGCTCTTCTTGAAGGTCCATTCGAACTCAAATAAACACCTCGAGTCGATATGAAGTCAACTTTTTTTCGTTTTCACGATGTATTTGAGTCGACAATTGCTCTTGTTGAAGGTCCATTCGAACTCAAATAAACACCTCGAGTCGATATGATGTCAACTTTTGTTCGTTTTCTCGATGTATTTGAGTGGACAATTGCTCTTCTTGAAGGTCCATTCGAACTCAAATAAACACCTCGAGTCGATATGAAGTCAACTTTTTTTCGTTTTCTCGATGTATTTGAGTCAACAATTGCTCTTCTTGAAGGTCCATTCGAACTCAAATAAACACCTCGAGTCGATATGAAGTCAACTTTTTTTCGTTTTCTCGATGTATTTGAGTCGACAATTGCTCTTCTTGAAGGTCCATACGAACTCAAATAAACACCTCAAGTCGATATGAAGTCAACTTTTTTTCGTTTTCTCGATGTATTTGAGTTGACAATTGCTCTTCTTGAAGGTCCATTCGAACTCAAATAAACACCTCGAGTCGATAAGAAGTCAACTTTTTTTCGTTTTCTCGATGCATTTGAGTCGACATTTGCTCTTCTTGAAGGTCCATTCGAACTCAAATAAACACCTCGAGTCGATATGAAGTCAACTTTTTTTCGTTTTCTCGATGTATTTGAGTCGACAATCGCTCTTCTTGAAGGTCCATACGAACTCAAATAAACACCTCAAGTCGATATGAAGTCAACTTTTTTTCGTTTTCTCGATGTATTTGAGTCAACAATTGCTCTTCTTGAAGGTCCATTCGAACTCAAATAAACACCTCGAGTCGATATGAAGTCAACTTTTTTTCGTTTTCTCGATGTATTTGAGTAGACAATTGCTCTTCTTGAAGGTCCATTCGAACTCAAATAAACACCTCGAGTCGATATGAAGTCAACTTTTTTTCGTTTTCTCGATGTATTTGAGTGGACAATTGCTCTTCTTGAAGGTCCATTCGAACTCAAATAAACACCTCGAGTCGATATGAAGTCAACTTTTTTTCGTTTTCTCGATGTATTTGAGTCGACAATTGCTCTTCTTGAAGGTCCATTCGAACTCAAATAAACACCTCGAGTCGATATGAAGTTAACTTTTTTTCGTTTTCTCGATGTATTTGAGTCAACAATTGCTCTTCGTGAAGGTCCATTCGAACTCAAATGAACACCTCGAGTCGATATGAAGTCAACTTTTTTTCGTTTTCTCGATGTATTTGAGTCGACAATTGCACTTCTTGAAGGTCAATTCGAACTCAAATAAACACCTCGAGTCGATATGAAGTCAACTTTTTTTCGTTTTCTCGATGTATTTGAGTCAACAATTGCTCTTCTTGAAGGTCCATTCGGACTCAAATAAACACCTCGAGTCGATATGAAGTCAACTTTTTTTCGTTTTCTCGATGTATTTGAGTCGACAATTGCTCTTCTTGAAGGTCCATTCGAACTCAAATAAATACCTCGAGTCGATATGAAGTCAACTTTTTTTCGTTTTCTCGATGTATTTGAGTTGACAATTGCTCTTCTTGAAGGTCCATTCGAACTCAAATAAACACCTCGAGTCGATAAGAAGTCAACTTTTTTTCGTTTTCTCGATGCATTTGAGTCGACATTTGCTCTTCTTGAAGGTCCATTCGAACTCAAATAAACACCTCGAGTCGATATGAAGTCAACTTTTTTTCGTTTTCTCGATGTATTTGAGTCGACAATCGCTCTTCTTGAAGGTCCATACGAACTCAAATAAACACCTCAAGTCGATATGAAGTCAACTTTTATTCGTTTTCTCGATGTATTTGAGTGGACAATTGCTCTTCTTGAAGGTCCATTCGAACTCAAATAAACACCTCGAGTCGATATGAAGTCAACTTTTTTTCGTTTTCTCGATGTATTTGAGTCAACAATTGCTCTTCTTGAAGGTCCATTCGAACTCAAATAAACACCTCGAGTCGATATGAAGTCAACTTTTTTTCGTTTTCTCGATGTATTTGAGTAGACAATTGCTCTTCTTGAAGGTCCATTCGAACTCAAATAAACACCTCGAGTCGATATGAAGTCAACTTTTTTTCGTTTTCTCGATGTATTTGAGTCGACAATTGCTCTTCTTGAAGGTCCATTCGAACTCAAATAAACAACTCGAGTCGATATGAAGTCAACTTTTTTTCGTTTTCACGATGTATTTGAGTCGAAAATTGCTCTTGTTGAAGGTCCATTCGAACTCAAATAAACACCTCGAGTCGATATGAAGTCAACTTTTTTTCGTTTTCTCGATGTATTTGAGTGGACAATTGCTCTTCTTGAAGGTCCATTCGAACTCAAATAAACACCTCGAGTCGATATGAAGTCAACTTTTTTTCGTTTTCTCGATGTATTTGAGTCAACAATTGCTCTTCTTGAAGGTCCATTCGAACTCAAATAAACACCTCGAGTCGATATGAAGTCAACTTTTTTTCGTTTTCTCGATGTATTTGAGTAGACAATTGCTCTTCTTGAAGGTCCATTCGAACTCAAATAAACACCTCGAGTCGATATGAAGTCAACTTTTTTTCGTTTTCTCGATGTATTTGAGTGGACAATTGCTCTTCTTGAAGGTCCATTCGAACTCAAATAAACACCTCGAGTCGATATGAAGTCAACTTTTTTTCGTTTTCTCGATGTATTTGAGTCGACAATTGCTCTTCTTGAAGGTCCATTCGAACTCAAATAAACACCTCGAGTCGATATGAAGTAAACTTTTTTTCGTTTTCACGATGTATTTGAGTCGACAATTGCTCTTGTTGAAGGTCCATTCGAACTCAAATAAACACCTCGAGTCGATATGAAGTCAACTTTTTTTCGTTTTCTCGATGTATTTGAGTGGACAATTGCTCTTCTTGAAGGTTCATTCGAACTCAAATAAACACCTCGAGTCGATATGAAGTCAATTTTTTTTCGTTTTCTCGATGTATTTGAGTCAACAATTGCTCTTCTTGAAGGTCCATTCGAACTCAAATAAACACCTCGAGTCGATATGAAGTCAACTTTCTTTCGTTTTCTCGATGTATTTGAGTCGACAATTGCTCTTCTTGAAGGTCAATTCAAACTCAAATAAACACCTCGAGTCGATATGAAGTCAACTTTTTTTCGTTTTCTCGATGTATTTGAGTCGACAATTGCTCTTCTTGAAGGTCCATGCGAACTCAAATAAATACCTCGAGTCGATATGAAGTCAACTTTTTTTCGTTTTCTCGATGTATTTGAGTTGACAATTGCTCTTCTTGAAGGTCCATTCGAACTCAAATAAACACCTCGAGTCGATAAGAAGTCAACTTTTTTTCGTTTTCTCGATGTATTTGAGTCGACATTTGCTCTTCTTGAAGGTCCATTCGAACTCAAATAAACACCTCGAGTCGATATGAAGTCAATTTTTTTTCGTTTTCTCGATGTATTTGAGTCGACAATTGCTCTTCTTGAAGGTCCATTCGAAATCAAATAAACACCTCGAGTCGATATGAAGTCAAATTTTTTCGTTTTCTCGATGTATTTGAGTCGACAATTGCTCTTCTTGAAGGTCCATTCGAACTCAAATAAACACCTCGAGTCGATATGAAGTCAACTTTTTTTCGTTTTCTCGATGTATTTGAGTCGACAATTGCTCTTCTTGAAGGTCCATTCGAACTCAAATAAACACCTCGAGTCGATATGAAGTCAACTTTTTTTCGTTTTCTCGATGTATTTGAGTGGACAATTGCTCTTCTTGAAGGTCCATTCGAACTCAAATAAACACCTCGAGTCGATATGAAGTCAACTTTTTTTCGTTTTCTCGATGAATTTGAGTCGACAATTGCTCTTCTTGAAGGTCAATTCGAACTCAAATAAACACCTCGAGTCGATATGAAGTCAACTTTTTTTCGTTTTCTGGATGTATTTGAGTCGACAATTGCTCTTGTTGAAGGTCCATTCGAACTCAAATAAACACCTCGAGTCAATATGAAGTCAACTTTTTTTCGTTTTCTCGATGTATTTGAGTGGACAATTGCTCTTCTTGAAGGTCCATTCGAACTAAAATAAAACCTCGAGTCGATATGAAGTCAACTTTTTTTCGTTTTCTCGATGTATTTAAGTCGACCATTTCTCTTCTTGAAGGTCCATTCGAACTCAAATAAACACCTCGAGTCGATATGAAGTCAACTTTTTTTCGTTTTCTCGATGTATTTGAGTCAACAATTGCTCTTCGTGAAGGTCCATTCGAACTCAAATGAACACCTCGAGTCGATATGAAGTCAACTTTTTTTCGTTTTCTCGATGTATTTGAGTCGACAATTGCACTTCTTGAAGGTCAATTCGAACTCAAATAAACACCTCGAGTCGATATGAAGTCAACTTTTTTTCGTTTTCACGATGTATTTGAGTCGACAATTGCTCTTCTTGAAGGTCCATTCGAACTCAAATAAACACCTCGAGTCGATATGAAGTCAACTTTTCTTCGTTTTCACGATGTATTCGAGTCGACAATTGCTCTTGTTGAAGGTCCATTCGAACTCAAATAAACACCTCGAGTCGATATGAAGTCAACTTTTTTTCGTTTTCTCGATGTATTTAAGGCGACAATTGCTCTTCTTTAAGGTCCATTCGAAATCAAATAAACACCTCAAGTCGATATGAAGTCAACTTTTTTCGTTTTCTCGATGTATTTGAGTCGACAATTGCTCTTCATGAAGGTCCATTCGAACTCAAATAAACACCTCGAGTCGATATGAAGTCAACTTTTTTTCGTTTTCTCGATGTATTTGAGTCGACAATTGCTCTTCTTGAAGGTCCATTCGAACTCAAATAAACACCTCGAGTCGATATGAAGTCAACTTTTTTTCGTTTTCTCGATGTATTTGAGTCAACAATTGCTGTTCTTCAAGGTCCATTCGAACTCAAATAAACACCTCGAGTCGATATGAAGTCAACTTTTTTTCGTTTTCTCGATGTATTTGAGTGGACAATTGCTCTTGTTGAAGGTCCATTCGAACTCAAATAAACACCTCGTGTCGATATGAAGTCAACTTTTTTTCGTTTTCTCGATGTATTTGAGTGGACAATTGCTCTTCTTTAAGGTCCTTTCGAACTCAAATAAACACCTCGAGTCGATATGAAGTCAACTTTTTTTCGTTTTCTCGATGTATTTAAGGCGACAATTGCTCTTCTTTAAGGTCCTTTCGAACTCAAATAAAGACCTCAAGTCGATATGAAGTCAACTTTTCTCGTTTTCTCGATGTATTTGAGTCGACAATTGCTCTTCATGAAGGTCCATTCGAACTCAAATAAACACCTCGAGTCGATATGAAGTCAACTTTTTTTCGTTTTCTCGATGTATTTGAGTCGACAATTGCTCTTTTTGAAGGTCCATTCGAACTCAAATAAACACCTCGAGTCGATATGAAGTCAACGTTTTTTCGTTTTCTCGATGTATTTGAGTCAACAATTGCTCTTCTTGAAGGTCCACTCGAACTCAAATAAAGACCTCGAGTCGATATGAAGTCAACTTTTTTTCGTTTTCTCGATGTATTTGAGTGGACAATTGCTCTTCTTGAAGGTCCATTCGAACTCAAATAAACACCTCGAGTCGATATGAAGTCAACTTTTTTTCGTTTTCTCGATGTATTTAAGGCGACAATTGCTCTTCTTGAAGGTCCATTTGAACTCAAATGAACACTTCGAGTCGATATGAAGTCAACTTTTCTTCGTTTTCACGAAGTATTTGAGTCGACAATTGCTCTTCTTGAAGGGCCATTCGAACTCAAATAAACACCTCGAGTCGATATGAAGTCAACTTTTTTTCGTTTTCTCGATGTATTTGAGTCGACAATTGCTCTTCTTGAAGGTCCATTCGAACTCAAATAAACACCTCGAGTCGATATGAAGTCAACTTTTTTTCGTTTTCTCGATGTATTTGAGTCAACAATTGCTGTTCTTGAAGGTCCATTCGAACTCAAATAAACACCTCGAGTCGATATGGAGTCAACTTTTTTTCGTTTTCTCGATGTATTTGAGTGGACAATTGCTCTTCATGAAGGTCCATTCGAACACAAATAAACACCTCGAGTCGATATGAAGTCAACTTTTTTTCGTTTTCACGATGTATTTGAGTCGACAATTGCTCTTGTTGAAGGTCCATTCGAACTCAAATAAACACCTCGAGTCGATATGAAGTCAACTTTTTTTCGTTTTCACGATGTATTTGAGTCGACAATTGCTCTTCTTGAAGGTCCACTCGAACTCAAATAAAGACCTCGAGTCGATCTGAAGTCAACTTTTTTTCGTTTTCTCGATGTATTTGAGTGGACAATTGCTCTTCTTGAAGGTCCATTCGAACTCAAATAAACACCTCGAGTCGATATGAAGTCAACTTTTTTTCGTTTTCTCGATGTATTTAAGGCGACAATTGCTCTTCTTGAAGGTCCATTCGAACTCAAATAAACACCTCGAGTCGATATGAAGTCAACTTTTTTTCGTTTTCTCGATGTATTTAAGGCGACAATTGCTCTTCTTGAAGGTCCATTTGAACTCAAATGAACACCTCGAGTCGATATGAAGTCAACTTTTCTTCGTTTTCACGAAGTATTTGAGTCGACAATTGCTCTTCTTGAAGGACCATTCGAACTCAAATAAACACCTCGAGTCGATATGAAGTCAACTTTTTTTCGTTTTCTCGATGTATTTGAGTCGACAATTGCTCTTCTTGAAGGTCCATTCGAACTCAAATAAACACCTCGAGTCGATATGAAGTCAACTTTTTTTCGTTTTCTCGATGTATTTGAGTCAACAATTGCTGTTCTTGAAGGTCCATTCGAACTCAAATAAACACCTCGAGTCGATATGAAGTCAACTTTTTTTCGTTTTCTCGATGTATTTAAGGCGACAATTGCTCTTCTTTAAGGTCCTTTCGAACTCAAATAAAGACCTCAAGTCGATATGAAGTCAACTTTTCTCGTTTTCTCGATGTATTTGAGTCGACAATTGCTCTTCATGAAGGTCCATTCGAACTCAAATAAACACCTCGAGTCGATATGAAGTCAACTTTTTTTCGTTTTCTCGATGTATTTGAGTCGACAATTGCTCTTTTTGAAGGTCCATTCGAACTCAAATAAACACCTCGAGTCGATATGAAGTCAACGTTTTTTCGTTTTCTCGATGTATTTGAGTCAACAATTGCTCTTCTTGAAGGTCCACTCGAACTCAAATAAAGACCTCGAGTCGATATGAAGTCAACTTTTTTTCGTTTTCTCGATGTATTTGAGTGGACAATTGCTCTTCTTGAAGGTCCATTCGAACTCAAATAAACACCTCGAGTCGATATGAAGTCAACTTTTTTTCGTTTTCTCGATGTATTTAAGGCGACAATTGCTCTTCTTGAAGGTCCATTTGAACTCAAATGAACACTTCGAGTCGATATGAAGTCAACTTTTCTTCGTTTTCACGAAGTATTTGAGTCGACAATTGCTCTTCTTGAAGGGCCATTCGAACTCAAATAAACACCTCGAGTCGATATGAAGTCAACTTTTTTTCGTTTTCTCGATGTATTTGAGTCGACAATTGCTCTTCTTGAAGGTCCATTCGAACTCAAATAAACACCTCGAGTCGATATGAAGTCAACTTTTTTTCGTTTTCTCGATGTATTTGAGTCAACAATTGCTGTTCTTGAAGGTCCATTCGAACTCAAATAAACACCTCGAGTCGATATGGAGTCAACTTTTTTTCGTTTTCTCGATGTATTTGAGTGGACAATTGCTCTTCATGAAGGTCCATTCGAACACAAATAAACACCTCGAGTCGATATGAAGTCAACTTTTTTTCGTTTTCACGATGTATTTGAGTCGACAATTGCTCTTGTTGAAGGTCCATTCGAACTCAAATAAACACCTCGAGTCGATATGAAGTCAACTTTTTTTCGTTTTCACGATGTATTTGAGTCGACAATTGCTCTTCTTGAAGGTCCACTCGAACTCAAATAAAGACCTCGAGTCGATATGAAGTCAACTTTTTTTCGTTTTCTCGATGTATTTGAGTGGACAATTGCTCTTCTTGAAGGTCCATTCGAACTCAAATAAACACCTCGAGTCGATATGAAGTCAACTTTTTTTCGTTTTCTCGATGTATTTGAGTCGACAATTGCTCTTGTTGAAGGTCCATTCGAACTCAAATAAACACCTCGAGTCGATATGAAGTCAACTTTTTTTCGTTTTCACGATGTATTTGAGTCGACAATTGCTCTTCTTGAAGGTCCACTCGAACTCAAATAAAGACCTCGAGTCGATATGAAGTCAACTTTTTTTCGTTTTCTCGATGTATTTGAGTGGACAATTGCTCTTCTTGAAGGTCCATTCGAACTCAAATAAACACCTCGAGTCGATATGAAGTCAACTTTTTTTCGTTTTCTCGATGTATTTAAGGCGACAATTGCTCTTCTTGAAGGTCCATTTGAACTCAAATGAACACCTCGAGTCGATATGAAGTCAACTTTTTTTCGTTTTCACGAAGTATTTGAGTCGACAATTGCTCTTCTTGAAAGGCCATTCGAACTCAAATAAACACCTCGAGTCGATATGAAGTCAACTTTTTTTCGTTTTCTCGATGTATTTGAGTCGACAATTGCTCTTCTTGAAGGTCCATTCGAACTCAAATAAACACCTCGAGTCGATATGAAGTCAACTTTTTTTCGTTTTCTCGATGTATCTGAGTCAACAATTGCTGTTCTTGAAGGTCCATTCGAACTCAAATAAACACCTCGAGTCGATATGGAGTCAACTTTTTTTCGTTTTCTCGATGTATTTGAGTGGACAATTGCTCTTCATGAAGGTCCATTCGAACACAAATAAACACCTCGAGTCGATATGAAGTCAACTTTTTTTCGTTTTCACGATGTATTTGAGTCGACAATTGCTCTTGTTGAAGGTCCATTCGAACTCAAATAAACACCTCGAGTCGATATGAAGTCAACTTTTTTTCGTTTTCACGATGTATTTGAGTCGACAATTGCTCTTCTTGAAGGTCCATTCGAACTCAAATAAACACCTCGAGTCGATATGAAGTCAACTTTTTTTCGTTTTCACGATGTATTTGAGTCGACAATTGCTCTTGTTGAAGGTCCATTCGAACTCAAATAAACACCTCGAGTCGATATGAAGTCAACTTTTTTTCGTTTTCTCGATGTATTTGATTGGACAATTGCTCTTCTTGAAGGTCCATTCGAACTCAAATAAACACCTCGAGTCGATATGAAGTCAACTTTTTTCGTTTTCTCGATGTATTTGAGTGGACAATTGCTCTTCTTGAAGGTCCATTCGAACTCAAATAAACACCTCGAGTCGATATGAAGTCAACCTTTTTTCGTTTTCTCGATGTATTTGAGTGGACAATTGCTCTTCATGAACGTCCATTCGAACTCAAATAAACACCTCGAGTCGATATGAAGTCAACATTTTTTCGTTTTCTCGATGTATTTGAGTCGACAATTGCTCTTCATGAAGGTCCATTCGAATTCAAAGAAACACCTCGAGTCGATATGAAGTCAACTTTTTTTCCATTTCACGATGTATTTGAGTCGACAATTGCTCTTCATGAAGGTCCATTCGAACTCAAATAAACACCTCGAGTCGATATGAAGTCAACTTTTTTTCCTTTTCTCGATGTATTTGAGTCGACAATTGCTCTTCTTGAAGGTCCATTCGAACTCAAATAAACACCTCGAGTCGATATGAAGTCAACTTTTTTTCGTTTTCTCGATGTATTTGAGTCGACAATTGCTCTTCTTGAAGGTCCATTCGAACTCAAATAAACTACTCGAGTCGATATGAAGTCAACTTTTTTTCGTTTTCACGATGTATTTGAGTCGACAATTGCTCTTGTTGAAGGTCTATTCGAACTCAAATAAACACCTCGAGTCGACATGAAGTCAACTTTTTTTCGTATTCTCGATGTATTTAAGGCGACAATTGCTCTTCTTTAAGGTCCATTCGAACTAAAAAAAACACCTCGAGTCGATATGAAGTCAACTTTTTTCGTTTTCTCGATGTATTTGAGTGGACAATTGCTCTTCTTGAAGGTCCATTCGAACTCAAATAAACACCTCGAGTCGATATGAAGTCAACTTTTATTCCTTTTCACGATGTATTTGAGTCCACAATTGCTCTTCATGAACGTCCATTCGAACTCAAATAAACACCTCGAGTCGATATGAAGTCAACTTTTTTTCGTTTTCTCGATGTATTTGAGTCGACAATTGCTCTTCATGAAGGTCCATTCGAATTCAAATAAACACCTCGAGTCGATATGAAGTCAACTTTTTTTCCTTTTCACGATGTATTTGAGTCGACAATTGCTCTTCATGAAGGTCCATTCGAACTCAAATAAACACCTCGAGTCGATATGAAGTCAACTTTTTTTCGTTTTCTCGATGTATTTGAGTCGACAATTGCTCTTCTTGAAGGTCCATTCGAACTCAAATAAACACCTCGAGTCGATATGAAGTCAACTTTTTTTCGTTTTCTCGATGTATTTGAGTCAACAATTGCTCTTCTTGAAGGTCCATTCGAACTCAAATAAACACCTCGAGTCGATATGAAGTCAATTTTTTTTCGTTTTCTCGATGTATTTGAGTGGACAATTGCTCTTCTTGAAGGTCCATTCGAACTCAAATAAACACCTCGAGTCGATATGAAGTCAACCTTTTTTCGTTTTCTCGATGTATTTGAGTGGACAATTGCTCTTCATGAACGTCCATTCGAACTCAAATAAACACCTCGAGTCGATATGAAGTCAACATTTTTTCGTTTTCTCGACGTATTTGAGTCGACAATTGCTCTTCATGAAGGTCCATTCGAATTCAAAGAAACACCTCGATTCGATATGAAGTCAACTTTTTTTCCATTTCACTATGTATTTGAGTCGACAATTGCTCTTCATGAAGGTCCATTCGAACTCAAATAAACACCTCGAGTCGATATGAAGTCAACTTTTTTTTCGTTTTCTCGATGTATTTGAGTCGACAATTGCTCTTCTTGAAGGTCCATTCGAACTCAAATAAACACCTCGAGTCGATATGAAGTCAACTTTTTTTCGTTTTCTCGATGTATTTGAGTCGACAATTGCTCTTCTTGAAGGTCCATTCGAACTCAAATAAACTACTCGAGTCGATATGAAGTCAACTTTTTTTCGTTTTCACGATGTATTTGAGTCGACAATTGCTCTTGTTGAAGGTCTATTCGAACTCAAATAAACACCTCGAGTCGACATGAAGTCAACTTTTTTTCGTATTCTCGATGTATTTAAGGCGACAATTGCTCTTCTTTAAGGTCCATTCGAACTCAAAAAAACACCTCGAGTCGATATGAAGTCAACTTTTTTCGTTTTCTCGATGTATTTGAGTGGACAATTGCTCTTCTTGAAGGTCCATTCGAACTCAAATAAACACCTCGAGTCGATATGAAGTCAACTTTTTTTCCTTTTCACGATGTATTTGAGTCCACAATTGCTCTTCATGAACGACCATTCGAACTCAAATAAACACCTCGAGTCGATATGAAGTCAACTTTTTTCGTTTTCTCGATGTATTTGAGTTGACAATTGCTCTTCATGAAGGTCCATTCGAATTCAAATAAACACCTCGAGTCGATATGAAGTCAACTTTTTTTCCTTTTCACGATGTATTTGAGTCGACAATTGCTCTTCATGAAGGTCCATTCGAACTCAAATAAACACCTCGAGTCGATATGAAGTCAACTTTTTTTCGTTTTCTCGATGTATTTGAGTCGACAATTGCTCTTCTTGAAGGTCCATTCGAACTCAAATAAACACCTCGAGTCGATATGAAGTCAACTTTTTTTCGTTTTCTCGATGTGTTTGAGTCAACAATTGCTCTTCTTGAAGGTCCATTCGAACTCAAATAAACACCTCGAGTCGATATGAAGTCAACTTTTTTTCGTTTTCACGATGTATTTGAGTCGACAATTGGTCTTCTTGAAGGTCCATTCGAACTCAAATAAACACCTCGAGTCGATATGAAGTCAACTTTTTTTCGTTTTCACGATGTATTTGAGTCGACAATTGCTCTTCTTGAAGGTCCATTCGAACTCAAATAAACACCTCGAGTCGATATGAAGTCAACTTTTCTTCGTTTTCACGATGTATTCGAGTCGACAATTGCTCTTGTTGAAGGTCCATTCGAACTCAAATAAACACCTCGAGTCGATATGAAGTCAACTTTTTTTCGTTTTCTCGATGTATTTAAGGCGACAATTGCTCTTCTTCAAGGTCCATTCGAACTCAAATAAACACCTCGAGTCGATATGAAGTCAACTTTTTTTCGTTTTCTCGATGTATTTAAGGCGACAATTGCTCTTCTTGAAGGTCCAATCGAACTCAAATAAACACCTCGAGTCGATATGAAGTCAACTATTCTTCGTTTTCTCGATGTATTTGAGTCGACAATTGCTCTTCTTGAAGGTCCATTCGAACTCAAATAAACACCTCGAGTCGATATGAAGTCAACTGTTTTTCGTTTTCACGATGTATTCGAGTCGACAATTGCTCTTCTTGAAGGTCCATTCGAACTCAAATAAACACCTTGAGTCGATATGAAGTCAACTTTTTTTCGTTTTCTCGATGTATTTAAGGCGACAATTGCTCTTCTTTAAGGTCCATTCGAACTCAAATAAACACCTCGAGTCGATATGAAGTCAACTTTTTTTCGTTTTCTCGATGTATTTGAGTCGACAATTGCTCTTCTTGAAGGTCCATTCGAACTCAAATAAACACCTCGAGTCGATATGAAGTTAACTTTTTTTCGTTTTCTCGATGTATTTGAGTCAACAATTGCTGTTCTTGAAGGTCCATTCGAACTCAAATAAACACCTCGAGTCGATATGAAGTCAACTTTTTTTCGTTTTCTCGATGTATTTGAGTCGACAATTGCTCTTCTTGAAGGTCCATTCGAACTCAAATAAACACCTCGAGTCGATATGAAGTCAACTTTTTTTCGTTTTCTCGATGTATTTGAGTGGACAATTGCTCTTCTTGAAGGTCCATTCGAACTGAAATAAACACCTCGAGTCGATATGAAGTCAACTTTTTTTCGTTTTCTCGATGTATTTGAGTCGACAATTGCTCTTCTTGAAGGTCCATTCGAACTCAAATAAATACCTCGAGTCGATATGAAGTCAACTTTTTTTCGTTTTCTCGATGTATTTAAGGCGACAATTGCTCTTCTTTAAGGTCCATTCGAACTCAAATAAACACCTCGAGTCGATATGAAGTCAACTTTTTTTCGTTTTCACGATGTATTTGAGTCGACAATTGCTCTTGTTGAAGGTCCATTCGAACTCAAATAAACACCTCGAGTCGATATGAAGTCAACTTTTTTTCGTTTTCTCGATGTATTTGAGTCGACAATTGCTCTTCTTGAAGGTCCATTCGAACTCAAATAAACACCTCGAGTCGATATGAAGTCAACTTTTTTTCGTTTTCTCGATGTATTTGAGTCAACAATTGCTGTTCTTGAAGGTCCATTCGAACTCAAATAAACACCTCGAGTCGATATGGAGTCAACTTTTTTTCGTTTTCTCGATGTATTTGAGTGGACAATTGCTCTTCATGAAGGTCCATTCGAACACAAATAAACACCTCGAGTCGATATGAAGTCAACTTTTTTTCGTTTTCACGATGTATTTGAGTCGACAATTGCTCTTGTTGAAGGTCCATTCGAACTCAAATAAACACCTCGAGTCGATATGAAGTCAACTTTTTTTCGTTTTCACGATGTATTTGAGTCGACAATTGCTCTTCTTGAAGGTCCACTCGAACTCAAATAAAGACCTCGAGTCGATATGAAGTCAACTTTTTTTCGTTTTCTCGATGTATTTGAGTGGACAATTGCTCTTCTTGAAGGTCCATTCGAACTCAAATAAACACCTCGAGTCGATATGAAGTCAACTTTTTTTCGTTTTCTCGATGTATTTAAGGCGACAATTGCTCTTCTTGAAGGTCCATTCGAACTCAAATAAACACCTCGAGTCGATATGAAGTCAACTTTTTTTCGTTTTCTCGATGTATTTAAGGCGACAATTGCTCTTCTTGAAGGTCCATTTGAACTCAAATGAACACCTCGAGTCGATATGAAGTCAACTTTTCTTCGTTTTCACGAAGTATTTGAGTCGACAATTGCTCTTCTTGAAGGGCCATTCGAACTCAAATAAACACCTCGAGTCGATATGAAGTCAACTTTTTTTCGTTTTCTCGATGTATTTGAGTCGACAATTGCTCTTCTTGAAGGTCCATTCGAACTCAAATAAACACCTCGAGTCGATATGAAGTCAACTTTTTTTCGTTTTCTCGATGTATTTGAGTCAACAATTGCTGTTCTTGAAGGTCCATTCGAACTCAAATAAACACCTCGAGTCGATATGGAGTCAACTTTTTTTCGTTTTCTCGATGTATTTGAGTGGACAATTGCTCTTCATGAAGGTCCATTCGAACACAAATAAACACCTCGAGTCGATATGAAGTCAACTTTTTTTCGTTTTCACGATGTATTTGAGTCGACAATTGCTCTTGTTGAAGGTCCATTCGAACTCAAATAAACACCTCGAGTCGATATGAAGTCAACTTTTTTTCGTTTTCACGATGTATTTGAGTCGACAATTGCTCTTCTTGAAGGTCCACTCGAACTCAAATAAAGACCTCGAGTCGATATGAAGTCAACTTTTTTTCGTTTTCTCGATGTATTTTTTTTTTTTTTTTTTTTTTTTTTTTTTTTCGTGATTTATTTATTGCAACTGAAACATAGTACAATTCATCTAGCAATATTTCATTTCATGATAAGCTCACTAGGGGGGGTGGAGGTTTACAGCAAAACCTGGCCCATACTTGTATCAAGAACAGTTAAAAACACTGGATTACACTTGCACTATTTGCACAGCACAATTAGGTCCAGAGGTTTATTTCTCTTGAGTCGCCGAAGCTCTCCTTCGTTGTTTAAAACGTTGAGCATCTCCAGGTTCTCGTGTTTGTGGAGGCGATGTTCGTGCTTCCTTGCATATTTGGCGATAATTTCGGTGACCGTTTCTACCCTCAAGTCTCGATGAATATCATCATTCCGCATGAACCAGGGGGCCCGTACTATACTTCTCAATATTATATTTTGTCGGGTTTGGATTGTTTTAATATTTGATTTTTTCGCACAACCCCAGAGCTGTATCCCATAGGTCCAGATGGGGCGCAGTATCTGTTTATATATGAGTAATTTATTGTGTAGTGAGAGATGGGAGTTCCTTCCCATCATCCAGTACATCTTTCTGAACTTGATTTTTAGTTCCTGATTCTTTTTTTCAATGTGGTATTTCCAGTTAAGTTTGGAATCAAGGTGCATCCCTAAGTATTTTACAGTGTCAGAGTATGGAATTTTATTTGAATTGATCTCAACTTCTGGGGCTGAGATTTTTCTATTAGTAAAGTTGATGTGCACTGACTTTGTTTCATTCAGTTTCATTCTCCACATCTTGGTCCAATTGACAACCTTGTTAGTGGACGTCTGTAGATTGCGAGTTGCAGTTTCAGCGTCACCTCCAACAGAGAGGATGGCAGTATCATCAGCAAAAGTAGCTACAGTTGTATTTTCCTGTTGCGGAAGATCTCGTGTGTACAGTAGGTAGAGTACTGGGCCTAGGACACTGCCTTGTGGTACCCCTGCTTTTATAGGCTTCAAGACAGAGTATTGGTCACCCTGCTTTACCCTGAAATGTCTGTTCGCTAGGTAGGATTTTAGGAGTAAGTAAAACTGTTTTGGGAGATCCCTGTGCAGTTTATACTCAAGTCCCTTGTGCCAGACCTTGTCAAATGCCTGGGCCACGTCCAGAAAGATACTGGCACATATTTTTTTACCTTCTAAAGCCTTTTCTATTATGTTAGTGATTCTATGAACTTGATCTAGCGTAGAGTGGCGTTGCCTGAAACCGAATTGGTGGTCTGGTATCAATTTTCTGACTTCAATAATTGGTTTAAGCCGTTTGAGCAACAATTTTTCGAACAGTTTTGATAAGACAGGGAGGAGGGATATGGGTCGGTACCCCGCCTTTTCATTTGGTGATTTTCCTGGTTTGGAGATCATTATGACTTCCGCTACTTTCCACTGGGAAGGTACATAACGTAACCTGAACGTGGCGTTGATGATATGAAGTAGTTTAGTTATAGCCTTTTCAGGGAGCTCTTTCACAATTCGACCGGTTATCAAGTCATAGCCAGGGGTCTTTTTAGGATTAATGTTGCCTTTAATTTCATCTTTGAGTTCTTTTAACGTAACGGGCCGAATATCGAGCTCATCCGTTTTTTCTATCAGTGTTGCATTTTCTTCAGGTGTCTGTACTGGTAGAGGTTGAAAGGTTTCATAGAGATGATCTGCAAAAAGTTGAGCTTTCTCTAGGTTACTTCTGGCCCATGTCCCGTCATCCTTTTTGATTGGAGGAGAATGAACTTTAGGTCTATTTATACTTTTGGTTACCTTGTAGAGGGAGTATTCGGTGTCTTTCTCTGCAGTTAGGTTACTCAAAAAATGTTCAACTGATTGGTTATCCATTGATCTAATAAGATATTTAAGTTTGTTACCGAGTCTATTGAGAATAGTTTTGTTTTCAGGGGTTCTGTTATTCTTCCATTTCCTTCTAGCTTTACGTTTGGCGCACAGGAGATCCCTTACTTCTAGCGGATATGATTTCGAATTAGTGTCATAGTTGCTGTTTTGGTTTATTGGGGTACATAACCAGGCTGCTCGTTGTATGTTATTGATAAATAAGTCAAGTTCGTCTTCCAGTTGTTTAGGGGTTTTCAGAGGAACTTTAAGGTCGATCGATGTTTCCAATTGCTGCCGAAAACAGGACCAGCAAGTATTTCTATTGAATAAACTCGGAGAATTTTCACTAATGATTACTTTTTCGCTGATTGTTATTATAACAGGCGAGTGGTCAGAGGGTAGGTCGTCGCTGTCCTCTAGATTTATGTAACCACTTGAGATACCTCTGCTTATAAAGAAGTCTATTAGGTCTGGGGTTTTGTTAGCATCCGTGGGCCAGTATGTAGGCCTTCCAGTTGAGAGAAAGTCGCACTTAAAAGAAGCTGCTGCTTCATACAACTCTTTACCTTTAGCCGTGGTTAATCGCGAACCCCAGAAGGTATTTTTGGCATTGTAGTCACCTCCAATTATAAAGTTGTTACCAAGCGATTTAAGAAGGACCGTATAATCATCTTTTTTTAGGTTAAACCTGGGGGGGCAGTATATTGCGGCTATACTAAAGCTTTTATTATTGAGTTGTACCTTGACCGAAGTTACCTGCATTTTTTCCTCTTCGATTTTTGGTTCTTCATGGTGAGCGATGTTAGCTTTAATGAGAATTGCCGAACCTCCTCTAGCTTTATTGCTTGGGTGTAGCGTATGATAACACGTGAATCCTCTTATTTTGATGTATGACGTCCGAGTGAAATGGGTCTCAGAAATAAGTAAGATGTCTATCTTGTTGGAGTGGAGAAATAATTCGACTTCCTTGATGTGATTTAGCAATCCGTTTGCATTCCATGTTGCTATTCTTAAAGTCGGTCCCATTAAATTAGTCCATAGCTTGTAAGTCCCTTCTCTAGCTTAGTTATTCTTTCAAAAAACTGTTTATTGGTATGTTTTTGTTCATCCAGTCTTTCCAGTATCTGTGCCAGCATTTTTTCTGTGTTCGACACATTAACCTCTTTTTTAGCAGCGGTAGCATATGAAACCTTTGGAGTAGTTGCTCCTGTCATGGTTGTAGTAAGCGATTTCCGCCTATTAAAATTACTCTCAACTGAGGCATCGCGCTTGGTCTGTTCTTTCAGTTGGGGTTTAGTAATTTTGTTTCTCATTCTTTGTAGCTCCTTAGCTACCTCGCATCCTCGATAATTCGCTGGATGATTCCCTTTGCAGTTGACACATTTGGGGGCATCTGCTTTGTTCAGGGCACATTCAGAAGTTTTATGCTGTCCAGCACATTTCACACATGCAGACTCCTTCCCGCAGTAGGATTGGGTATGCAGGTATGACTGGCAATTCTTACATTGGGGAATGAGTCTGGAAGTTTTTTTCACCGGCTCAATCCTCACAATTATGTTGAGAATGTCCTTAATACTATGGATTTTGTTTACATCCTCATTTTTGTCAAAGGTTAACATAAAGAGAGGAAGGGGTTTATGGATGGTTACAATTTCACCACTATCATTTTTCCTTTTCTCTTTCCTGAGAATGTTGGTAACATCCAAGATGGCAAGACCTTGCTCTTTAAGGTCACCAATAATATCAGTTTTCTCACATGTTTCATGTAAGCCTCTAGCCATGACCTTAATAGGTCTGTCTGCTTTATCTTGGTACGTGTACCACTGTTTTTTCTCTGTACGCAGTTTATCTGTGATCAGTTTCCAATTAGTTCTTGAATCTACGTTTATTTTCCAAACGTTATTATTGAGAGCAGTAACCTTGAATTGCTCTCTAGGGATATTCTGTAATATATCTTTGAGGGCCGCATAGCTCTTTAGCCCTACAACATTTATGGGTGGTGGAGGAGGGTCCTTTTTAGGCTTAATAATTTCTACCTTGGTTACATCTTTGTCAATCTTAGGCTTGTTGGTAGGCCATTCAACCTCCGGAGAAGACCCAGCCTTACGCTTCTTGCGGGCCCTTTTTAGGATCCAGTCAGTTTCTCTCGACAATTCATCTTCGTCCGTACTGTAGGATGTAGGGACGTTGGGTTGAGTCAATTTCGATGCCCTTTGTTCGTCCTTTTGATTTGCATTTAATTTAACAATATGATCGTTGGCTTGACTGAGGGAATCACATAAGGAAGCTATAATAGAATATAAATGATTGAAAGCATCACTTACGTGGGGGTCTGCAATCGGTAGGGCACTTGTTATTATGCGGTGTTGCAATAACTCTCGCTTTGTTTGTTCAACAATTTCCTTGATCGTCTGCCCGCCAACGGCGCCATCGGGGTCGCCTTTGTCGGTCATGCCACTATGTAAACATTCCCAAATGCGATTTAGCGAAACACCAGAATAAACCTTTATCGCGGGAGGTCGCTCCGATGTTGACTCGACGAGCTCTCGCACAAGACACTGACGATGTATTTGAGTGGACAATTGCTCTTCTTGAAGGTCCATTCGAACTCAAATAAACACCTCGAGTCGATATGAAGTCAACTTTTTTTCGTTTTCTCGATGTATTTAAGGCGACAATTGCTCTTCTTGAAGGTCCATTTGAACTCAAATGAACACCTCGAGTCGATATGAAGTCAACTTTTTTTCGTTTTCACGAAGTATTTGAGTCGACAATTGCTCTTCTTGAAGGGCCATTCGAACTCAAATAAACACCTCGAGTCGATATGAAGTCAACTTTTTTTCGTTTTCTCGATGTATTTGAGTCGACAATTGCTCTTCTTGAAGGTCCATTCGAACTCAAATAAACACCTCGAGTCGATATGAAGTCAACTTTTTTTCGTTTTCTCGATGTATCTGAGTCAACAATTGCTGTTCTTGAAGGTCCATTCGAACTCAAATAAACACCTCGAGTCGATATGGAGTCAACTTTTTTTCGTTTTCTCGATGTATTTGAGTGGACAATTGCTCTTCATGAAGGTCCATTCGAACACAAATAAACACCTCGAGTCGATATGAAGTCAACTTTTTTTCGTTTTCACGATGTATTTGAGTCGACAATTGCTCTTGTTGAAGGTCCATTCGAACTCAAATAAACACCTCGAGTCGATATGAAGTCAACTTTTTTTCGTTTTCACGATGTATTTGAGTCGACAATTGCTCTTCTTGAAGGTCCATTCGAACTCAAATTAACACCTCGAGTCGATATGAAGTCAACTTTTTTTCGTTTTCACGATGTATTTGAGTCGACAATTGCTCTTGTTGAAGGTCCATTCGAACTCAAATAAACACCTCGAGTCGATATGAAGTCAACTTTTTTTCGTTTTCTCGATGTATTTGATTGGACAATTGCTCTTCTTGAAGGTCCATTCGAACTCAAATAAACACCTCGAGTCGATATGAAGTCAACTTTTTTCGTTTTCTCGATGTATTTGAGTGGACAATTGCTCTTCTTGAAGGTCCATTCGAACTCAAATAAACACCTCGAGTCGATATGAAGTCAACCTTTTTTCGTTTTCTCGATGTATTTGAGTGGACAATTGCTCTTCATGAACGTCCATTCGAACTCAAATAAACACCTCGAGTCGATATGAAGTCAACATTTTTTCGTTTTCTCGATGTATTTGAGTCGACAATTGCTCTTCATGAAGGTCCATTCGAATTCAAAGAAACACCTCGAGTCGATATGAAGTCAACTTTTTTTCCATTTCACGATGTATTTGAGTCGACAATTGCTCTTCATGAAGGTCCATTCGAACTCAAATAAACACCTCGAGTCGATATGAAGTCAACTTTTTTTCCTTTTCTCGATGTATTTGAGTCGACAATTGCTCTTCTTGAAGGTCCATTCGAACTCAAATAAACACCTCGAGTCGATATGAAGTCAACTTTTTTTCGTTTTCTCGATGTATTTGAGTCGACAATTGCTCTTCTTGAAGGTCCATTCGAACTCAAATAAACTACTCGAGTCGATATGAAGTCAACTTTTTTTCGTTTTCACGATGTATTTGAGTCGACAATTGCTCTTGTTGAAGGTCTATTCGAACTCAAATAAACACCTCGAGTCGACATGAAGTCAACTTTTTTTCGTATTCTCGATGTATTTAAGGCGACAATTGCTCTTCTTTAAGGTCCATTCGAACTAAAAAAAACACCTCGAGTCGATATGAAGTCAACTTTTTTCGTTTTCTCGATGTATTTGAGTGGACAATTGCTCTTCTTGAAGGTCCATTCGAACTCAAATAAACACCTCGAGTCGATATGAAGTCAACTTTTTTTCCTTTTCACGATGTATTTGAGTCCACAATTGCTCTTCATGAACGTCCATTCGAACTCAAATAAACACCTCGAGTCGATATGAAGTCAACTTTTTTTCGTTTTCTCGATGTATTTGAGTCGACAATTGCTCTTCATGAAGGTCCATTCGAATTCAAATAAACACCTCGAGTCGATATGAAGTCAACTTTTTTTCCTTTTCACGATGTATTTGAGTCGACAATTGCTCTTCATGAAGGTCCATTCGAACTCAAATAAACACCTCGAGTCGATATGAAGTCAACTTTTTTTCGTTTTCTCGATGTATTTGAGTCGACAATTGCTCTTCTTGAAGGTCCATTCGAACTCAAATAAACACCTCGAGTCGATATGAAGTCAACTTTTTTTCGTTTTCTCGATGTATTTGAGTCAACAATTGCTCTTCTTGAAGGTCCATTCGAACTCAAATAAACACCTCGAGTCGATATGAAGTCAATTTTTTTTCGTTTTCTCGATGTATTTGAGTGGACAATTGCTCTTCTTGAAGGTCCATTCGAACTCAAATAAACACCTCGAGTCGATATGAAGTCAACCTTTTTTCGTTTTCTCGATGTATTTGAGTGGACAATTGCTCTTCATGAACGTCCATTCGAACTCAAATAAACACCTCGAGTCGATATGAAGTCAACATTTTTTCGTTTTCTCGACGTATTTGAGTCGACAATTGCTCTTCATGAAGGTCCATTCGAATTCAAAGAAACACCTCGATTCGATATGAAGTCAACTTTTTTTCCATTTCACGATGTATTTGAGTCGACAATTGCTCTTCATGAAGGTCCATTCGAACTCAAATAAACACCTCGAGTCGATATGAAGTCAACTTTTTTTCGTTTTCTCGATGTATTTGAGTCGACAATTGCTCTTCTTGAAGGTCCATTCGAACTCAAATAAACACCTCGAGTCGATATGAAGTCAACTTTTTTTCGTTTTCTCGATGTATTTGAGTCGACAATTGCTCTTCTTGAAGGTCCATTCGAACTCAAATAAACTACTCGAGTCGATATGAAGTCAACTTTTTTTCGTTTTCACGATGTATTTGAGTCGACAATTGCTCTTGTTGAAGGTCTATTCGAACTCAAATAAACACCTCGAGTCGACATGAAGTCAACTTTTTTTCGTATTCTCGATGTATTTAAGGCGACAATTGCTCTTCTTTAAGGTCCATTCGAACTCAAAAAAACACCTCGAGTCGATATGAAGTCAACTTTTTTCGTTTTCTCGATGTATTTGAGTGGACAATTGCTCTTCTTGAAGGTCCATTCGAACTCAAATAAACACCTCGAGTCGATATGAAGTCAACTTTTTTTCCTTTTCACGATGTATTTGAGTCCACAATTGCTCTTCATGAACGTCCATTCGAACTCAAATAAACACCTCGAGTCGATATGAAGTCAACTTTTTTCGTTTTCTCGATGTATTTGAGTTGACAATTGCTCTTCATGAAGGTCCATTCGAATTCAAATAAACACCTCGAGTCGATATGAAGTCAACTTTTTTTCCTTTTCACGATGTATTTGAGTCGACAATTGCTCTTCATGAAGGTCCATTCGAACTCAAATAAACACCTCGAGTCGATATGAAGTCAACTTTTTTTCGTTTTCTCGATGTATTTGAGTCGACAATTGCTCTTCTTGAAGGTCCATTCGAACTCAAATAAACACCTCGAGTCGATATGAAGTCAACTTTTTTTCGTTTTCTCGATGTGTTTGAGTCAACAATTGCTCTTCTTGAAGGTCCATTCGAACTCAAATAAACACCTCGAGTCGATATGAAGTCAACTTTTTTTCGTTTTCACGATGTATTTGAGTCGACAATTGGTCTTCTTGAAGGTCCATTCGAACTCAAATAAACACCTCGAGTCGATATGAAGTCAACTTTTTTTCGTTTTCACGATGTATTTGAGTCGACAATTGCTCTTCTTGAAGGTCCATTCGAACTCAAATAAACACCTCGAGTCGATATGAAGTCAACTTTTCTTCGTTTTCACGATGTATTCGAGTCGACAATTGCTCTTGTTGAAGGTCCATTCGAACTCAAATAAACACCTCGAGTCGATATGAAGTCAACTTTTTTTCGTTTTCTCGATGTATTTAAGGCGACAATTGCTCTTCTTCAAGGTCCATTCGAACTCAAATAAACACCTCGAGTCGATATGAAGTCAACTTTTTTTCGTTTTCTCGATGTATTTAAGGCGACAATTGCTCTTCTTGAAGGTCCAATCGAACTCAAATAAACACCTCGAGTCGATATGAAGTCAACTATTCTTCGTTTTCTCGATGTATTTGAGTCGACAATTGCTCTTCTTGAAGGTCCATTCGAACTCAAATAAACACCTCGAGTCGATATGAAGTCAACTGTTTTTCGTTTTCACGATGTATTCGAGTCGACAATTGCTCTTCTTGAAGGTCCATTCGAACTCAAATAAACACCTTGAGTCGATATGAAGTCAACTTTTTTTCGTTTTCTCGATGTATTTAAGGCGACAATTGCTCTTCTTTAAGGTCCATTCGAACTCAAATAAACACCTCGAGTCGATATGAAGTCAACTTTTTTTCGTTTTCTCGATGTATTTGAGTCGACAATTGCTCTTCTTGAAGGTCCATTCGAACTCAAATAAACACCTCGAGTCGATATGAAGTTAACTTTTTTTCGTTTTCTCGATGTATTTGAGTCAACAATTGCTGTTCTTGAAGGTCCATTCGAACTCAAATAAACACCTCGAGTCGATATGAAGTCAACTTTTTTTCGTTTTCTCGATGTATTTGAGTCGACAATTGCTCTTCTTGAAGGTCCATTCGAACTCAAATAAACACCTCGAGTCGATATGAAGTCAACTTTTTTTCGTTTTCTCGATGTATTTGAGTGGACAATTGCTCTTCTTGAAGGTCCATTCGAACTGAAATAAACACCTCGAGTCGATATGAAGTCAACTTTTTTTCGTTTTCTCGATGTATTTGAGTCGACAATTGCTCTTCTTGAAGGTCCATTCGAACTCAAATAAATACCTCGAGTCGATATGAAGTCAACTTTTTTTCGTTTTCTCGATGTATTTAAGGCGACAATTGCTCTTCTTTAAGGTCCATTCGAACTCAAATAAACACCTCAAGTCGATATGAAGTCAACTTTTTTTCGTTTTCTCGATGTATTTGAGTGGACAATTGCTCTTCTTGAAGGTCCATTCGAACTCAAATAAACACCTCGAGTCGATATGAAGTCAACTTTTTTTCGTTTTCTCGATGTATTTGAGTCGACAATTGCTCTTCTTGAAGGTCCATTCGAACTCAAATAAATACCTCGAGTCGATATGAAGTCAACTTTTTTTCGTTTTCTCGATGTATTTAAGGCGACAATTGCTCTTCTTTAAGGTCCATTCGAACTCAAATAAACACCTCAAGTCGATATGAAGTCAACTTTTTTTCGTTTTCTCGATGTATTTGAGTGGACAATTGCTCTTCTTGAAGGTCCATTCGAACTCAAATAAACACCTCGAGTCGATATGAAGTCAACTTTTTTTCGTTTTCACGATGTATTTGAGTCGACAATTGCTCTTGTTGAAGGTCCATTCGAACTCAAATAAACACCTCGAGTCGATATGAAGTCAACTTTTTTTCGTTTTCTCGATGTATTTGAGTGGACAATTGCTCTTCTTGAAGGTCCATTCGAACTCAAATAAACACCTTGAGTCGATATGAAGTCAACTTTTTTTCGTTTTCTCGATGTATTTAAGGCGACAATTGCTCTTCTTTAAGGTCCATTCGAACTCAAATAAACACCTCGAGTCGATATGAAGTCAACTTTTTTTCGTTTTCTCGATGTATTTGAGTCGACAATTGCTCTTCTTGAAGGTCTATTCGAACTCAAATAAACACCTTGAGTCGATATGAAGTCTACTTTTTTTCGTTTTCTCGATGTATTTAAGGCGACAATTGCTCTTCTTTAAGGTCCATTCGAACTCAAATAAACACCTCGAGTCGATATGAAGTCAACTTTATTTCGTTTTCTCGATGTATTAGAGTCGACAATTGCTCTTCTTGAAGGTCCATTAGAACTCAAATAAACACCTCGAGTCGATATGAAGTTAACTTTTTTTCGTTTTCTCGATGTATTTGAGTCAACAATTGCTGTTCTTGAAGGTCCATTCGAACTCAAATAAACACCTCGAGTCGATATGAAGTCAACTTTTTTTCGTTTTCTCGATGTATTTGAGTCGACAATTGCTCTTCATGAAGGTCCATTCGAATTCAAAGAAACACCTCGAGTCGATATGAAGTCAACTTTTTTTCCATTTCACGATGTATTTGAGTCGACAATTGCTCTTCATGAAGGTCCATTCGAACTCAAATAAACACCTCGAGTCGATATGAAGTCAACTTTTTGGTTTATTATCTTCGATAATGAACCATTGGAATCGCCCAAAGAAAAAAAAATTTTAACCCCCCCTCAAAATTTGTTGGTTTACGTTTCAAGATACGTAGATTCAGAAAATCGAATAAAAAAAAATCCGTCCGTCCGCCGTACGCCGTACGCCGTCCGCCGTACGCCGTCCGCCGTACGCCGTCCGCCGTCCGCCGTCCGAGGCACTTTGCCCAGTTAGCGTTGAGCTAAAATTACGAAATTTGGTTTCTGGGTTTGGACCAGCCCCACAATGATCCACGAAACTTTTCATAACCCTAGGTTAAGGGGAAGGGGTTCAAAACGAATTTTGAAATTTTGAAAATTTCATATCTCGAAAAATTCATATCGAACGGTATGTTTTTTATTTCATATTTAGATAGAGTTCGTTCCGTAGAATTTTTTAAGACCATCCGCAGCTTTGTACGACCAGCCGTTCGTTCACAATGACGGCTCAAAGATTGTGCCTCACAACACGATCGTGAATCAAACTGTTGAAATACAAGTCCATTTTCATACTAACAAGCTCTTCGGAACATCATATGGCTTCAGTGATGTCGATTTTGTTGTTCTGAGGTGCGTTTCGTGCTACGGAAATGAAAGTAATTTCGAATGTTTGTTGGTAGGTACTTCTTTTATAGAAAAATTATTACCGACGTATTATTAAAAACCCCAGAATTATATCGTATTAATTAATCATAATTAATAATAATTAGTAAATACGAATTATTAATACCTAACAATAAATTATAATAATTGTCACTAGGTACTTGATAAAATTGTTAATAATTAGTGATAATTGATAATAATAATTAATCTAACATTTAGGATCTAGACATTTAGACCTAGTGATCTAGACAGAAGGGTGATCTGTACAAAGAAGATAATGAACCGTTGTGTCAAGAATTTGCAGAGTTTTTTCCTTTTCTCGATGTATTTGAGTCGACAATTGCTCTTCTTGAAGGTCCATTCGAACTCAAATAAACACCTCGAGTCGATATGAAGTCAACTTTTTTTCGTTTTCTCGATGTATTTGAGTCGACAATTGCTCTTCTTGAAGGTCCTTTCGAACTCAAATAAACACCTCGAGTCGATATGAAGTCAACTTTTTTTTCGTTTTCACGATGTATTTGAGTCGACAATTGCTCTTGTTGAAGGTCTATTCGAACTCAAATAAACACCTCGAGTCGACATGAAGTCAACTTTTTTTCGTATTCTCGATGTATTTAAGGCGACAATTGCTCTTCTTTAAGGTCCATTCGAACTCAAAAAAACACCTCGAGTCGATATGAAGTCAACGTTTTTTCGTTTTCTCGATGTATTTGAGTGGACAATTGCTCTTCTTGAAGGTCCATTCGAACTCAAATAAACACCTCGAGTCGATATGAAGTCAACTTTTTTTCGTTTTCACGATGTATTTGAGTCGACCATTGCTCTTGTTGAAGGTCCATTCGAACTCAAATAAACACCTCGAGTCGATATGAAGTCAACTTTTTTTCGTTTTCTCGATGTATTTGAGTGGACAATTGCTCTTGTTGAAGGTCCATTCGAACTCAAATAAACACCTCGAGTCGATATGAAGTCAAGTTTTTTTCGTGTTCTCGATGTATTTGAGTCAACAATTGCTCTTCTTGAAGGTCCATTCGAACTCAAATAAACACCTCGAGTCGATATGAAGTCAACTTTTTTTCGTTTTCTCGATGTATTTGAGTCGACAATTGCTCTTCTTGAAGGTCCATTCGAACTCAAATAAACACCTCGAGTCGATATGAAGTCAACTTTTTTTCGTTTTCTCGATGTATTTGAGTGGACAATTGCTCTTCTTGAAGGTCCATTCGAACTCAAATAAACACCTCGAGTCGATATGAAGTCAACTTTTTTTCGTTTTCTCGATGTATTTGAGTCGACAATTGCTCTTCTTGAAGGTCCATTCGAACTCAAATAAATACCTCGAGTCGATATGAAGTCAACTTTTTTTCGTTTTCTCGATGTATTTAAGGCGACAATTGCTCTTCTTTAAGGTCCATTCGAACTCAAATAAACACCTCAAGTCGATATGAAGTCAACTTTTTTTCGTTTTCTCGATGTATTTGAGTGGACAATTGCTCTTCTTGAAGGTCCATTCGAACTCAAATAAACACCTCGAGTCGATATGAAGTCAACTTTTTTTCGTTTTCTCGATGTATTTGAGTGGACAATTGCTCTTCTTGAAGGTCCATTCGAACTCAAATAAACACCTCGAGTCGATATGAAGTCAACTTTTTTTCGTTTTCACGATGTATTTGAGTCGACAATTGCTCTTGTTGAAGGTCCATTCGAACTCAAATAAACACCTCGAGTCGATATGAAGTCAACTTTTTTTCGTTTTCTCGATGTATTTGAGTCAACAATTGCTCTTCTTGAAGGTCCATTCGAACTCAAATAAACACCTTGAGTCGATATGAAGTCAACTTTTTTTCGTTTTCTCGATGTATTTAAGGCGACAATTGCTCTTCTTTAAGGTCCATTCGAACTCAAATAAACACCTCGAGTCGATATGAAGTCAACTTTTTTTCGTTTTCTCGATGTATTTGAGTCGACAATTGCTCTTCTTGAAGGTCTATTCGAACTCAAATAAACACCTTGAGTCGATATGAAGTCAACTTTTTTTCGTTTTCTCGATGTATTTGTCCACAATTGCTCTTCTTGAAGGTCCATTCGAACTCAAATAAACACCTCGAGTCGATATGAAGTCAACTTTTTTTCGTTTTCTCGATGTATTTGAGTCAACAATTGATCTTCTTGAAGGTCCATTCGAACTCAAATGAACACCTCGAGTCGATATGAAGTCAACTTTTTTTCGTTTTCTCGATGTATTTGAGTCGACAATTGCACTTCTTGAAGGTCAATTCGAACTCAAATAAACACCTCGAGTCGATATGAAGTCAACTTTTTTTCGTTTTCTCGATGTATTTGAGTCGACAATCGCTCTTTTTGAAGGTCCATACGAACTCAAATAAACACCTCGAGTCGATATGAAGTCAACTTTTTTTCGTTTTCTCGATGTACCTATTTGAGTCGACAATTGCTCTTCTTGAAGGTCCATTCGAACTCAAGTAAACACCTCGAGTCGATATGAAGTCAACTTTTTTTCGTTTTCACGATGTATTTGAGTCGACAATTGGTCTTCTTGAAGGTCCATTCGAACTCAAATAAACACCTCGAGTCGATATGAAGTAAACTTTTTTTCGTTTTCACGATGTATTTGAGTCGACAATTGCTCTTCTTGAAGGTCCATTCGAACTCAAATAAACACCTCGAGTCGATATGAAGTCAACTTTTCTTCGTTTTCACGATGTATTCGAGTCGACAATTGCTCTTGTTGAAGGTCCATTCGAACTCAAATAAACACCTCGAGTCGATATGAAGTCAACTTTTTTTCGTTTTCTCGATGTATTTAAGGCGACAATTGCTCTTCTTCAAGGTCCATTCGAACTCAAATAAACACCTCGAGTCGATATGAAGTCAACTTTTTTTCGTTTTCTCGATGTATTTAAGGCGACAATTGCTCTTCTTGAAGGTCCAATCGAACTCAAATAAACACCTCGAGTCGATATGAAGTCAACTTTTCTTCGTTTTCTCGATGTATTTGAGTCGACAATTGCTCTTCTTGAAGGTCCATTCGAACTCAAATAAACACCTCGAGTCGATATGAAGTCAACTGTTTTTCGTTTTCACGATGTATTCGAGTCGACAATTGCTCTTCTTGAAGGTCCATTCGAACTCAAATAAACACCTTGAGTCGATATGAAGTCAACTTTTTTTCGTTTTCTCGATGTATTTAAGGCGACAATTGCTCTTCTTCAAGGTCCATTCGAACTCAAATAAACACCTCGAGTCGATATGAAGTCAACTTTTTTTCGTTTTCTCGATGTATTTGAGTCGACAATTGCTCTTCTTGAAGGTCCATTCGAACTCAAATAAACACCTCGAGTCGATATGAAGTTAACTTTTTTTCGTTTTCTCGATGTATATTTGAGTCAACAATTGCTGTTCTTGAAGGTCCATTCGAACTCAAATAAACACCTCGAGTCGATATGAAGTCAACTTTTTTTCGTTTTCTCGATGTATTTGAGTCGACAATTGCTCTTCTTGAAGGTCCATTCGAACTCAAATAAACACCTCGAGTCGATATGAAGTCAACTTTTTTTCGTTTTCTCGATGTATTTGAGTGGACAATTGCTCTTCTTGAAGGTCCATTCGAACTCAAATAAACACCTCGAGTCGATATGAAGTCAAATTTTTTTCGTTTTCACGATGTATTTGAGTCGACAATTGCTCTTGTTGAAGGTCCATTCGAACTCAAATAAACACCTCGAGTCGATATGAAGTCAACTTTTTTTCGTTTTCTCGATGTATTTGAGTGGACAATTGCTCTTCTTGAAGGTCCATTCGAACTCAAATAAACACCTCGAGTCGATATGAAGTCAAGTTTTTTTCGTTTTCTCGATGTATTTGAGTCAACAATTGCTCTTCTTGAAGGTCCATTCGAACTCAAATAAACACCTCGAGTCGATATGAAGTCAACTTTATTTCGTTTTCTCGATGTATTTGAGTCGACAATTGCTCTTCTTGAAGGTCCATTCGAACTCAAATAAACACCTCGAGTCGATATGAAGTCAACTTTTTTTCGTTTTCTCGATGTATTTGTGTTCGGGGAAATTTCGTCGTGTCCTCATTTTTTTTCCCCTCAGTATTTTCTCTTTTGTTTTCTTTAATAGATCATAAAGTTTCTTATTTTTCCACTATACCTAATATATCCCTTACAAGATTCCCTAATATTTCATTTTCCTCAATCTTCCGGCTTTATTCCCCGGTAAGTGAAGGAGGCGCAGCTCTATGTTGTCATGTGGTGATGGTGGCTCGGTATGTTTTATTGTAATCGGTGTACCTTGTCCGTAAATGGACCAGCTGATGAAACGCGCTCTAGTGGGAGAATCCACGCTGCGCCAGTCCCCTTTTGGCAGCCGGTACGTCCAGTTTGACTACGCGGTTTTTCCTATTTTCTGGCCAGTATTGCCAATAATTCCTTCATTCTCCCAGTAAGGGTGCCTGCAGGCCCCCATATTGACAAATCATTCTTCCGGGTCCCTTCCACCCCACAAACCATCGGAATTCACGCGAGTTTTCAGCCCTCGTTGGTGCCCCAAGTTCCCCGTCGCATCTCCATCCTACGCTGAACGTGGTGAGCAGCACAGCATCAGGTAAGCCGTATTGCATTGATTCCTGTCGGGCTTCCTTTGCTGCATGGCGATTGGAGTTGTGCCCTCACTTCCGGTTCAGCCGTTTTCAAATCAGCGAAACTCATTGTAGTTAAATCCCCTTATTACTCTAAGTTGGTGGTGCGGGCCGGTTTTCAAGCCACTAACCCCCTTAGAAATAATAAATTCAACATTGGTCCTTCTAGCCTTGGATGGATTATTGCATTTAGGGTACTCTATTTTCATTTCCAACAATTTCAAACAATTTTTACCGAAGTTTCAGTCATAAACTCATTGTAATTACGTTTGAACGGGCTCATCGTGTTCATACTTGCTCTTTGTTCCACAAGAATTCTCGTGTTCCAAGTCACCGTTGATTTATTCCACCTTTGATTTGTTTGATCCGTCAAGTTCACCTTTTCTTGCCCCTTGAGGCGTAGAATTGCTGGCGTCCTATTGACCTGTTCAGGAATATTCTTGTGATCCGATCGAGGTCTTATTGACATCAGATAAACATCCGCAGGGCCAGTTGTTCGCGAGTTTGAATGGCGAAGCATGCGCTCAGATCAAAAGGCGGCGCGATGTCAGTTCCAACGAGTCAGACGTTATCTGCTCTTGTTCATAGGCGTGAATGTTGCTTAAGAAATGTTCAAAAGATTTATGCTTACGGTAAAGATGTGGCTACACCGGTTAGAAAGTCCGGTTTCATGGTGCGTTACCTAGAATTACCTAACTTCATTGATGAATTCAAGGAAATTCAGGCCGGTATTTTCGATATTGTGTGCCCTGATGAAGAAGAAGAGAGCGCTTCGGGTGGTGATTCATCTCAAGCGGAAATCACTTCGCGTAAGTCAACTTTGAATGAATCCGTCATTAAAACTCATTATGTTGTGGAGGATAAGTTTTTTGAATATGTATTTTCGATCAAAGCACATCCTTATGCCCTGGAAATCGAAACCCAGTTGAAATCGGATCAACAAAACCCCGTCCCTCCACCTGCCTCGCCCGCGAGTACGCCTGTTGTTCCCGCTCCCGTCGAACTTGCTGATACTCCCAAAATCAAATTAGGTACATTTGATGGCACTCAATCTGAATGGTATGCGTTTCATACGTTATATGCATCCGTAATTCATAGCCGTACTGACCTTTCTGATTTGTATAAATACCAAGTATTATTGTCTCATTTGAAGGGAGAGCCCCTGGACTTAGTGAAACATTTGCCATTATCTGTTTGTAATTATCAACCTGCGTATAAGTTGTTGTTACAACGATATGATAATACTCGTCAGATTGCAATGAATCATATTGACTATATAAAACATTTGCCCAACATTAATGGTAATAATAGTAAGGCCCTGAGACATTTTGTAGATTCCCTTAGATCTAATCTTGAGGCACTCCGATTACTCAAGTACCCTACCACTCAGTGGGGCTTGCTTTTGGTTTCAATGGTTCTCGAAAAAATAGACGAAGGTACCCTACGCCTATTTGAAATATCCCGCCCTGACGTCTCTAATAATCCTACTATTGAGGAGGTACTTGATTTTCTTGAACATCGGGCCCAGGCTTTTGAGGTTGCGAGTCTATACGCACCAAGTACCTCCAAGCAAAAGGTCCCTTCGGGTACATATGTCCCAAAATCACCCACCTCAAGGGCTCTAAAAAGATCGAACTTCCTTTCCGTCGCGAAAGGAAACTCTGCTCCACACTCTGAAGTGATCTGCCCCCTATGTAAATCCTCCCATCGTCTGGCAAAATGTAATACATTTTTAGAAAAATCTCCTCAGGAGAGATACAGAATCATTAAAAACCTGAAGTTGTGTACTTTGTGCTTAACTAAAACCCACTCCGCTAGGGAGTGTGAAGCTCCAAAATGCTCTAGGTGCACTAAGTCACATCACACCTCCCTATGTTTCGGTTCCCAAGTAGGGGATAGTGCAGGTGGTAGTACAGGTGCCCAGTCAGGTGATGCTATTGCGAACCAAGTGACTTCTAATTACTCTGTGGCTGTTACAACTCCGTCTCATCATATTCTTCTCAGCACTGCTGTTGTGAACGTAAAGGACGTGTATGGGAATTTTGTTCGAGCTAGGGTATTACTAGACACTGGGAGCATGGGGAATTTCATATCTGAATCCCTTGTTGCCCGTCTTGGTGTACCCAAAATTAAATGTATCACAAAAGTAGATGGGTTGTCTCATACTGCTCTTCCTTCTAGCAAATTCAAAATAAATTGTACCATTGCATCACGAGCTATTTCGAACCTTGCCTTCAATATTGAAGCCATGGTTATTCCGAAAATAACTTCGTGTGTACCGTCTTGCACTTTTGAGCCACCTCAATGGAGCCACTTGAAAGGGATTGAGTTAGCCGATCCCCAGTTTTTCTTCAAATCCGAAATAGACATTTTATGTGGGGCAGATATTGTGTCCCAAATTTTGACTGGCCAAAAAATTACCGGTCCAGACGGGACTGCTTCCGCATTCGGATCTGTCTTCGGCTTTGTATTATTGGGTAAGGTACCAACAACTCAAACTGTAGCGGCCCCCATTCAGTCATATTTTGTAAATGAGGTTTGCTCAGTGGAAAACATAATGGCTAAATTTTGGGAGATCGAAAATGTTCCTGATGTCTCATTGATAGGTCAGGAGGAACAAGAGGCGGAAAATATTTACGTTGCCAATTATTCCCGAATCGAAAGCGGTAGGTACAAAGTTCCCTTATTATTAAACCCTTCTAGAATGCCCCTAAGCAGCTCCAAATCAATTGCATTGATGCGATTAAAATCGTTGGAACATCGTCTCAATCAAAATCCTATGCTCAAGTTGAAATATCGGGAGTTTATGATGGATTATTTAGCTCAAAATCATATGAGTCTAGTGTCAAAGGACTTTGAAGAGGGCTCGTATTACATTCCACACCACCCAGTCATAAAATATAAAATACCAGGTGATCAAAATTCAATGAGTATAAGAGTAGTGTTCAATGCTAGTAGTCCGTCAGTAAATGGTGTTTCATTGAACAATGTCTTATATTCGGGTCCAAAGCTTCAGCCCAGTTTGTCAACACTCCTTTTGCGTTTTCGATTACATAATTATGTTTTTGTTTGCGATATCAAGCAGGCTTATCGACAGATTCTAATAAATGAAAGTGATCTGCCTTTGACAAAAATACTTTGGCGTTTTGATGAATCTGATAAAATTCAAGTTTACCAGTTGAACACTCTCACGTACGGGACCACCAGTGCCCCCTTTTTATGCCTTCGTACATTACGTCAACTTTGTTGTGATTATCAGGCCTCTCATCCCAACGCAAGTGAAACTATTCTTCGCAACTCATATATCGATGATATAATTAAATCATGTCAAGGGATAGAAGATGGCCAGAATCTAGTTGATGAGCTGATTGATTTGTTAGGAAAGGGTGGATTTTTATTGCATAAATGGGCTACCAACTGCTCTGAATTACTCCAACGGGTTGACAGAGACAAAAATATATCGGATATCTCATTTTCTTGTAAAGATAATGACACTATACAATCTGTACCTGTGTTAGGACTCAGATATGTCCCGACTTTGGATATTTTCACGTACAGTGTCCTCACTCCGTCACCTACTGAAACAAAACGCTCTTTATTGTCCGATATCGCTCGTTTATTTGACCCCTTAGGGTTTTTAGCCCCAGTCACGGCCTTCCTCAAAATTCTGATGCAACGATTGTGGGTGGCAAAATTGGGCTGGGATGACGTTCCCTCACGCAGTATTTTAGATAAATGGCGGTTGTTCAAGTCTGAACTCCCATTGTTAGCCAATGTGTCAGTACCTCGAAAAGTCTGGGATTCAGTTGAAAAGTATCAGGTAGAGCTGCATGGATTTTGTGATAGTTCGAGTGAAGCGTATGGTGCTGTGGTATACTTCAAATTAATATCAGAAACCAATATACGCGTCCACTTGATCTCAGCCAAATCCAAAGTAGCCCCTCTCCAACGTTTATCGATACCCCGCTTAGAGCTATGTGCCTGCCTTCTTTTGACCCGATTAATCAATCATGTATTAACTTCACTAGATGAGGAGCTTGTTGTGACGAGGATGTATGGGTGGTCTGATTCTCAGGTATGTCTTACTTGGATCACCGAGCCCTCTTATAGGTGGAAGACTTTCGTTGGAAATAGGGTTAGTGAAATACGAAGTTCCCTTCCTAGCTTAAAATGGTTGTATATACCCACTGAGCATAATGTTGCGGACATAGTTTCACGAGGTTCAACTCCTTCTCAGCTTCTCAATAATGAAGAATGGTGGTTAGGACCTCCATTCCTTAGAGATTCGAGTCATAGTTACCAGTTTGACTCGAAAATCCCCCACGATTCAGATTTAGTGCAAGCTGAGGCCGTCAAATCCGTTTCTCTAGTGGTTTCCATAAGAAACCCTATTTTAGAATTTGATATCGTTGACCGATTTTCTAATTACTTTCAATTGTTAAACGTCTGTAGTTTGATTCTTCGAATCGTTTACAATTTTAGAAATTCGTCCGACCAACGCCAAGGGTTTATAACACCAGCTGAGCGCACGATATCATTACACCGCCTAATATCCATTGAACAGCTTCGATATTTTTCAGACCTCCGTCATAAAATTGAAAGTAAAAAACCTCATTCGTTCCAACAGTTACGCCCGTTTATCGATCTCTATAGTGGTATTCCTGAGGTAGGTGTCATCAGGGTCGGCGGTCGATTGGTACATTCAGACCTACCGTATGACACTAAACACCCCATGCTGCTCCCAAAGCAGTCCAATCTGACCCATCTCATTATTCGCCACGTTCATGAGGCGAACCTTCATGTTGGTCCTTTGGCCACCACTAACCTCCTCAGACAACAGTTCTGGGTGGTTTCTGGGACAGCTTTAGTGAAGTCTTTGGTTCGGGATTGCAATCATTGCTTTCGTGCGGCTCCCACCTCTCGTGCTCCCCTTATGGGTAACCTTCCTGCTACTAGAGTGCAACAAGTAGTGACTCCTTTCCATAATAGCGGAGTTGATTTCGCTGGTCCCCTCCGAGTAGTACTTACTAGACATCGTGGGGTTAGAGCGACGAATGCTTACATCTGTCTATTCGTATGTCTGGCTACCAAAGCTATACATTTAGAACTGGCCTCTGAGTTGTCCACTCCATGCTTTGTAGCGGCCTTCCAACGATTTATCAGCCGGAGAGGCCTTCCCTTAAATATGTATAGTGACCATGGGACCAACTTTGTTGGCTGTCAGCGCTTAGCAGGTTTCTTACAAGAGAAAGGCACTATAACTTCCATTCAAAACAATTTATCGGAGCGTGGAGTTTTTTGGCATTTCATCCCAGTAGCATCCCCACACTGGGGAGGGATTTGGGAAAGTGGAGTACGCTCAGCAAAAATTTTGCTCCTCAAAACGATTGGGACTCAAGTTCTAAGCTATGAGGAGCTGAACACGGTGTTGACTCGGGTAGAGGCAGTGTTGAATTCCCGCCCCTTAAGCCCCTTGTCCAGTTCACCTGAGGATCTGATTCCTCTGACACCTGGGCATTTTTTAGTGTTGAAGCCTTTGACGGCCCCTCCCATGAGAGGTGATAGTGACCGTCCACTCACCCATCTTGCTAGATGGAACCTGATTAATCAGATCTTGGTGAATTATTGGAAGCGGTGGCACGTGGAATACTTGAATCAACTCCAGCAGCGGTATAAGTGGAACAGAGACCAACCCCCTATTTCAGTAGGTACCATGGCACTAATCCGCCAAGAATCTATGCCTCCCTTAGCGTGGCCCCTGGGTCGTGTGGTCGAAATTCACCCTGGTCCAGATGGCGTTGTTCGGGTGGCAACACTCAAGACATCCAAGGGTCTAATTACTCGATCGGTGGTTAGGCTCTGCCCATTACCATCCCAATAAAATATTCATTTTAGGTCGGCGGAATGTTCGGGGAAATTTCGTCGTGTCCTCATTTTTTTTCCCCTCAGTATTTTCTCTTTTGTTTTCTTTAATAGATCATAAAGTTTCTTATTTTTCCACTATACCTAATATATCCCTTACAAGATTCCCTAATATTTCATTTTCCTCAATCTTCCGGCTTTATTCCCCGGTAAGTGAAGGAGGCGCAGCTCTATGTTGTCATGTGGTGATGGTGGCTCGGTATGTTTTATTGTAATCGGTGTACCTTGTCCGTAAATGGACCAGCTGATGAAACGCGCTCTAGTGGGAGAATCCACGCTGCGCCAGTCCCCTTTTGGCAGCCGGTACGTCCAGTTTGACTACGCGGTTTTTCCTATTTTCTGGCCAGTATTGCCAATAATTCCTTCATTCTCCCAGTAAGGGTGCCTGCAGGCCCCCATATTGACAAATCATTCTTCCGGGTCCCTTCCACCCCACAAACCATCGGAATTCACGCGAGTTTTCAGCCCTCGTTGGTGCCCCAAGTTCCCCGTCGCATCTCCATCCTACGCTGAACGTGGTGAGCAGCACAGCATCAGGTAAGCCGTATTGCATTGATTCCTGTCGGGCTTCCTTTGCTGCATGGCGATTGGAGTTGTGCCCTCACTTCCGGTTCAGCCGTTTTCAAATCAGCGAAACTCATTGTAGTTAAATCCCCTTATTACTCTAAGTTGGTGGTGCGGGCCGGTTTTCAAGCCACTAACCCCCTTAGAAATAATAAATTCAACAATTTGAGTGGACAATTGCTCTTCTTGAAGGTCCATTCGAACTCAAATAAACACCTCGAGTCGATATGAAGTCAACTTTTTTTCGTTTTCTCGATGTATTTGAGTCGACAATTGCTCTTCTTGAAGGTCCATTCGAACTCAAATAAATACCTCGAGTCGATATGAAGTCAACTTTTTTTCGTTTTCTCGATGTATTAAGGCGACAATTGCTCTTCTTTAAGGTCCATTCGAACTCAAATAAACACCTCAAGACGATATCAAGTCAACTTTTTTTCGTTTTCTCGATGTATTTGAGTGGACAATTGCTCTTCTTGAAGGTCCATTCGAACTCAAATAAACACCTCGAGTCGATATGAAGTCAACTTTTTTTCGTTTTCTCGATGTATTTGAGTGGACAATTGCTCTTCTTGAAGGTCCATTCGAACTCAAATAAACACCTCGAGTCGATATGAAGTCAACTTTTTTTCGTTTTCACGATGTATTTGAGTCGACAATTGCTCTTGTTGAAGGTCCATTCGAACTCAAATAAACACCTCGAGTCGATATGAAGTCAACTTTTTTTCGTTTTCTCGATGTATTTGAGTGGACAATTGCTCTTCTTGAAGGTCCATTCGAACTCAAATAAACACCTTGAGTCGATATGAAGTCAACTTTTTTTCGTTTTCTCGATGTATTTAAGGCGACAATTGCTCTTCTTTAAGGTCCATTCGAACTCAAATAAACACCTCGAGTCGATATGAAGTCAACTTTTTTTCGTTTTCTCGATGTATTTGAGTCGACAATTGCTCTTCTTGAAGGTCTATTCGAACTCAAATAAACACCTTGAGTCGATATGAAGTCAACTTTTTTTCGTTTTCTCGATGTATTTAAGGCGACAATTGCTCTTCTTTAAGGTCCATTCGAACTCAAATAAACACCTCGAGTCGATATGAAGTCAACTTTTTTTCGTTTTCTCGATGTATTTGAGTCGACAATTGCTCTTCTTGAAGGTCCATTCGAACTCAAATAAACACCTCGAGTCGATATGAAGTTAACTTTTTTTCGTTTTCTCGATGTATTTGAGTCAACAATTGCTCTTCGTGAAGGTCCATTCGAACTCAAATGAACACCTCGAGTCGATATGAAGTCAACTGTTTTTCGTTTTCTCGATGTATTTGAGTCGACAATTGCACTTCTTGAAGGTCAATTCGAACTCAAATAAACACCTCGAGTCGATATGAAGTCAACTTTTTTTCGTTTTCACGATGTATTTGAGTCGACAATTGCTCTTCTTGAAGGTCCATTCGAACTCAAATAAACACCTCGAGTCGATATGAAGTCAAGTTTTTTTCGTTTTCTCGATGTATTTGAGTCGACAATTGCTCTTCTTGAAGGTCCATTCGAACTCAAATAAACACCTTGAGTCGATATGAAGTCAACTTTTTTTCGTTTTCTCGATGTATTTAAGGCGACAATTGCTCTTCTTTAAGGTCCATTCGAACTCAAATAAACACCTCGAGTCGATATGAAGTCAACTTTTTTTCGTTTTCTCGATGTATTTGAGTCGACAATTGCTCTTCTTGAAGGTCCATTCGAACTCAAATAAACACCTCGAGTCGATATGAAGTTAACTTTTTTTCGTTTTCTCGATGTATTTGAGTCAACAATTGCTGTTCTTGAAGGTCCATTCGAACTCAAATAAACACCTCGAGTCGATATGAAGTCAACTTTTTTTCGTTTTCTCGATGTATTTGAGTCGACAATTGCTCTTCTTGAAGGTCCATTCGAACTCAAATAAACACCTCGAGTCGATATGAAGTCAACTTTTTTTCGTTTTCTCGATGTATTTGAGTGGACAATTGCTCTTCTTGAAGGTCCATTCGAACTCAAATAAACACCTCGAGTCGATATAAAGTCAACTTTTTTTCGTTTTCACGATGTATTTGAGTCGACAATTACTCTTGTTGAAGGAACATTCGAACTCAAATAAACACCTCGAGTCGATATGAAGTCAACTTTTTTTCGTTTTCTCGATGTATTTGAGTGGACAATTGCTCTTCTTGAAGGTCCATTCGAACTCAAATAAACACCTCGAGTCGATATGAAGTTAACTTTTTTTCGTTTTCTCGATGTATTTGAGTCAACAATTGCTCTTCGTGAAGGTCCATTCGAACTCAAATGAACACCTCGAGTCGATATGAAGTCAACTTTTTTTCGTTTTCTCGATGTATTTGAGTCGACAATTGCACTTCTTGAAGGTCAATTCGAACTCAAATAAACACCTCGAGCCGATATGAAGTCAACTTTTTTTCGTTTTCTCGATGTATTTGAGTGGACAATTGCTCTTCTTGAAGGTCCATTCGAACTCAAATAAACACCTCGAGTCGATATGAAGTCAACTTTTTTTCGTTTTCTCGATGTATTTGAGTGGACAATTGCTCTTCTTGAAGGTCCATTCGAACTCAAATAAACACCTCGAGTCGATATGAAGTCAACTTTTTTTCGTTTTCACGATGTATTTGAGTCGACAATTGCTCTTGTTGAAGGAACATTCGAACTCAAATAAACACCTCGAGTCGATATGAAGTCAACTTTTTTTCGTTTTCTCGATGTATTTGAGTGGACAATTGCTCTTCTTGAAGGTCCATTCGAACTCAAATAAACACCTCGAGTCGATATGAAGTTAACTTTTTTTCGTTTTCTCGATGTATTTGAGTCAACAATTGCTCTTCGTGAAGGTCCATTCGAACTCAAATGAACACCTCGAGTCGATATGAAGTCAACTTTTTTTCGTTTTCTCGATGTATTTGAGTCGACAATTGCACTTCTTGAAGGTCAATTCGAACTCAAATAAACACCTCGAGTCGATATGAAGTCAACTTTTTTTCGTTTTCTCGATGTATTTGAGTGGACAATTGCTCTTCTTGAAGGTCCATTCGAACTCAAATAAACACCTCGAGTCGATATGAAGTCAAGTTTTTTTCGTTTTCTCGATGTATTTGAGTCGACAATTGCTCTTCTTGAAGGTCCATTCGAACTCAAATAAACACCTTGAGTCGATATGAAGTCAACTTTTTTTCGTTTTCTCGATGTATTTGAGTGGACAATTGCTCTTCTTGAAGGTCCATTCGAACTCAAATAAACACCTCGAGTCGATATGAAGTCAAGTTTTTTTCGTTTTCTCGATGTATTTGAGTCGACAATTGCTCTTCTTGAAGGTCCATTCGAACTCAAATAAACACCTCGAGTCGATATGAAGTTAACTTTTTTTCGTTTTCTCGATGTATTTGAGTCAACAATTGCTGTTCTTGAAGGTCCATTCGAACTCAAATAAACACCTCGAGTCGATATGAAGTCAACTTTTTTTCGTTTTCTCGATGTATTTGAGTCGACAATTGCTCTTCTTGAAGGTCCATTCGATCTCAAATAAACACCTCGAGTCGATATGAAGTCAACTTTTTTTCGTTTTCTCGATGTATTTGAGTGGACAATTGCTCTTCTTGAAGGTCCATTCGAACTCAAATAAACACCTCGAGTCGATATGAAGTCAACTTTTTTTCGTTTTCACGATGTATTTGAGTCGACAATTGCTCTTGTTGAAGGAACATTCGAACTCAAATAAACACCTCGAGTCGATATGAAGTCAACTTTTTTTCGTTTTCTCGATGTATTTGAGTGGACAATTGCTCTTCTTGAAGGTCCATTCGAACTCAAATAAACACCTCGAGTCGATATGAAGTTAACTTTTTTTCGTTTTCTCGATGTATTTGAGTCAACAATTGCTCTTCGTGAAGGTCCATTCGAACTCAAATGAACACCTCGAGTCGATATGAAGTCAACTTTTTTTCGTTTTCTCGATGTATTTGAGTCGACAATTGCACTTCTTGAAGGTCAATTCGAACTCAAATAAACACCTCGAGTCGATATGAAGTCAACTGTTTTTCGTTTTCTCGATGTATTTGAGTGGACAATTGCTCTTCTTGAAGGTCCATTCGAACTCAAATAAACACCTCGAGTCGATATGAAGTCAAGTTTTTTTCGTTTTCTCGATGTATTTGAGTCGACAATTGCTCTTCTTGAAGGTCCATTCGAACTCAAATAAACACCTTGAGTCGATATGAAGTCAACTTTTTTTCGTTTTCTCGATGTATTTAAGGCGACAATTGCTCTTCTTTAAGGTCCATTCGAACTCAAATAAACACCTCGAGTCGATATGAAGTCAACTTTTTTTCGTTTTCTCGATGTATTTGAGTCGACAATTGCTCTTCTTGAAGGTCCATTCGAACTCAAATAAACACCTCGAGTCGATATGAAGTTAACTTTTTTTCGTTTTCTCGATGTATTTGAGTGGACAATTGCTCTTCTTGAAGGTCCATTCGAACTCAAATAAACACCTCGAGTCGATATGAAGTTAACTTTTTTTCGTTTTCTCGATGTATTTGAGTCAACAATTGCTCTTCGTGAAGGTCCATTCGAACTCAAATGAACACCTCGAGTCGATATGAAGTCAACTTTTTTTCGTTTTCTCGATGTATTTGAGTCGACAATTGCACTTCTTGAAGGTCAATTCGAACTCAAATAAACACCTCGAGTCGATATGAAGTCAACTTTTTTTCGTTTTCTCGATGTATTTGAGTGGACAATTGCTCTTCTTGAAGGTCCATTCGAACTCAAATAAACACCTCGAGTCGATATGAAGTCAACTTTTTTTCGTTTTCTCGATGTATTTGAGTGGACAATTGCTCTTCTTGAAGGTCCATTCGAACTCAAATAAACACCTCGAGTCGATATGAAGTCAACTTTTTTTCGTTTTCACGATGTATTTGAGTCGACAATTGCTCTTGTTGGAGGAACATTCGAACTCAAATAAACACCTCGAGTCGATATGAAGTCAACTTTTTTTCGTTTTCTCGATGTATTTGAGTGGACAATTGCTCTTCTTGAAGGTCCATTCGAACTCAAATAAACACCTCGAGTCGATATGAAGTTAACTTTTTTTCGTTTTCTCGATGTATTTGAGTCAACAATTGCTCTTCGTGAAGGTCCATTCGAACTCAAATGAACACCTCGAGTCGATATGAAGTCAACTTTTTTTCGTTTTCTCGATGTATTTGAGTCGACAATTGCACTTCTTGAAGGTCAATTCGAACTCAAATAAACACCTCGAGTCGATATGAAGTCAACTTTTTTTCGTTTTCTCGATGTATTTGAGTGGACAATTGCTCTTCTTGAAGGTCCATTCGAACTCAAATAAACACCTCGAGTCGATATGAAGTCAAGTTTTTTTCGTTTTCTCGATGTATTTGAGTCGACAATTGCTCTTCTTGAAGGTCCATTCGAACTCAAATAAACACCTTGAGTCGATATGAAGTCAACTTTTTTTCGTTTTCTCGATGTATTTGAGTGGACAATTGCTCTTCTTGAAGGTCCATTCGAACTCAAATAAACACCTCGAGTCGATATGAAGTCAAGTTTTTTTCGTTTTCTCGATGTATTTGAGTCGACAATTGCTCTTCTTGAAGGTCCATTCGAACTCAAATAAACACCTCGAGTCGATATGAAGTTAACTTTTTTTCGTTTTCTCGATGTATTTGAGTCAACAATTGCTGTTCTTGAAGGTCCATTCGAACTCAAATAAACACCTCGAGTCGATATGAAGTCAACTTTTTTTCGTTTTCTCGATGTATTTGAGTCGACAATTGCTCTTCTTGAAGGTCCATTCGATCTCAAATAAACACCTCGAGTCGATATGAAGTCAACTTTTTTTCGTTTTCTCGATGTATTTGAGTGGACAATTGCTCTTCTTGAAGGTCCATTCGAACTCAAATAAACACCTCGAGTCGATATGAAGTCAACTTTTTTTCGTTTTCACGATGTATTTGAGTCGACAATTGCTCTTGTTGAAGGAACATTCGAACTCAAATAAACACCTCGAGTCGATATGAAGTCAACTTTTTTTCGTTTTCTCGATGTATTTGAGTGGACAATTGCTCTTCTTGAAGGTCCATTCGAACTCAAATAAACACCTCGAGTCGATATGAAGTTAACTTTTTTTCGTTTTCTCGATGTATTTGAGTCAACAATTGCTCTTCGTGAAGGTCCATTCGAACTCAAATGAACACCTCGAGTCGATATGAAGTCAACTTTTTTTCGTTTTCTCGATGTATTTGAGTCGACAATTGCACTTCTTGAAGGTCAATTCGAACTCAAATAAACACCTCGAGTCGATATGAAGTCAACTGTTTTTCGTTTTCTCGATGTATTTGAGTGGACAATTGCTCTTCTTGAAGGTCCATTCGAACTCAAATAAACACCTCGAGTCGATATGAAGTCAAGTTTTTTTCGTTTTCTCGATGTATTTGAGTCGACAATTGCTCTTCTTGAAGGTCCATTCGAACTCAAATAAACACCTTGAGTCGATATGAAGTCAACTTTTTTTCGTTTTCTCGATGTATTTAAGGCGACAATTGCTCTTCTTTAAGGTCCATTCGAACTCAAATAAACACCTCGAGTCGATATGAAGTCAACTTTTTTTCGTTTTCTCGATGTATTTGAGTCGACAATTGCTCTTCTTGAAGGTCCATTCGAACTCAAATAAACACCTCGAGTCGATATGAAGTTAACTTTTTTTCGTTTTCTCGATGTATTTGAGTCGACAATTGCTCTTCTTGAAGGTCCATTCGAACTCAAATAAACACCTCGAGTCGATATGAAGTCAACTTTTTTTCGTTTTCTCGATGTATTTGAGTCGACAATTGCTCTTCTTGAAGGTCCATTCGAACTCAAATAAACACCTCGAGTCGATATGAAGTCAACTTTTTTTCGTTTTCTCGATGTATTTGAGTGGACAATTGCTCTTCTTGAAGGTCCATTCGAACTCAAATAAACACCTCGAGTCGATATGAAGTCAACTTTTTTTCGTTTTCACGATGTATTTGAGTCGACAATTGCTCTTGTTGAAGGTCCATTCGAACTCAAATAAACACCTCGAGTCGATATGAAGTCAACTTTTTTTCGTTTTCTCGATGTATTTGAGTGGACAATTGCTCTTCTTGAAGGTCCATTCGAACTCAAATAAACACCTCGAGTCGATATGAAGTCAAGTTTTTTTCGTTTTCTCGATGTATTTGAGTCAACAATTGCTCTTCTTGAAGGTCCATTCGAACTCAAATAAACACCTCGAGTCGATATGAAGTCAACTTTTTTTCGTTTTCTCGATGTATTTGAGTCGACAATTGCTCTTCTTGAAGGTCCATTCGAACTCAAATAAACACCTCGAGTCGATATGAAGTCAACTTTTTTTCGTTTTCTCGATGTATTTGAGTGGACAATTGCTCTTCTTGAAGGTCCATTCGAACTCAAATAAACACCTCGAGTCGATATGAAGTCAACTTTTTTTCGTTTTCTCGATGTATTTGAGTCGACAATTGCTAATCTTGAAGGTCCATTCGAACTCAAATAAATACCTCGAGTCGATATGAAGTCAACTTTTTTTCGTTTTCTCGATGTATTTAAGGCGACAATTGCTCTTCTTTAAGGTCCATTCGAACTCAAATAAACACCTCAAGTCGATATGAAGTCAACTTTTTTTCGTTTTCTCGATGTATTTGAGTGGACAATTGCTCTTCTTGAAGGTCCATTCGAACTCAAATAAACACTTCGAGTCGATATGAAGTCAACTTTTTTTCGTTTTCTCGATGTATTTGAGTGGACAATTGCTCTTCTTGAAGGTCCATTCGAACTCAAATAAACACCTCGAGTCGATATGAAGTCAACTTTTTTTCGTTTTCACGATGTATTTGAGTCGACAATTGCTCTTGTTGAAGGTCCATTCGAACTCAAATAAACACCTCGAGTCGATATGAAGTCAACTTTTTTTCGTTTTGTCGATGTATTTGAGTGGACAATTGCTCTTCTTGAAGGTCCATTCGAACTCAAATAAACACCTTGAGTCGATATGAAGTCAACTTTTTTTCGTTTTCTCGATGTATTAAAGGCGACAATTGCTCTTCTTGAAGGTCCATTCGAACTCAAATAAACACCTCGAGTCGATATGAAGTTAACTTTTTTTCGTTTTCTCGATGTATTTGAGTCGACAATTGCTCTTCTTGAAGGTCCATTCGAACTCAAATAAACACCTCGAGTCGATATGAAGTCAACTTTTTTTCGTTTTCTCGATGTATTTGAGTCGACAATTGCTCTTCTTGAAGGTCCATTCGAACTCAAATAAACACCTCGAGTCGATATGAAGTCAACTTTTTTTCGTTTTCTCGATGTATTTGAGTGGACAATTGCTCTTCTTGAAGGTCCATTCGAACTCAAATAAACACCTCGAGTCGATATGAAGTCAACTTTTTTTCGTTTTCACGATGTATTTGAGTCGACAATTGCTCTTGTTGAAGGTCCATTCGAACTCAAATAAACACCTCGAGTCGATATGAAGTCAACTTTTTTTCGTTTTCTCGATGTATTTGAGTGGACAATTGCTCTTCTTGAAGGTCCATTCGAACTCAAATAAACACCTCGAGTCGATATGAAGTCAAGTTTTTTTCGTTTTCTCGATGTATTTGAGTCAACAATTGCTCTTCTTGAAGGTCCATTCGAACTCAAATAAACACCTCGAGTCGATATGAAGTCAACTTTTTTTCGTTTTCTCGATGTATTTGAGTCGACAATTGCTCTTCTTGAAGGTCCATTCGAACTCAAATAAACACCTCGAGTCGATATGAAGTCAACTTTTTTTCGTTTTCTCGATGTATTTGAGTGGACAATTGCTCTTCTTGAAGGTCCATTCGAACTCAAATAAACACCTCGAGTCGATATGAAGTAAACTTTTTTTCGTTTTCTCGATGTATTTGAGTCGACAATTGCTAATCTTGAAGGTCCATTCGAACTCAAATAAATACCTCGAGTCGATATGAAGTCAACTTTTTTTCGTTTTCTCGATGTATTTAAGGCGACAATGGCTCTTCTTTAAGGTCCATTCGAACTCAAATAAACACCTCAAGTCGATATGAAGTCAACTTTTTTTCGTTTTCTCGATGTATTTGAGTGGACAATTGCTCTTCTTGAAGGTCCATTCGAACTCAAATAAACACTTCGAGTCGATATGAAGTCAACTTTTTTTCGTTTTCTCGATGTATTTGAGTGGACAATTGCTCTTCTTGAAGGTCCATTCGAACTCAAATAAACACCTCGAGTCGATATGAAGTCAACTTTTTTTCGTTTTCACGATGTATTTGAGTCGACAATTGCTCTTGTTGAAGGTCCATTCGAACTCAAATAAACACCTCGAGTCGATATGAAGTCAACTTTTTTTCGTTTTGTCGATGTATTTGAGTGGACAATTGCTCTTCTTGAAGGTCCATTCGAACTCAAATAAACACCTTGAGTCGATATGAAGTCAACTTTTTTTCGTTTTCTCGATGTATTTAAGGCGACAATTGCTGTTCTTTAAGGTCCATTCGAACTCAAATAAACACCTCGAGTCGATATGAAGTCAACTTTTTTTCGTTTTCTCGATGTATTTGAGTCGACAATTGCTCTTCTTGAAGGTCTATTCGAACTCAAATAAACACCTTGAGTCGATATGAAGTCAACTTTTTTTCGTTTTCTCGATGTATTTAAGGCGACAATTGCTCTTCTTTAAGGTCCATTCGAACTCAAATAAACACCTCGAGTCGATATGAAGTCAACTTTTTTTCGTTTTCTCGATGTATTTGAGTCGACAATTGCTCTTCTTGAAGGTCCATTCGAACTCAAATAAACACCTCGAGTCGATATGAAGTTAACTTTTTTTCGTTTTCTCGATGTATTTGAGTCAACAATTGCTCTTCGTGAAGGTCCATTCGAACTCAAATGAACACCTCGAGTCGATATGAAGTCAATTTATTTTCGTTTTCTCGATGTATTTGAGTCGACAATTGCACTTCTTGAAGGTCAATTCGAACTCAAATAAACACCTCGAGTCGATATGAAGTCAACTTTTTTTCGTTTTCACGATGTATTTGAGTCGACAATTGCTCTTCTTGAAGGTCCATTCGAACTCAAATAAACACCTCGAGTCGATATGAAGTCAACTTTTTTTCGTTTTCTCGATGTATTTGAGTCGACAATTGCTCTTCTTGAAGGTCCATTCGAACTCAAATAAACACCTTGAGTCGATATGAAGTCAACTTTTTTTCGTTTTCTCGATGTATTTAAGGCGACAATTGCTCTTCTTTAAGGTCCATTCGAACTCAAATAAACACCTCGAGTCGATATGAAGTCAACTTTTTTTCGTTTTCTCGATGTATTTGAGTCGACAATTGCTCTTCTTGAAGGTCCATTCGAACTCAAATAAACACCTTGAGTCGATATGAAGTCAACTTTTTTTCGTTTTCTCGATGTATTTAAGGCGACAATTGCTCTTCTTTAAGGTCCATTCGAACTCAAATAAACACCTCGAGTCGATATGAAGTCAACTTTTTTTCGTTTTCACGATGTATTTGAGTCGACAATTGCTCTTGTTGAAGGAACATTCGAACTCAAATAAACACCTCGAGTCGATATGAAGTCAACTTTTTTTCGTTTTCTCGATGTATTTGAGTGGACAATTGCTCTTCTTGAAGGTCCATTCGAACTCAAATAAACACCTCGAGTCGATATGAAGTTAACTTTTTTTCGTTTTCTCGATGTATTTGAGTCAACAATTGCTCTTCGTGAAGGTCCATTCGAACTCAAATGAACACCTCGAGTCGATATGAAGTCAACTTTTTTTCGTTTTCTCGATGTATTTGAGTCGACAATTGCACTTCTTGAAGGTCAATTCGAACTCAAATAAACACCTCGAGTCGATATGAAGTCAACTTTTTTTCGTTTTCTCGATGTATTTGAGTGGACAATTGCTCTTCTTGAAGGTCCATTCGAACTCAAATAAACACCTCGAGTCGATATGAAGTCAAGTTTTTTTCGTTTTCTCGATGTATTTGAGTCGACAATTGCTCTTCTTGAAGGTCCATTCGAACTCAAATAAACACCTTGAGTCGATATGAAGTCAACTTTTTTTTGTTTTCTCGATGTATTTAAGGCGACAATTGCTCTTCTTTAAGGTCCATTCGAACTCAAATAAACACCTCGAGTCGATATGAAGTCAACTTTTTTTCGTTTTCTCGATGTATTTGAGTCGACAATTGCTCTTCTTGAAGGTCCATTCGAACTCAAATAAACACCTCGAGTCGATATGAAGTTAACTTTTTTTCGTTTTCTCGATGTATTTGAGTCAACAATTGCTGTTCTTGAAGGTCCATTCGAACTCAAATAAACACCTCGAGTCGATATGAAGTCAACTTTTTTTCGTTTTCTCGATGTATTTAAGGCGACAATTGCTCTTCTTTAAGGTCCATTCGAACTCAAATAAACACCTCGAGTCGATATGAAGTCAACTTTTTTTCGTTTTCTCGATGTATTTGAGTCGACAATTGCTCTTCTTGAAGGTCCATTCGAACTCAAATAAACACCTCGAGTCGATATGAAGTTAACTTTTTTTCGTTTTCTCGATGTATTTGAGTCAACAATTGCTCTTCGTGAAGGTCCATTCGAACTCAAATGAACACCTCGAGTCGATATGAAGTCAATTTACTTTCGTTTTCTCGATGTATTTGAGTCGACAATTGCACTTCTTGAAGGTCAATTCGAACTCAAATAAACACCTCGAGTCGATATGAAGTCAACTTTTTTTCGTTTTCACGATGTATTTGAGTCGACAATTGCTCTTCTTGAAGGTCCATTCGAACTCAAATAAACACCTCGAGTCGATATGAAGTCAACTTTTTTTCGTTTTCTCGATGTATTTGAGTCCACAATTGCTCTTCTTGAAGGTCCATTCGAACTCAAATAAACACCTTGAGTCGATATGAAGTCAACTTTTTTTCGTTTTCTCGATGTATTTAAGGCGACAATTGCTCTTCTTTAAGGTCCATTCGAACTCAAATAAACACCTCGAGTCGATATGAAGTCAACTTTTTTTCGTTTTCTCGATGTATTTGAGTCGACAATTGCTCTTCTTGAAGGTCCATTCGAACTCAAATAAACACCTTGAGTCGATATGAAGTCAACTTTTTTTCGTTTTCTCGATGTATTTAAGGCGACAATTGCTCTTCTTTAAGGTCCATTCGAACTCAAATAAACACCTCGAGTCGATATGAAGTCAACTTTTTTTCGTTTTCACGATGTATTTGAGTCGACAATTGCTCTTGTTGAAGGAACATTCGAACTCAAATAAACACCTCGAGTCGATATGAAGTCAACTTTTTTTCGTTTTCTCGATGTATTTGAGTGGACAATTGCTCTTCTTGAAGGTCCATTCGAACTCAAATAAACACCTCGAGTCGATATGAAGTTAACTTTTTTTCGTTTTCTCGATGTATTTGAGTCAACAATTGCTCTTCGTGAAGGTCCATTCGAACTCAAATGAACACCTCGAGTCGATATGAAGTCAACTTTTTTTCGTTTTCTCGATGTATTTGAGTCGACAATTGCACTTCTTGAAGGTCAATTCGAACTCAAATAAACACCTCGAGTCGATATGAAGTCAACTTTTTTTCGTTTTCTCGATGTATTTGAGTGGACAATTGCTCTTCTTGAAGGTCCATTCGAACTCAAATAAACACCTCGAGTCGATATGAAGTCAAGTTTTTTTCGTTTTCTCGATGTATTTGAGTCGACAATTGCTCTTCTTGAAGGTCCATTCGAACTCAAATAAACACCTTGAGTCGATATGAAGTCAACTTTTTTTTGTTTTCTCGATGTATTTAAGGCGACAATTGCTCTTCTTTAAGGTCCATTCGAACTCAAATAAACACCTCGAGTCGATATGAAGTCAACTTTTTTTCGTTTTCTCGATGTATTTGAGTCGACAATTGCTCTTCTTGAAGGTCCATTCGAACTCAAATAAACACCTCGAGTCGATATGAAGTTAACTTTTTTTCGTTTTCTCGATGTATTTGAGTCAACAGTTGCTGTTCTTGAAGGTCCATTCGAACTCAAATAAACACCTCGAGTCGATATGAAGTCAACTTTTTTTCGTTTTCTCGATGTATTTGAGTCGACAATTGCTCTTCTTGAAGGTCCATTCGAACTCAAATAAACACCTCGAGTCGATATGAAGTCAACTTTTTTTCGTTTTCTCGATGTATTTGAGTCGACAATTGCTCTTCTTGAAGGTCCATTCGAACTCAAATAAACACCTTGAGTCGATATGAAGTCAACTTTTTTTCGTTTTCTCGATGTATTTAAGGCGACAATTGCTCTTCTTTAAGGTCCATTCGAACTCAAATAAACACCTCGAGTCGATATGAAGTCAACTTTTTTTCGTTTTCACGATGTATTTGAGTCGACAATTGCTCTTGTTGAAGGAACATTCGAACTCAAATAAACACCTCGAGTCGATATGAAGTCAACTTTTTTTCGTTTTCTCGATGTATTTGAGTGGACAATTGCTCTTCTTGAAGGTCCATTCGAACTCAAATAAACACCTCGAGTCGATATGAAGTTAACTTTTTTTCGTTTTCTCGATGTATTTGAGTCAACAATTGCTCTTCGTGAAGGTCCATTCGAACTCAAATGAACACCTCGAGTCGATATGAAGTCAACTTTTTTTCGTTTTCTCCATGTATTTGAGTCGACAATTGCACTTCTTGAAGGTCAATTCGAACTCAAATAAACACCTCGAGTCGATATGAAGTCAACTTTTTTTCGTTTTCTCGATGTATTTGAGTCGACAATTGCTCTTCTTGAAGGTCCATTCGAACTCAAATAAATACCTCGAGTCGATATGAAGTCAACTTTTTTTCGTTTTCTCGATGTATTTAAGGCGACAATTGCTCTTCTTTAAGGTCCATTCGAACTCAAATAAACACCTCAAGTCGATATGAAGTCAACTTTTTTTCGTTTTCTCGATGTATTTGAGTGGACAATTGCTCTTCTTGAAGGTCCATTCGAACTCAAATAAACACCTCGAGTCGATATGAAGTCAACTTTTTTTCGTTTTCTCGATGTATTTGAGTGGACAATTGCTCTTCTTGAAGGTCCATTCGAACTCAAATAAACACCTCGAGTCGATATGAAGTCAACTTTTTTTCGTTTTCACGATGTATTTGAGTCGACAATTGCTCTTGTTGAAGGTCCATTCGAACTCAAATAAACACCTCGAGTAGATATGAAGTCAACTTTTTTTCGTTTTCTCGATGTATTTGAGTGGACAATTGCTCTTCTTGAAGGTCCATTCGAACTCAAATAAACACCTCGAGTCGATATGAAGTCAACTTTTTTTCGTTTTCTCGATGTATTTGAGTCGACAATTGCACTTCTTGAAGGTCAATTCGAACTCAAATAAACACCTCGAGTCGATATGAAGTCAACTTTTTTTCGTTTTCTCGATGTATTTGAGTGGACAATTGCTCTTCTTGAAGGTCCATTCGAACTCAAATAAACACCTCGAGTCGATATGAAGTCAAGTTTTTTTCGTTTTCTCGATGTATTTGAGTCGACAATTGCTCTTCTTGAAGGTCCATTCGAACTCAAATAAACACCTTGAGTCGATATGAAGTCAACTTTTTTTTGTTTTCTCGATGTATTTAAGGCGACAATTGCTCTTCTTTAAGGTCCATTCGAACTCAAATAAACACCTCGAGTCGATATGAAGTCAACTTTTTTTCGTTTTCTCGATGTATTTGAGTCGACAATTGCTCTTCTTGAAGGTCCATTCGAACTCAAATAAACACCTCGAGTCGATATGAAGTTAACTTTTTTTCGTTTTCTCGATGTATTTGAGTCAACAATTGCTGTTCTTGAAGGTCCATTCGAACTCAAATAAACACCTCGAGTCGATATGAAGTCAACTTTTTTTCGTTTTCTCGATGTATTTAAGGCGACAATTGCTCTTCTTTAAGGTCCATTCGAACTCAAATAAACACCTCGAGTCGATATGAAGTCAACTTTTTTTCGTTTTCTCGATGTATTTGAGTCGACAATTGCTCTTCTTGAAGGTCCATTCGAACTCAAATAAACACCTCGAGTCGATATGAAGTTAACTTTTTTTCGTTTTCTCGATGTATTTGAGTCAACAATTGCTCTTCGTGAAGGTCCATTCGAACTCAAATGAACACCTCGAGTCGATATGAAGTCAATTTACTTTCGTTTTCTCGATGTATTTGAGTCGACAATTGCACTTCTTGAAGGTCAATTCGAACTCAAATAAACACCTCGAGTCGATATGAAGTCAACTTTTTTTCGTTTTCACGATGTATTTGAGTCGACAATTGCTCTTCTTGAAGGTCCATTCGAACTCAAATAAACACCTCGAGTCGATATGAAGTCAACTTTTTTTCGTTTTCTCGATGTATTTGAGTCGACAATTGCTCTTCTTGAAGGTCCATTCGAACTCAAATAAACACCTTGAGTCGATATGAAGTCAACTTTTTTTCGTTTTCTCGATGTATTTAAGGCGACAATTGCTCTTCTTTAAGGTCCATTCGAACTCAAATAAACACCTCGAGTCGATATGAAGTCAACTTTTTTTCGTTTTCTCGATGTATTTGAGTCGACAATTGCTCTTCTTGAAGGTCCATTCGAACTCAAATAAACACCTTGAGTCGATATGAAGTCAACTTTTTTTCGTTTTCTCGATGTATTTAAGGCGACAATTGCTCTTCTTTAAGGTCCATTCGAACTCAAATAAACACCTCGAGTCGATATGAAGTCAACTTTTTTTCGTTTTCACGATGTATTTGAGTCGACAATTGCTCTTGTTGAAGGAACATTCGAACTCAAATAAACACCTCGAGTCGATATGAAGTCAACTTTTTTTCGTTTTCTCGATGTATTTGAGTGGACAATTGCTCTTCTTGAAGGTCCATTCGAACTCAAATAAACACCTCGAGTCGATATGAAGTTAACTTTTTTTCGTTTTCTCGATGTATTTGAGTCAACAATTGCTCTTCGTGAAGGTCCATTCGAACTCAAATGAACACCTCGAGTCGATATGAAGTAAACTTTTTTTCGTTTTCTCGATGTATTTGAGTCGACAATTGCACTTCTTGAAGGTCAATTCGAACTCAAATAAACACCTCGAGTCGATATGAAGTCAACTTTTTTTCGTTTTCTCGATGTATTTGAGTGGACAATTGCTCTTCTTGAAGGTCCATTCGAACTCAAATAAACACCTCGAGTCGATATGAAGTCAAGTTTTTTTCGTTTTCTCGATGTATTTGAGTCGACAATTGCTCTTCTTGAAGGTCCATTCGAACTCAAATAAACACCTTGAGTCGATATGAAGTCAACTTTTTTTTGTTTTCTCGATGTATTTAAGGCGACAATTGCTCTTCTTTAAGGTCCATTCGAACTCAAATAAACACCTCGAGTCGATATGAAGTCAACTTTTTTTCGTTTTCTCGATGTATTTGAGTCGACAATTGCTCTTCTTGAAGGTCCATTCGAACTCAAATAAACACCTCGAGTCGATATGAAGTTAACTTTTTTTCGTTTTCTCGATGTATTTGAGTCAACAATTGCTGTTCTTGAAGGTCCATTCGAACTCAAATAAACACCTCGAGTCGATATGAAGTCAACTTTTTTTCGTTTTCTCGATGTATTTGAGTCGACAATTGCTCTTCTTGAAGGTCCATTCGAACTCAAATAAACACCTCGAGTCGATATGAAGTCAACTTTTTTTCGTTTTCTCGATGTATTTGAGTCGACAATTGCTCTTCTTGAAGGTCCATTCGAACTCAAATAAACACCTTGAGTCGATATGAAGTCAACTTTTTTTCGTTTTCTCGATGTATTTAAGGCGACAATTGCTCTTCTTTAAGGTCCATTCGAACTCAAATAAACACCTCGAGTCGATATGAAGTCAACTTTTTTTCGTTTTCACGATGTATTTGAGTCGACAATTGCTCTTGTTGAAGGAACATTCGAACTCAAATAAACACCTCGAGTCGATATGAAGTCAACTTTTTTTCGTTTTCTCGATGTATTTGAGTGGACAATTGCTCTTCTTGAAGGTCCATTCGAACTCAAATAAACACCTCGAGTCGATATGAAGTTAACTTTTTTTCGTTTTCTCGATGTATTTGAGTCAACAATTGCTCTTCGTGAAGGTCCATTCGAACTCAAATGAACACCTCGAGTCGATATGAAGTCAACTTTTTTTCGTTTTCTCGATGTATTTGAGTCGACAATTGCACTTCTTGAAGGTCAATTCGAACTCAAATAAACACCTCGAGTCGATATGAAGTCAACTTTTTTTCGTTTTCTCGATGTATTTGAGTCGACAATTGCTCTTCTTGAAGGTCCATTCGAACTCAAATAAATACCTCGAGTCGATATGAAGTCAACTTTTTTTCGTTTTCTCGATGTATTTAAGGCGACAATTGCTCTTCTTTAAGGTCCATTCGAACTCAAATAAACACCTCAAGTCGATATGAAGTCAACTTTTTTTCGTTTTCTCGATGTATTTGAGTGGACAATTGCTCTTCTTGAAGGTCCATTCGAACTCAAATAAACACCTCGAGTCGATATGAAGTCAACTTTTTTTCGTTTTCTCGATGTATTTGAGTGGACAATTGCTCTTCTTGAAGGTCCATTCGAACTCAAATAAACACCTCGAGTCGATATGAAGTCAACTTTTTTTCGTTTTCACGATGTATTTGAGTCGACAATTGCTCTTGTTGAAGGTCCATTCGAACTCAAATAAACACCTCGAGTAGATATGAAGTCAACTTTTTTTCGTTTTCTCGATGTATTTGAGTGGACAATTGCTCTTCTTGAAGGTCCATTCGAACTCAAATAAACACCTCGAGTCGATATGAAGTCAACTTTTTTTCGTTTTCACGATGTATTTGAGTCGACAATTGCTCTTGTTGAAGGTCCATTCGAACTCAAATAAACACCTCGAGTCGATATGAAGTCAACTTTTTTTCGTTTTCTCGATGTATTTGAGTGGACAATTGCTCTTCTTGAAGGTCCATTCGAACTCAAATAAACACCTCGAGTCGATATGAAGTCAAGTTTTTTTCGTTTTCTCGATGTATTTGAGTCAACAATTGCTCTTCTTGAAGGTCCATTCGAACTCAAATAAACACCTCGAGTCGATATGAAGTCAACTTTTTTTCGTTTTCTCGATGTATTTGAGTGGACAATTGCTCTTCTTGAAGGTCCATTCGAACTCAAATAAACACCTCGAGTCGATATGAAGTCAACTTTTTTTCGTTTTCTCGATGTATTTGAGTGGACAATTGCTCTTCTTGAAGGTCCATTCGAACTCAAATAAACACCTCGAGTCGATATGAAGTCAACTTTTTTTCGTTTTCTCGATGTATTTGAGTCGACAATTGCTAATCTTGAAGGTCCATTCGAACTCAAATAAATACCTCGAGTCGATATGAAGTCAACTTTTTTTCGTTTTCTCGATGTATTTAAGGCGACAATTGCTCTTCTTTAAGGTCCATTCGAACTCAAATAAACACCTCAAGTCGATATGAAGTCAACTTTTTTTCGTTTTCTCGATGTATTTGAGTGGACAATTGCTCTTCTTGAAGGTCCATTCGAACTCAAATAAACACTTCGAGTCGATATGAAGTCAACTTTTTTTCGTTTTCTCGATGTATTTGAGTGGACAATTGCTCTTCTTGAAGGTCCATTCGAACTCAAATAAACACCTCGAGTCGATATGAAGTCAACTTTTTTTCGTTTTCACGATGTATTTGAGTCGACAATTGCTCTTGTTGAAGGTCCATTCGAACTCAAATAAACACCTCGAGTCGATATGAAGTCAACTTTTTTTCGTTTTCTCGATGTATTTGAGTGGACAATTGCTCTTCTTGAAGGTCCATTCGAACTCAAATAAACACCTTGAGTCGATATGAAGTCAACTTTTTTTCGTTTTCTCGATTTATTTAAGGCGACAATTGCTGTTCTTTAAGGTCCATTCGAACTCAAATAAACACCTCGAGTCGATATGAAGTCAACTTTTTTTCGTTTTCTCGATGTATTTGAGTCGACAATTGCTCTTCTTGAAGGTCTATTCGAACTCAAATAAACACCTTGAGTCGATATGAAGTCAACTTTTTTTCGTTTTCTCGATGTATTTAAGGCGACAATTGCTCTTCTTTAAGGTCCATTCGAACTCAAATAAACACCTCGAGTCGATATGAAGTCAACTTTTTTTCGTTTTCTCGATGTATTTGAGTCAACAATTGCTCTTCGTGAAGGTCCATTCGAACTCAAATGAACACCTCGAGTCGATATGAAGTCAATTTATTTTCGTTTTCTCGATGTATTTGAGTCGACAATTGCACTTCTTGAAGGTCAATTCGAACTCAAATAAACACCTCGAGTCGATATGAAGTCAACTTTTTTTCGATTTCACGATGTATTTGAGTCGACAATTGCTCTTCTTGAAGGTCCATTCGAACTCAAATAAACACCTCGAGTCGATATGAAGTCAACTTTTTTTCGTTTTCTCGATGTATTTGAGTCGACAATTGCTCTTCTTGAAGGTCCATTCGAACTCAAATAAACACCTTGAGTCGATATGAAGTCAACTTTTTTTCGTTTTCTCGATGTATTTAAGGCGACAATTGCTCTTCTTTAAGGTCCATTCGAACTCAAATAAACACCTCGAGTCGATATGAAGTCAACTTTTTTTCGTTTTCTCGATGTATTTGAGTCGACAATTGCTCTTCTTGAAGGTCCATTCGAACTCAAATAAACACCTTGAGTCGATATGAAGTCAACTTTTTTTCGTTTTCTCGATGTATTTAAGGCGACAATTGCTCTTCTTTAAGGTCCATTCGAACTCAAATAAACACCTCGAGTCGATATGAAGTCAACTTTTTTTCGTTTTCACGATGTATTTGAGTCGACAATTGCTCTTGTTGAAGGAACATTCGAACTCAAATAAACACCTCGAGTCGATATGAAGTCAACTTTTTTTCGTTTTCTCGATGTATTTGAGTGGACAATTGCTCTTCTTGAAGGTCCATTCGAACTCAAATAAACACCTCGAGTCGATATGAAGTTAACTTTTTTTCGTTTTCTCGATGTATTTGAGTCAACAATTGCTCTTCGTGAAGGTCCATTCGAACTCAAATGAACACCTCGAGTCGATATGAAGTCAACTTTTTTTCGTTTTCTCGATGTATTTGAGTCGACAATTGCACTTCTTGAAGGTCAATTCGAACTCAAATAAACACCTCGAGTCGATATGAAGTCAACTTTTTTTCGTTTTCTCGATGTATTTGAGTGGACAATTGCTCTTCTTGAAGGTCCATTCGAACTCAAATAAACACCTCGAGTCGATATGAAGTCAAGTTTTTTTCGTTTTCTCGATGTATTTGAGTGGACAATTGCTCTTCTTGAAGGTCCATTCGAACTCAAATAAACACCTTGAGTCGATATGAAGTCAACTTTTTTTTGTTTTCTCGATGTATTTAAGGCGACAATTGCTCTTCTTTAAGGTCCATTCGAACTCAAATAAACACCTCGAGTCGATATGAAGTCAACTTTTTTTCGTTTTCTCGATGTATTTGAGTCGACAATTGCTCTTCTTGAAGGTCCATTCGAACTCAAATAAACACCTCGAGTCGATATGAAGTTAACTTTTTTTCGTTTTCTCGATGTATTTGAGTCAACAATTGCTGTTCTTGAAGGTCCATTCGAACTCAAATAAACACCTCGAGTCGATATGAAGTCAACTTTTTTTCGTTTTCTCGATGTATTTGAGTCGACAATTGCTCTTCTTGAAGGTCCATTCGAACTCAAATAAACACCTCGAGTCGATATGAAGTCAACTTTTTTTCGTTTTCTCGATGTATTTGAGTGGACAATTGCTCTTCTTGAAGGTCCATTCGAACTCAAATAAACACCTCGAGTCGATATGAAGTCAACTTTTTTTCGTTTTCACGATGTATTTGAGTCGACAATTGCTCTTGTTGAAGGTCCATTCGAACTCAAATAAACACCTCGAGTCGATATGAAGTCAACTTTTTTTCGTTTTCTCGATGTATTTGAGTGGACAATTGCTCTTCTTGAAGGTCCATTCGAACTCAAATAAACACCTCGAGTCGATATGAAGTCAAGTTTTTTTCGTTTTCTCGATGTATTTGAGTCAACAATTGCTCTTCTTGAAGGTCCATTCGAACTCAAATAAACACCTCGAGTCGATATGAAGTCAACTTTTTTTCGTTTTCTCGATGTATTTGAGTCGACAATTGCTCTTCTTGAAGGTCCATTCGAACTCAAATAAACACCTCGAGTCGATATGAAGTCAACTTTTTTTCGTTTTCTCGATGTATTTGAGTGGACAATTGCTCTTCTTGAAGGTCCATTCGAACTCAAATAAACACCTCGAGTCGATATGAAGTCAACTTTTTTTCGTTTTCTCGATGTATTTGAGTCGACAATTGCTCTTCTTGAAGGTCCATTCGAACTCAAATAAATACCTCGAGTCGATATGAAGTCAAGTTTTTTTCGTTTTCTCGATGTATCTAAGGCGACAATTGCTCTTCTTTAAGGTCCATTCGAACTCAAATAAACACCTCAAGTCGATATGAAGTCAACTTTTTTTCGTTTTCTCGATGTATTTGAGTGGACAATTGCTCTTCTTGAAGGTCCATTCGAACTCAAATAAACACCTCGAGTCGATATGAAGTCAACTTTTTTTCGTTTTCTCGATGTATTTGAGTGGACAATTGCTCTTCTTGAAGGTCCATTCGAACTCAAATAAACACCTCGAGTCGATATGAAGTCAACTTTTTTTCGTTTTCACGATGTATTTGAGTCGACAATTGCTCTTGTTGAAGGTCCATTCGAACTCAAATAAACACCTCGAGTAGATATGAAGTCAACTTTTTTTCGTTTTCTCGATGTATTTGAGTGGACAATTGCTCTTCTTGAAGGTCCATTCGAACTCAAATAAACACCTTGAGTCGATATGAAGTCAACTTTTTTTCGTTTTCTCGATGTATTTAAGGCGACAATTGCTCTTCTTTAAGGTCCATTCGAACTCAAATAAACACCTCGAGTCGATATGAAGTCAACTTTTTTTCGTTTTCTCGATGTATTTGAGTCGACAATTGCTCTTCTTGAAGGTCTATTCGAACTCAAATAAACACCTTGAGTCGATATGAAGTCAACTTTTTTTCGTTTTCTCGATGTATTTAAGGCGACAATTGCTCTTCTTTAAGGTCCATTCGAACTCAAATAAACACCTCGAGTCGATATGAAGTCAACCTTTTTTCGTTTTCTCGATGTATTTGAGTCGACAATTGCTCTTCTTGAAGGTCCATTCGAACTCAAATAAACACCTCGAGTCGATATGAAGTTAACTTTTTTTCGTTTTCTCGATGTATTTGAGTCAACAATTGCTGTTCTTGAAGGTCCATTCGAACTCAAATAAACACCTCGAGTCGATATGAAGTCAACTTTTTTTCGTTTTCTCGATGTATTTGAGTCGACAATTGCTCTTCATGAAGGTCCATTCGAATTCAAAGAAACACCTCGAGTCGATATGAAGTCAACTTTTTTTCCATTTCACGATGTATTTGAGTCGACAATTGCTCTTCATGAAGGTCCATTCGAACTCAAATAAACACCTCGAGTCGATATGAAGTCAACTTTTTTTCCTTTTCTCGATGTATTTGAGTCCACAATTGCTCTTCTTGAAGGTCCATTCGAACTCAAATAAACACCTCGAGTCGATATGAAGTCAACTTTTTTTCGTTTTCTCGATGTATTTGAGTCGACAATTGCTCTTCTTGAAGGTCCATTCGAACTCAAATAAACACCTCGAGTCGATATGAAGTCAACTTTTTTTTCGTTTTCACGATGTATTTGAGTCGACAATTGCTCTTGTTGAAGGTCTATTCGAACTCAAATAAACACCTCAAGTCGACATGTAGTCAACTTTTTTTCGTATTCTCGATGTATTTAAGGCGACAATTGCTCTTCTTTAAGGTCCATTCGAACTCAAATAAACACCTCGAGTCGATATGAAGTCAACTTTTTTTCCTTTTCACGATGTATTTGAGTCCACAATTGCTCTTCATGAACGTCCATTCGAACTCAAATAAACACCTCGAGTCGATATGAAGTCAACTTTTTTTCGTTTTCTCGATGTATTTGAGTCGACAATTGCTCTTCATGAAGGTCCATTCGAATTCAAATAAACACCTCGAGTCGATATGAAGTCAACTTTTTTTCCTTTTCACGATGTATTTGAGTCGACAATTGCTCTTCATGAAGGTCCATTCGAACTCAAATAAACACCTCGAGTCGATATGAAGTCAACTTTTTTTCGTTTTCTCGATGTATTTGAGTCGACAATTGCTCTTCTTGAAGGTCCATTCGAACTCAAATAAACACCTCGAGTCGATATGAAGTCAACTTTTTTTCGTTTTCTCGATGTATTTGAGTTAACAATTGCTCTTCTTGAAGGTCCATTCGAACTCAAATAAACACCTCGAGTCGATATGAAGTCAACTTTTTTTCGTTTTCTCGATGTATTTGAGTGGACAATTGCTCTTCTTGAAGGTCCATTCGAACTCAAATAAACACCTCGAGTCGATATGAAGTCAACTTTTTTTCGTTTTCACGATGTATTTGAGTCGACAATTGCTCTTGTTGAAGGTCCATTCGAACTCAAATAAACACCTCGAGTCGATATGAAGTCAACTTTTTTTCGTTTTCTCGATGTATTTGAGTGGACAATTGCTCTTCTTGAAGGTCCATTCGAACTCAAATAAACACCTCGAGTCGATATGAAGTCAACTTTTTTTCGTTTTCTCGATGTATTTGAGTCAACAATTTCTCTTCTTGAAGGTCCATTCGAACTCAAATAAACACCTCGAGTCGATATGAAGTTAACTTTTTTTCGTTTTCTCGATGTATTTGAGTCAACAATTGCTGTTCTTGAAGGTCCATTCGAACTCAAATAAACACCTCGAGTCGATATGAAGTCAACTTTTTTCGTTTTCTCGATGTATTTGAGTCGACAATTGCTCTTCATGAAGGTCCATTCGAATTCAAAGAAACACCTCGAGTCGATATGAAGTCAACTTTTTTTCCATTTCACGATGTATTTGAGTCGACAATTGCTCTTCATGAAGGTCCATTCGAACTCAAATGAACACCTCGAGTCGATATGAAGTCAACTTTTTTTCCTTTTCTCGATGTATTTGAGTCGACAATTGCTCTTCTTGAAGGTCCATTCGAACTCAAATAAACACCTCGAGTCGATATGAAGTCAACTTTTTTTCGTTTTCTCGATGTATTTGAGTCGACAATTGCTCTTCTTGAAGGTCCATTCGAACTCAAATAAACACCTCGAGTCGATATGAAGTCAACTTTTTTTTCGTTTTCACGATGTATTTGAGTCGACAATTGCTCTTGTTGAAGGTCTATTCGAACTCAAATAAACACCTCGAGTCGACATGAAGTCAACTTTTTTTCGTATTCTCGATGTATTTAAGGCGACAATTGCTCTTCTTTAAGGTCCATTCGAACTCAAAAAAACACCTCGAGTCGATATGTAGTCAACTTTTTTCGTTTTCTCGATGTATTTGAGTGGACAATTGCTCTTCTTGAAGGTCCATTCGAACTCAAATAAACACCTCGAGTCGATATGAAGTCAACTTTTTTTCCTTTTCACGATGTATTTGAGTCCACAATTGCTCTTCATGAACGTCCATTCGAACTCAAATAAACACCTCGAGTCGATATGAAGTCAACTTTTTTTCGTTTTCTCGATGTATTTGAGTCGACAATTGCTCTTCATGAAGGTCCATTCGAATTCAAATAAACACCTCGAGTCGATATGAAGTCAACTTTTTTTCCTTTTCACGATGTATTTGAGTCGACAATTGCTCTTCATGAAGGTCCATTCGAACTCAAATAAACACCTCGAGTCGATATGAAGTCAACTTTTTTTCGTTTTCTCGATGTATTTGAGTCGACAATTGCTCTTCTTGAAGGTCCATTCGAACTCAAATAAACACCTCGAGTCGATATGAAGTCAACTTTTTTTCGTTATCTCGATGTATTTGAGTTAACAATTGCTCTTCTTGAAGGTCCATTCGAACTCAAATAAACACCTCGAGTCGATATGAAGTCAACTTTTTTTCGTTTTCTCGATGTATTTGAGTGGACAATTGCCCTTCTTGAAGGTCCATTCGAACTCAAATAAACACCTCGAGTCGATATGAAGTCAACTTTTTTTCTTTTTCACGATGTATTTGAGTCGACAATTGCTCTTGTTGAAGGTCCATTCGAACTCAAATAAACACCTCGAGTCGATATGAAGTCAACTTTTTTTCGTTTTCTCAATGTATTTGAGTGGACAATTGCTCTTCTTGAAGGTCCATTCGAACTCAAATAAACACCTCGAGTCGATATGACGTAAACTTTTTTTCGTTTTCTCGATGTATTTGAGTCAACAATTGCTCTTCTTGAAGGTCCATTCGAACTCAAATAAACACCTCGAGTCGATATGAAGTCAACTTTTTTTCGTTTTCTCGATGAATTTGAGTCGACAATTGCTCTTCTTGAAGGTCAATTCGAACTCAAATAAACACCTCGAGTCGATATGAAGTCAACTTTTCTTCGTTTTCTGGATGTATTTGAGTCGACAATTGCTCTTCATGAAGGTCCATTCGAATTCAAATAAACACCTCGAGTCGATATGAAGTCAACTTTTTTTCCTTTTCACGATGTATTTGAGTCGACAATTGCTCTTCATGAAGGTCCATTCGAACTCAAATAAACACCTCGAGTCGATATGAAGTCAACTTTTTTTCGTTTTCTCGATGTATTTGAGTCGACAATTGCTCTTCTTGAAGGTCCATTCGAACTCAAATAAACACCTCGAGTCGATATGAAGTCAACTTTTTTTCGTTTTCTCGATGTATTTGAGTTAACAATTGCTCTTCTTGAAGGTCCATTCGAACTCAAATAAACACCTCGAGTCGATATGAAGTCAACTTTTTTTCGTTTTCTCGATGTATTTGAGTGGACAATTGCTCTTCTTGAAGGTCCATTCGAACTCAAATAAACACCTCGAGTCGATATGAAGTCAACTTTTTTTCTTTTTCACGATGTATTTGAGTCGACAATTGCTCTTGTTGAAGGTCCATTCGAACTCAAATAAACACCTCGAGTCGATATGAAGTCAACTTTTTTTCGTTTTCTCGATGTATTTGAGTGGACAATTGCTCTTCTTGAAGGTCCATTCGAACTCAAATAAACACCTCGAGTCGATATGAAGTCAACTTTTTTCGTTTTCTCGATGTATTTGAGTCAACAATTGCTCTTCTTGAAGGTCCATTCGAACTCAAATAAACACCTCGAGTCGATATGAAGTCAACTTTTTTTCGTTTTCTCGATGAATTTGAGTCGACAATTGCTCTTCTTGAAGGTCAATTCGAACTCAAATATACACCTCGAGTCGATATGAAGTCAACTTTTTTTCGTTTTCTGGATGTATTTGAGTCGACAATTGCTCTTCTTGAAGGTCCATTCGAACTAAAATAAACACCTCGAGTCGATATGAAGTCAACTTTTTTTCGTTTTCTCGATGTATTTAAGTCGACCATTTCTCTTCTTGAAGGTCCATTCGAACTCAAATGAACACCTCGAGTCGATATGAAGTCAACTTTTTTTCGTTTTCTCGATGTATTTGTCCACAATTGCTCTTCTTGAAGGTCCATTCGAACTCAAATAAACACCTCGAGTCGATATGAAGTCAACTTTTTTTCGTTTTCTCGATGTATTTGAGTCAACAATTGCTCTTCTTGAAGGTCCATTCGAACTCAAATGAACACCTCGAGTCGATATGAAGTCAACTTTTTTTCGTTTTCTCGATGTATTTGAGTCGACAATTGCACTTCTTGAAGGTCAATTCGAACTCAAATAAACACCTCGAGTCGATATGAAGTCAACTTTTTTTCGTTTTCTCGATGTATTTGAGTCGACAATCGCTCTTTTTGAAGGTCCATACGAACTCAAATAAACACCTCGAGTCGATATGAAGTCAACTTTTTTTCGTTTTCTCGATGTACCTATTTGAGTCGACAATTGCTCTTCTTGAAGGTCCATTCGAACTCAAATAAACACCTCGAGTCGATATGAAGTCAACTTTTTTTCGTTTTCACGATGTATTTGAGTCGACAATTGGTCTTCTTGAAGGTCCATTCGAACTCAAATAAACACCTCGAGTCGATATGAAGTCAACTTTTTTTCGTTTTCACGATGTATTTGAGTCGACAATTGCTCTTCTTGAAGGTCCATTCGAACTCAAATAAACACCTCGAGTCGATATGAAGTCAACTTTTCTTCGTTTTCACGATGTATTCGAGTCGACAATTGCTCTTGTTGAAGGTCCATTCGAACTCAAATAAACACCTCGAGTCGATATGAAGTCAACTTTTTTTCGTTTTCTCGATGTATTTAAGGCGACAATTGCTCTTCTTCATGGTCCATTCGAACTCAAATAAACACCTCGAGTCGATATGAAGTCAACTTTTTTTCGTTTTCTCGATGTATTTGAGTCGACAATTGCTCTTCTTGAAGGTCCATTCGAACTCAAATAAACACCTCGAGTCGATATGAAGTCAACTTTTTTTCGTTTTCTCGATGTATTTAAGGCGACAATTGCTCTTCTTGAAGGTCCAATCGAACTCAAATAAACACCTCGAGTCGATATGAAGTCAACTTTTCTTCGTTTTCTCGATGTATTAGAGTCGACAATTGCTCTTCTTGAAGGTCCATTCGAACTCAAATAAACACCTCGAGTCGATATGAAGTCAACTGTTTTTCGTTTTCACGATGTATTCGAGTCGACAATTGCTCTTCTTGAAGGTCCATTCGAACTCAAATAAACACCTTGAGTCGATATGAAGTCAACTTTTTTTCGTTTTCTCGATGTATTTAAGGCGATAATTGCTCTTCTTTAAGGTCCATTCGAACTCAAATAAACACCTCGAGTCGATATGAAGTCAACTTTTTTTCGTTTTCTCGATGTATTTGAGTCGACAATTGCTCTTCTTGAAGGTCCATTCGAACTCAAATAAACACCTCGAGTCGATATGAAGTTAACTTTTTTTCGTTTTCTCGATGTATTTGAGTCAACAATTGCTGTTCTTGAAGGTCCATTCGAACTCAAATAAACACCTCGAGTCGATATGAAGTTAACTTTTTTTCGTTTTCTCGATGTATTTGAGTCAACAATTGCTGTTCTTGAAGGTCCATTCGAACTCAAATAAACACCTCGAGTCGATATGAAGTCAACTTTTTTCGTTTTCTCGATGTATTTGAGTCGACAATTGCTCTTCATGAAGGTCCATTCGAATTCAAAGAAACACCTCGAGTCGATATGAAGTCAACTTTTTTTCCATTTCACGATGTATTTGAGTCGACAATTGCTCTTCATGAAGGTCCATTCGAACTCAAATGAACACCTCGAGTCGATATGAAGTCAACTTTTTTTCCTTTTCTCGATGTATTTGAGTCGACAATTGCTCTTCTTGAAGGTCCATTCGAACTCAAATAAACACCTCGAGTCGATATGAAGTCAACTTTTTTTCGTTTTCTCGATGTATTTGAGTCGACAATTGCTCTTCTTGAAGGTCCATTCGAACTCAAATAAACACCTCGAGTCGATATGAAGTCAACTTTTTTTTCGTTTTCACGATGTATTTGAGTCGACAATTGCTCTTGTTGAAGGTCTATTCGAACTCAAATAAACACCTCGAGTCGACATGAAGTCAACTTTTTTTCGTATTCTCGATGTATTTAAGGCGACAATTGCTCTTCTTTAAGGTCCATTCGAACTCAAAAAAACACCTCGAGTCGATATGTAGTCAACTTTTTTCGTTTTCTCGATGTATTTGAGTGGACAATTGCTCTTCTTGAAGGTCCATTCGAACTCAAATAAACACCTCGAGTCGATATGAAGTCAACTTTTTTTCCTTTTCACGATGTATTTGAGTCCACAATTGCTCTTCATGAACGTCCATTCGAACTCAAATAAACACCTCGAGTCGATATGAAGTCAACTTTTTTTCGTTTTCTCGATGTATTTGAGTCGACAATTGCTCTTCATGAAGGTCCATTCGAATTCAAATAAACACCTCGAGTCGATATGAAGTCAACTTTTTTTCCTTTTCACGATGTATTTGAGTCGACAATTGCTCTTCATGAAGGTCCATTCGAACTCAAATAAACACCTCGAGTCGATATGAAGTCAACTTTTTTTCGTTTTCTCGATGTATTTGAGTCGACAATTGCTCTTCTTGAAGGTCCATTCGAACTCAAATAAACACCTCGAGTCGATATGAAGTCAACTTTTTTTTCGTTTTCACGATGTATTTGAGTCGACAATTGCTCTTGTTGAAGGTCTATTCGAACTCAAATAAACACCTCGAGTCGACATGAAGTCAACTTTTTTTCGTATTCTCGATGTATTTAAGGCGACAATTGCTCTTCTTTAAGGTCCATTCGAACTCAAAAAAACACCTCGAGTCGATATGTAGTCAACTTTTTTCGTTTTCTCGATGTATTTGAGTGGACAATTGCTCTTCTTGAAGGTCCATTCGAACTCAAATAAACACCTCGAGTCGATATGAAGTCAACTTTTTTTCCTTTTCACGATGTATTTGAGTCCACAATTGCTCTTCATGAACGTCCATTCGAACTCAAATAAACACCTCGAGTCGATATGAAGTCAACTTTTTTTCGTTTTCTCGATGTATTTGAGTCGACAATTGCTCTTCATGAAGGTCCATTCGAATTCAAATAAACACCTCGAGTCGATATGAAGTCAACTTTTTTTCCTTTTCACGATGTATTTGAGTCGACAATTGCTCTTCATGAAGGTCCATTCGAACTCAAATAAACACCTCGAGTCGATATGAAGTCAACTTTTTTTCGTTTTCTCGATGTATTTGAGTCGACAATTGCTCTTCTTGAAGGTCCATTCGAACTCAAATAAACACCTCGAGTCGATATGAAGTCAACTTTTTTTCGTTTTCTCGATGTATTTGAGTTAACAATTGCTCTTCTTGAAGGTCCATTCGAACTCAAATAAACACCTCGAGTCGATATGAAGTCAACTTTTTTTCGTTTTCTCGATGTATTTGAGTGGACAATTGCCCTTCTTGAAGGTCCATTCGAACTCAAATAAACACCTCGAGTCGATATGAAGTCAACTTTTTTTCTTTTTCACGATGTATTTGAGTCGACAATTGCTCTTGTTGAAGGTCCATTCGAACTCAAATAAACACCTCGAGTCGATATGAAGTCAACTTTTTTTCGTTTTCTCAATGTATTTGAGTGGACAATTGCTCTTCTTGAAGGTCCATTCGAACTCAAATAAACACCTCGAGTCGATATGAAGTAAACTTTTTTTCGTTTTCTCGATGTATTTGAGTCAACAATTGCTCTTCTTGAAGGTCCATTCGAACTCAAATAAACACCTCGAGTCGATATGAAGTCAACTTTTTTTCGTTTTCTCGATGAATTTGAGTCGACAATTGCTCTTCTTGAAGGTCAATTCGAACTCAAATAAACACCTCGAGTCGATATGAAGTCAACTTTTTTTCGTTTTCTGGATGTATTTGAGTCGACAATTGCTCTTCATGAAGGTCCATTCGAATTCAAATAAACACCTCGAGTCGATATGAAGTCAACTTTTTTTCCTTTTCACGATGAATTTGAGTCGACAATTGCTCTTCATGAAGGTCCATTCGAACTCAAATAAACACCTCGAGTCGATATGAAGTCAACTTTTTTTCGTTTTCTCGATGTATTTGAGTCGACAATTGCTCTTCTTGAAGGTCCATTCGAACTCAAATAAACACCTCGAGTCGATATGAAGTCAACTTTTTTTCGTTTTCTCGATGTATTTGAGTTAACAATTGCTCTTCTTGAAGGTCCATTCGAACTCAAATAAACACCTCGAGTCGATATGAAGTCAACTTTTTTTCGTTTTCTCGATGTATTTGAGTGGACAATTGCTCTTCTTGAAGGTCCATTCGAACTCAAATAAACACCTCGAGTCGATATGAAGTCAACTTTTTTTCTTTTTCACGATGTATTTGAGTCGACAATTGCTCTTGTTGAAGGTCCATTCGAACTCAAATAAACACCTCGAGTCGATATGAAGTCAACTTTTTTTCGTTTTCTCGATGTATTTGAGTGGACAATTGCTCTTCTTGAAGGTCCATTCGAACTCAAATAAACACCTCGAGTCGATATGAAGTCAACTTTTTTTCGTTTTCTCGATGTATTTGAATCAACAATTGCTCTTCTTGAAGGTCCATTCGAACTCAAATAAACACCTCGAGTCGATATGAAGTCAACTTTTTTTCGTTTTCTCGATGAATTTGAGTCGACAATTGCTCTTCTTGAAGGTCAATTCGAACTCAAATATACACCTCGAGTCGATATGAAGTCAACTTTTTTTCGTTTTCTGGATGTATTTGAGTCGACAATTGCTCTTCTTGAAGGTCCATTCGAACTAAAATAAACACCTCGAGTCGATATGAAGTCAACTTTTTTTCGTTTTCTCGATGTATTTAAGTCGACCATTTCTCTTCTTGAAGGTCCATTCGAACTCAAATGAACACCTCGAGTCGATATGAAGTCAACTTTTTTTCGTTTTCTCGATGTATTTGTCCACAATTGCTCTTCTTGAAGGTCCATTCGAACTCAAATAAACACCTCGAGTCGATATGAAGTCAACTTTTTTTCGTTTTCTCGATGTATTTGAGTCAACAATTGCTCTTCTTGAAGGTCCATTCGAACTCAAATGAACACCTCGAGTCGATATGAAGTCAACTTTTTTTCGTTTTCTCGATGTATTTGAGTCGACAATTGCACTTCTTGAAGGTCAATTCGAACTCAAATAAACACCTCGAGTCGATATGAAGTCAACTTTTTTTCGTTTTCTCGATGTATTTGAGTCGACAATCGCTCTTTTTGAAGGTCCATACGAACTCAAATAAACACCTCGAGTCGATATGAAGTCAACTTTTTTTCGTTTTCTCGATGTACCTATTTGAGTCGACAATTGCTCTTCTTGAAGGTCCATTCGAACTCAAATAAACACCTCGAGTCGATATGAAGTCAACTTTTTTTCGTTTTCACGATGTATTTGAGTCGACAATTGGTCTTCTTGAAGGTCCATTCGAACTCAAATAAACACCTCGAGTCGATATGAAGTCAACTTTTTTTCGTTTTCACGATGTATTTGAGTCGACAATTGCTCTTCTTGAAGGTCCATTCGAACTCAAATAAACACCTCGAGTCGATATGAAGTCAACTTTTCTTCGTTTTCACGATGTATTCGAGTCGACAATTGCTCTTGTTGAAGGTCCATTCGAACTCAAATAAACACCTCGAGTCGATATGAAGTCAACTTTTTTTCGTTTTCTCGATGTATTTAAGGCGACAATTGCTCTTCTTCATGGTCCATTCGAACTCAAATAAACACCTCGAGTCGATATGAAGTCAACTTTTTTTCGTTTTCTCGATGTATTTGAGTCGACAATTGCTCTTCTTGAAGGTCCATTCGAACTCAAATAAACACCTCGAGTCGATATGAAGTCAACTTTTTTTCGTTTTCTCGATGTATTTGAGTTAACAATTGCTCTTCTTGAAGGTCCATTCGAACTCAAATAAACACCTCGAGTCGATATGAAGTCAACTTTTTTTCGTTTTCTCGATGTATTTGAGTGGACAATTGCCCTTCTTGAAGGTCCATTCGAACTCAAATAAACACCTCGAGTCGATATGAAGTCAACTTTTTTTCTTTTTCACGATGTATTTGAGTCGACAATTGCTCTTGTTGAAGGTCCATTCGAACTCAAATAAACACCTCGAGTCGATATGAAGTCAACTTTTTTTCGTTTTCTCAATGTATTTGAGTGGACAATTGCTCTTCTTGAAGGTCCATTCGAACTCAAATAAACACCTCGAGTCGATATGAAGTAAACTTTTTTTCGTTTTCTCGATGTATTTGAGTCAACAATTGCTCTTCTTGAAGGTCCATTCGAACTCAAATAAACACCTCGAGTCGATATGAAGTCAACTTTTTTTCGTTTTCTCGATGAATTTGAGTCGACAATTGCTCTTCTTGAAGGTCAATTCGAACTCAAATAAACACCTCGAGTCGATATGAAGTCAACTTTTTTTCGTTTTCTGGATGTATTTGAGTCGACAATTGCTCTTCATGAAGGTCCATTCCAATTCAAATAAACACCTCGAGTCGATATGAAGTCAACTTTTTTTCCTTTTCACGATGTATTTGAGTCGACAATTGCTCTTCATGAAGGTCCATTCGAACTCAAATAAACACCTCGAGTCGATATGAAGTCAACTTTTTTTCGTTTTCTCGATGTATTTGAGTCGACAATTGCTCTTCTTGAAGGTCCATTCGAACTCAAATAAACACCTCGAGTCGATATGAAGTCAACTTTTTTTCGTTTTCTCGATGTATTTGAGTTAACAATTGCTCTTCTTGAAGGTCCATTCGAACTCAAATAAACACCTCGAGTCGATATGAAGTCAACTTTTTTTCGTTTTCTCGATGTATTTGAGTGGACAATTGCTCTTCTTGAAGGTCCATTCGAACTCAAATAAACACCTCGAGTCGATATGAAGTCAACTTTTTTTCTTTTTCACGATGTATTTGAGTCGACAATTGCTCTTGTTGAAGGTCCATTCGAACTCAAATAAACACCTCGAGTCGATATGAAGTCAACTTTTTTTCGTTTTCTCGATGTATTTGAGTGGACAATTGCTCTTCTTGAAGGTCCATTCGAACTCAAATAAACACCTCGAGTCGATATGAAGTCAACTTTTTTTCGTTTTCTCGATGTATTTGAGTCAACAATTGCTCTTCTTGAAGGTCCATTCGAACTCAAATAAACACCTCGAGTCGATATGAAGTCAACTTTTTTTCGTTTTCTCGATGAATTTGAGTCGACAATTGCTCTTCTTGAAGGTCAATTCGAACTCAAATATACACCTCGAGTCGATATGAAGTCAACTTTTTTTCGTTTTCTGGATGTATTTGAGTCGACAATTGCTCTTCTTGAAGGTCCATTCGAACTAAAATAAACACCTCGAGTCGATATGAAGTCAACTTTTTTTCGTTTTGTCGATGTATTTAAGTCGACCATTTCTCTTCTTGAAGGTCCATTCGAACTCAAATGAACACCTCGAGTCGATATGAAGTCAACTTTTTTTCGTTTTCTCGATGTATTTGTCCACAATTGCTCTTCTTGAAGGTCCATTCGAACTCAAATAAACACCTCGAGTCGATATGAAGTCAACTTTTTTTCGTTTTCTCGATGTATTTGAGTCAACAATTGCTCTTCTTGAAGGTCCATTCGAACTCAAATGAACACCTCGAGTCGATATGAAGTCAACTTTTTTTCGTTTTCTCGATGTATTTGAGTCGACAATTGCACTTCTTGAAGGTCAATTCGAACTCAAATAAACACCTCGAGTCGATATGAAGTCAACTTTTTTTCGTTTTCTCGATGTATTTGGTTCGACAATCGCTCTTTTTGAAGGTCCATACGAACTCAAATAAACACCTCGAGTCGATATGAAGTCAACTTTTTTTCGTTTTCTCGATGTACCTATTTGAGTCGACAATTGCTCTTCTTGAAGGTCCATTCGAACTCAAATAAACACCTCGAGTCGATATGAAGTCAACTTTTTTTCGTTTTCACGATGTATTTGAGTCGACAATTGGTCTTCTTGAAGGTCCATTCGAACTCAAATAAACACCTCGAGTCGATATGAAGTCAACTTTTTTTCGTTTTCACGATGTATTTGAGTCGACAATTGCTCTTCTTGAAGGTCCATTCGAACTCAAATAAACACCTCGAGTCGATATGAAGTCAACTTTTCTTCGTTTTCACGATGTATTCGAGTCGACAATTGCTCTTGTTGAAGGTCCATTCGAACTCAAATAAACACCTCGAGTCGATATGAAGTCAACTTTTTTTCGTTTTCTCGATGTATTTAAGGCGACAATTGCTCTTCTTCATGGTCCATTCGAACTCAAATAAACACCTCGAGTCGATATGAAGTCAACTTTTTTTCGTTTTCTCGATGTATTTGAGTCGACAATTGCTCTTCTTGAAGGTCCATTCGAACTCAAATAAACACCTCGAGTCGATATGAAGTCAACTTTTTTTCGTTTTCTCGATGTATTTAAGGCGACAATTGCTCTTCTTGAAGGTCCAATCGAACTCAAATAAACACCTCGAGTCGATATGAAGTCAACTTTTCTTCGTTTTCTCGATGTATTTGAGTCGACAATTGCTCTTCTTGAAGGTCCATTCGAACTCAAATAAACACCTCGAGTCGATATGAAGTCAACTGTTTTTCGTTTTCACGATGTATTCGAGTCGACAATTGCTCTTCTTGAAGGTCCATTCGAACTCAAATAAACACCTTGAGTCGATATGAAGTCAACTTTTTTTCGTTTTCTCGATGTATTTAAGGCGATAATTGCTCTTCTTTAAGGTCCATTCGAACTCAAATAAACACCTCGAGTCGATATGAAGTCAACTTTTTTTCGTTTTCTCGATGTATTTGAGTCGACAATTGCTCTTCTTGAAGGTCCATTCGAACTCAAATAAACACCTCGAGTCGATATGAAGTTAACTTTTTTTCGTTTTCTCGATGTATTTGAGTCAACAATTGCTGTTCTTGAAGGTCCATTCGAACTCAAATAAACACCTCGAGTCGATATGAAGTCAACTTTTTTTCGTTTTCTCGATGTATTTGAGTCGACAATTGCTCTTCTTGAAGGTCCATTCGAACTCAAATAAACACCTCGAGTCGATATGAAGTCAACTTTTTTTCGTTTTCTCGATGTATTTGAGTGGACAATTGCTCTTCTTGAAGGTCCATTCGAACTGAAATAAACACCTCGAGTCGATATGAAGTCAACTTTTTTTCGTTTTCTCGATGTATTTGAGTCGACAATTGCTCTTCTTGAAGGTCCATTCGAACTCAAATAAATACCTCGAGTCGATATGAAGTCAACTTTTTTTCGTTTTCTCGATGTATTTAAGGCGACAATTGCTCTTCTTTAAGGTCCATTCGAACTCAAATAAACACCTCAAGTCGATATGAAGTCAACTTTTTTTCGTTTTCTCGATGTATTTGAGTGGACAATTGCTCTTCTTGAAGGTCCATTCGAACTCAAATAAAGACCTCGAGTCGATATGAAGTCAACTTTTTTTCGTTTTCTCGATGTATTTGAGTGGACAATTGCTCTTCTTGAAGGTCCATTCGAACTCAAATAAACACCTCGAGTCGATATGAAGTCAACTTTTTTTCGTTTTCACGATGTATTTGAGTCGACAATTGCTCTTGTTGAAGGTCCATTCGAACTCAAATAAACACCTCGAGTCGATATGAGGTCAACCTTTTTTCGTTTTCTCGATGTATTTGAGTGGACAATTGCTCTTCTTGAAGGTCCATTCGAACTCAAATAAACACCTCGAGTCGATATGAAGTCAAGTTTTTTTCGTTTTCTCGATGTATTTGAGTCAACAATTGCTCTTCTTGAAGGTCCATTCGAACTCAAATAAACACCTCGAGTCGATATGAAGTCAACTTTTTTTCGTTTTCTCGATGTATTTGAGTGGACAATTGCTCTTCTTGAAGGTCCATTCGAACTCAAATAAACACCTCGAGTCGATATGAAGTCAACTTTTTTTCGTTTTCACGATGTATTTGAGTCGACAATTGCTCTTGTTGAAGGTCCATTCGAACTCAAATAAACACCTCGAGTCGATATGAAGTCAACTTTTTTTCGTTTTCTCGATGTATTTGAGTGGACAATTGCTCTTCTTGAAGGTCCATTCGAACTCAAATAAACACCTTGAGTCGATATGAAGTCAACTTTTTTTCGTTTTCTCGATGTATTTGAGGCGACAATTGCTCTTCTTTAAGGTCCATTAGAACTCAAATAAACACCTCGAGTCGATATGAAGTCAACTTTTTTTCGTTTTCTCGATGTATTTGAGTCGACAATTGCTCTTCTTGAAGGTCTATTCGAACTCAAATAAACACCTTGAGTCGATATGAAGTCAACTTTTTTTCGTTTTCTCGATGTATTTAAGGCGACAATTGCTCTTCTTTAAGGTCCATTCGAACTCAAATAAACACCTCGAGTCGATATGAAGTCAACTTTTTTTCGTTTTCTCGATGTATTTGAGTCGACAATTACTCTTCATGAAGGTCCATTCGAATTCAAAGAAACACCTCGAGTCGATATGAAGTCAACTTTTTTTCCATTTCACGATGTATTTGAGTCGACAATTGGTCTTCTTGAAGGTCCATTCGAACTCAAATAAACACCTCGAGTCGATATGAAGTCAACTTTTTTTCGTTTTCACGATGTATTTGAGTCGACAATTGCTCTTCTTGAAGGTCCATTCGAACTCAAATAAACACCTCGAGTCGATATGAAGTCAACTTTTCTTCGTTTTCACGATGTATTCGAGTCGACAATTGCTCTTGTTGAAGGTCCATTCGAACTCAAATAAACACCTCGAGTCGATATGAAGTCAACTTTTTTTCGTTTTCTCGATGTATTTAAGGCGACAATTGCTCTTCTTCATGGTCCATTCGAACTCAAATAAACACCTCGAGTCGATATGAAGTCAACTTTTTTTCGTTTTCTCGATGTATTTAAGGCGACAATTGCTCTTCTTGAAGGTCCAATCGAACTCAAATAAACACCTCGAGTCGATATGAAGTCAACTTTTCTTCGTTTTCTCGATGTATTTGAGTCGACAATTGCTCTTCTTGAAGGTCCATTCGAACTCAAATAAACACCTCGAGTCGATATGAAGTCAACTGTTTTTCGTTTTCACGATGTATTCGAGTCGACAATTGCTCTTCTTGAAGGTCCATTCGAACTCAAATAAACACCTTGAGTCGATATGAAGTCAACTTTTTTTCGTTTTCTCGATGTATTTAAGGCGATAATTGCTCTTCTTTAAGGTCCATTCGAACTCAAATAAACACCTCGAGTCGATATGAAGTCAACTTTTTTTCGTTTTCTCGATGTATTTGAGTGGACAATTGCTCTTCTTGAAGGTCCATTCGAACTGAAATAAACACCTCGAGTCGATATGAAGTCAACTTTTTTTCGTTTTCTCGATGTATTTAAGGCGACAATTGCTCTTCTTTAAGGTCCATTCGAACTCAAATAAACACCTCAAGTCGATATGAAGTCAACTTTTTTTCGTTTTCTCGATGTATTTGAGTGGACAATTGCTCTTCTTGAAGGTCCATTCGAACTCAAATAAAGACCTCGAGTCGATATGAAGTCAACTTTTTTTCGTTTTCTCGATGTATTTGAGTGGACAATTGCTCTTCTTGAAGGTCCATTCGAACTCAAATAAACACCTCGAGTCGATATGAAGTCAACTTTTTTTCGTTTCACGATGTATTTGAGTCGACAATTGCTCTTGTTGAAGGTCCATTCGAACTCAAATAAACACCTCGAGTCGATATGAAGTCAACTTTTTTTCGTTTTCTCGATGTATTTGAGTGGACAATTGCTCTTCTTGAAGGTCCATTCGAACTCAAATAAACACCTCGAGTCGATATGAAGTCAAGTTTTTTTCGTTTTCTCGATGTATTTGAGTCAACAATTGCTCTTCTTGAAGGTCCATTCGAACTCAAATAAACACCTCGAGTCGATATGAAGTCAACTTTTTTTCGTTTTCTCGATGTATTTGAGTCGACAATTGCTCTTCTTGAAGGTCCATTCGAACTCAAATAAACACCTCGAGTCGATATGAAGTCAACTTTTTTTCGTTTTCTCGATGTATTTGAGTGGACAATTGCTCTTCTTGAAGGTCCATTCGAACTCAAATAAACACCTCGAGTCGATATGAAGTCAACTTTTTTTCGTTTTCTCGATGTATTTGAGTGGACAATTGCTCTTCTTGAAGGTCCATTCGAACTCAAATAAACACCTCGAGTCGATATGAAGTCAACTTTTTTTCGTTTTCTCGATGTATTTGAGTCGACAATTGCTCTTCTTGAAGGTCCATTCGAACTCAAATAAATATCTCGAGTCGATATGAAGTCAACTTTTTTTCGTTTTCTCGATGTATTTAAGGCGACAATTGCTCTTCTTTAAGGTCCATTCGAACTCAAATAAACACCTCAAGTCGATATGAAGTCAACTTTTTTTCGTTTTCTCGATGTATTTGAGTGGACAATTGCTCTTCTTGAAGGTCCATTCGAACTCAAATAAACACCTCGAGTCGATATGAAGTCAACTTTTTTTCGTTTTCTCGATGTATTTGAGTGGACAATTGCTCTTCTTGAAGGTCCATTCGAACTCAAATAAACACCTCGAGTCGATATGAAGTCAACTTTTTTTCGTTTTCACGATGTATTTGAGTCGACAATTGCTCTTGTTGAAGGTCCATTCGAACTCAAATAAACACCTCGAGTCGATATGAAGTCAACTTTTTTTCGTTTTCTCGATGTATTTGAGTGGACAATTGCTCTTCTTGAAGGTCCATTCGAACTCAAATAAACACCTTGAGTCGATATGAAGTCAACTTTTTTTCGTTTTCTCGATGTATTTAAGGCGACAATTGCTCTTCTTTAAGGTCCATTAGAACTCAAATAAACACCTCGAGTCGATATGAAGTCAACTTTTTTTCGTTTTCTCGATGTATTTGAGTCGACAATTGCTCTTCTTGAAGGTCTATTCGAACTCAAATAAACACCTTGAGTCGATATGAAGTCAACTTTTTTTCGTTTTCTCGATGTATTTAAGGCGACAATTGCTCTTCTTTAAGGTCCATTCGAACTCAAATAAACACCACGTGTCGATATGAAGTCAACTTTTTTTCGTTTTCTCGATGTATTTGAGTCGACAATTACTCTTCATGAAGGTCCATTCGAATTCAAAGAAACACCTCGAGTCGATATGAAGTCAACTTTTTTTCCATTTCACGATGTATTTGAGTCGACAATTGCTCTTCATGAAGGTCCATTCGAACTCAAATAAACACCTCGAGTCGATATGAAGTCAACTTTTTATCCTTTCCTCGATGTATTTGAGTCGACAATTGCTCTTCTTGAAGGTCCATTCGAACTCAAATAAACACCTCGAGTCGATATGAAGTCAACTTTTTTTCGTTTTCTCGATGTATTTGAGTCGACAATTGCTCTTCTTGAAGGTCCATTCGAACTCAAATAAACACCTCGAGTCGATATGAAGTCAACTTTTTTTTCGTTTTCACGATGTATTTGAGTCGACAATTGCTCTTGTTGAAGGTCTATTCGAACTCAAATAAACACCTCGAGTCGACATGAAGTCAACTTTTTTTTGTATTCTCGATGTATTTAAGGCGACAATCGCTCTTCTTTAAGGTCCATTCGAACTCAAAAAAACACCTCGAGTCGATATGAAGTCAACTTTTTTCGTTTTCTCGATGTATTTGAGTGGACAATTGCTCTTCTTGAAGGTCCATTCGAACTCAAATAAACACCTCGAGTCGATATGAAGTCAACTTTTTTTCCTTTTCACGATGTATTTGAGTCCACAATTGCTCTTCATGAACGTCCATTCGAACTCAAATAAACACCTCGAGTCGATATGAAGTCAACTTTTTTTCGTTTTCTCGATGTATTTGAGTCGACAATTGCTCTTCATGAAGGTCCATTCGAATTCAAATAAACACCTCGAGTCGATATGAAGTCAACTTTTTTTCCTTTTCACGATGTATTTGAGTCGACAATTGCTCTTCATGAAGGTCCATTCGAACTCAAATAAACACCTCGAGTCGATATGAAGTCAACTTTTTTTCGTTTTCTCGATGTATTTGAGTTAACAATTGCTCTTCTTGAAGGTCCATTCGAACTCAAATAAACACCTCGAGTCGATATGAAGTCAACTTTTTTTCGTTTTCTCGATGTATTTGAGTGGACAATTGCTCTTCTTGAAGGTCCATTCGAACTCAAATAAACACCTCGAGTCGATATGAAGTCAACTTTTTTTCGTTTTCACGATGTATTTGAGTCGACAATTGCTCTTGTTGAAGGTCCATTCGAACTCAAATAAACACCTCGAGTCGATATGAAGTCAACTTTTTTTCGTTTTCTCGATGTATTTGAGTGGACAATTGCTCTTCTTGAAGGTCCATTCGAACTCAAATAAACACCTCGAGTCGATATGAAGTCAACTTTTTTTCGTTTTCTCGATGTATTTGAGTCAACAATTGCTCTTCTTGAAGGTCCATTCGAACTCAAATAAACACCTCGAGTCGATATGAAGTCAACTTTTTTTCGTTTTCTCGATGAATTTGAGTCGACAATTGCTCTTCTTGAAGGTCAATTCGAACTCAAATAAACACCTCGAGTCGATATGAAGTCAACTTTTTTTCGTTTTCTCGATGTATTTGAGTCGACAATTGCTCTTCTTGAAGGTCTATTCGAACTCAAATAAACACCTTGAGTCGATATGAAGTCAACTTTTTTTCGTTTTCTCGATGTATTTAAGGCGACAATTGCTCTTCTTTAAGGTCCATTCGAACTCAAATAAACACCTCGAGTCGATATGAAGTCAACTTTTTTTCGTTTTCTCGATGTATTTGAGTCGACAATTACTCTTCATGAAGGTCCATTCGAATTCAAAGAAACACCTCGAGTCGATATGAAGTCAACTTTTTTTCCTTTCCTCGATGTATTTGAGTCGACAATTGCTCTTCTTGAAGGTCCATTCGAACTCAAATAAACACCTCGAGTCGATATGAAGTCAACTTTTTTTCGTTTTCTCGATGTATTTGAGTCGACAATTGCTCTTCTTGAAGGTCCATTCGAACTCAAATAAACACCTCGAGTCGATATGAAGTCAACTTTTTTTTCGTTTTCACGATGTATTTGAGTCGACAATTGCTCTTGTTGAAGGTCTATTCGAACTCAAATAAACACCTCGAGTCGACATGAAGTCAACTTTTTTTTGTATTCTCGATGTATTTAAGGCGACAATCGCTCTTCTTTAAGGTCCATTCGAACTCAAAAAAACACCTCGAGTCGATATGAAGTTAACTTTTTTCGTTTTCTCGATGTATTTGAGTGGTCAATTGCTCTTCTTGAAGGTCCATTCGAACTCAAATAAACACCTCGAGTCGATATGAAGTCAACTTTTTTTCCTTTTCACGATGTATTTGAGTCCACAATTGCTCTTCTTGAAGGTCCATTCGAACTCAAATAAACACCTTGAGTCGATATGAAGTCAACTTTTTTTCGTTTTCTCGATGTATTTAAGGCGACAATTGCTCTTCTTTAAGGTCCATTAGAACTCAAATAAACACCTCGAGTCGATATGAAGTCAACTTTTTTTCGTTTTCTCGATGTATTTGAGTCGACAATTGCTCTTCTTGAAGGTCTATTCGAACTCAAATAAACACCTTGAGTCGATATGAAGTCAACTTTTTTTCGTTTTCTCGATGTATTTGAGTCGACAATTGCTCTTCATGAAGGTCCATTCGAATTCAAAGAAACACCTCGAGTCGATATGAAGTCAACTTTTTTTCCATTTCACGATGTATTTGAGTCGACAATTGCTCTTCATGAAGGTCCATTCGAACTCAAATAAACACCTCGAGTCGATATGAAGTCAACTTTTTTTCCTTTTCTCGATGTATTTGAGTCGACAATTGCTCTTCTTGAAGGTCCATTCGAACTCAAATAAACACCTCGAGTCGATATGAAGTCAACTTTTTTTCGTTTTCTCGATGTATTGGAGTCGACAATTGCTCTTCTTGAAGGTCCATTCGAACTCAAATAAACACCTCGAGTCGATATGAAGTCAACTTTTTTTTCGTTTTCACGATGTATTTGAGTCGACAATTGCTCTTGTTGAAGGTCTATTCGAACTCAAATAAACACCTCGAGTCGACATGAAGTCAACTTTTTCTCGTATTCTCGATGTATTTAAGGCGACAATTGCTCTTCTTTAAGGTCCATTCGAACTCAAAAAAACACCTCGAGTCGATATGAAGTCAACTTTTTTCGTTTTCTCGATGTATTTGAGTGGACAATTGCTCTTCTTGAAGGTCCATTCGAACTCAAATAAACACCACGAGTCGATATGAAGTCAACTTTTTTTCCTTTTCACGATGTATTTGAGTCCACAATTGCTCTTCATGAACGTCCATTCGAACTCAAATAAACACCTCGAGTCGATATGAAGTCAACGTTTTTTCGTTTTCTCGATGTATTTGAGTCGACAATTGCTCTTCATGAAGGTCCATTCGAATTCAAATAAACACCTCGAGTCGATATGAAGTCAACTTTTTTTCCTTTTCACGATGTATTTGAGTCGACAATTGCTCTTCATGAAGGTCCATTCGAACTCAAATAAACACCTCGAGTCGATATGAAGTCAACTTTTTTTCGTTTTCTCGATGTATTTGAGTCGACAATTGCTCTTCTTGAAGGTCCATTCGAACTCAAATAAACACCTCGAGTCGATATGAAGTCAACTTTTTTTCGTTTTCTCGATGTATTTGAGTTAACAATTGCTCTTCTTGAAGGTCCATTCGAACTCAAATAAACACCTCGAGTCGATATGAAGTCAACTTTTTTTCGTTTTCTCGATGTATTTGAGTGGACAATTGCTCTTCTTGAAGGTCCATTCGAACTCAAATAAACACCTCGAGTCGATATGAAGTCAACTTTTTTTCGTTTTCACGATGTATTTGAGTCGACAATTGCTCTTGTTGAAGGTCCATTCGAACTCAAATAAACACCTCGAGTCGATATGAAGTCAACTTTTTTTCGTTTTCTCGATGTATTTGAGTGGACAATTGCTCTTCTTGAAGGTCCATTCGAACTCAAATAAACACCTCGAGTCGATATGAAGTCAACTTTTTTTCGTTTTCTCGATGTATTTGAGTCAACAATTGCTCTTCTTGAAGGTCCATTCGAACTCAAATAAACACCTCGAGTCGATATGAAGTCAACTTTTTTTCGTTTTCTCGATGAATTTGAGTCGACAATTGCTCTTCTTGAAGGTCAATTCGAACTCAAATAAACACCTCGAGTCGATATGAAGTCAACTTTTTTTCGTTTTCTGGATGTATTTGAGTCGACAATTGCTCTTGTTGAAGGTCCATTCGAACTCAAATAAACACCTCGAGTCAATATGAAGTCAACTTTTTTTCGTTTTCTCGATGTATTTGAGTGGACAATTGCTCTTCTTGAAGGTCCATTCGAACTAAAATAAACACCTCGAGTCGATATGAAGTCAACTTTTTTTCGTTTTCTCGATGTATTTGTCCACAATTGCTCTTCTTGAAGGTCCATTCGAACTCAAATAAACACCTCGAGTCGATATGAAGTCAACTTTTTTTCGTTTTCTCGATGTATTTGAGTCGACAATCGCTCTTTTTGAAGGTCCATACGAACTCAAATAAACACCTCGAGTCGATATGAAGTCAACTTTTTGGTTTATTATCTTCGATAATGAACCATTGGAATCGCCCAAAGAAAAAATTTTTTTAACCCCCCCTCAAAATTTGTTGGTTTACGTTTCAAGATACGTAGATTCAGAAAATCGAATAAAAAAAAATCCGTCCGTCCGCCGTACGCCGTACGCCGTCCGCCGTCCGCGCCACTTTGCCCAGTTAGCGTTGAGTTAAAATTACGAAATTTTTTTTATGGGTTTCGACCAACCCCACAATGGTCCTCGAAACTTTTCATAACCCTAGGTCAAGGGGAAGGGGTTCAAAACGAATTTTGAAATTTTGAAAATTTCATATCTCGAAAAATTCATATAGAACGGTATGTTTTTTATTTCATATTTAGATAGAGTTTGTTCCGTAGAATTTTTTAAGACCATCCGCAGCTTTGTACGACCAGCCGTTCGTTCACAATGACGGCTCAAAGATTGTGCCTCACAACACGATCGTGACTCAAACTGTTGAAATACAGGTCCATTTTCATACTAACAAGCTCTTTGGAACATCATATGGCTTAAGTGATGTCGAGTTTGTTGTTCTGAGGTGCGTTTCGTGCTACGGAAATGAAGGTAATTTCGAATGTTTGTTGGTAGGTAGGTACTTCTTTTATAGAAAAATTATTACCGACGTAGTATTAAAAACCCCAGAATTATATCGTATTAATTAATCATAATTAATAATAATTGTTATTAATAATAAATACGAATTATTAATACCTAACAATAAATTATAATAATTTTCACTAGGTACTTGATAAAATTGTTAATAATTAGTGATAATTGATAACAATAATTAATCTAACATTTAGGATCTAGACATTTAGACCTAGTGATCTAGACAGAAGGGTGATCTGTACAAAGAAGATAATGAACCGTTGTGTCAAGAATTTGCAGAGTTTTTTCGTTTTCTCGATGTACCTATTTGAGTCGACAATTGCTCTTCTTGAAGGTCCATTCGAACTCAAATATACACCTCGAGTCGATATGAAGTCAACTTTTTTTCGTTTTCACGATGTATTTGAGTCGACAATTGGTCTTCTTGAAGGTCCATTCGAACTCAAATAAACACCTCGAGTCGATATGAAGTCAACTTTTTTTCGTTTTCACGATGTATTTGAGTCGACAATTGCTCTTCTTGAAGGTCCATTCGAACTCAAATAAACACCTCGAGTCGATATGAAGTCAACTTTTCTTCGTTTTCACGATGTATTCGAGTCGACAATTGCTCTTGTTGAAGGTCCATTCGAACTCAAATAAACACCTCGAGTCGATATGAAGTCAACTTTTTTTCGTTTTCTCGATGTATTTAAGGCGACAATTGCTCTTCTTGAAGGTCCATTCGAACTCAAATAAACACCTCGAGTCGATATGAAGTCAACTTTTTTTCGTTTTCTCGATGTATTTGAGTGGACAATTGCTCTTCTTGAAGGTCCATTCGAACTCAAATAAACACCTCGAGTCGATATGAAGTCAACTTTTTTTCGTTTTCACGATGTATTTGAGTCGACAATTGCTCTTGTTGAAGGTCCATTCGAACTCAAATAAACACCTCGAGTCGATATGAAGTCAACTTTTTTTCGTTTTCTCGATGTATTTGAGTGGACAATTGCTCTTCTTGAAGGTCCATTCGAACTCAAATAAACACCTCGAGTCGATATGAAGTCAACTTTTTTTCGTTTTCTCGATGTATTTGAGTCAACAATTGCTCTTCTTGAAGGTCCATTCGAACTCAAATAAACACCTCGAGTCGATATGAAGTCAACTTTTTTTCGTTTTCTCGATGAATTTGAGTCGACAATTGCTCTTCTTGAAGGTCAATTCGAACTCAAATAAACACCTCGAGTCGATATGAAGTCAACTTTTTTTCGTTTTCTGGATGTATTTGAGTCGACAATTGCTCTTGTTGAAGGTCCATTCGAACTCAAATAAACACCTCGAGTCAATATGAAGTCAACTTTTTTTCGTTTTCTCGATGTATTTGAGTGGACAATTGCTCTTCTTGAAGGTCCATTCGAACTAAAATAAACACCTCGAGTCGATATGAAGTCAACTTTTTTTCGTTTTCTCGATGTATTTGTCCACAATTGCTCTTCTTGAAGGTCCATTCGAACTCAAATAAACACCTCGAGTCGATATGAAGTCAACTTTTTTTCGTTTTCTCGATGTATTTGAGTCGACAATCGCTCTTTTTGAAGGTCCATACGAACTCAAATAAACACCTCGAGTCGATATGAAGTCAACTTTTTGGTTTATTATCTTCGATAATGAACCATTGGAATCGCCCAAAGAAAAAATTTTTTTAACCCCCCCTCAAAATTTGTTGGTTTACGTTTCAAGATACGTAGATTCAGAAAATCGAATAAAAAAAAATCCGTCCGTCCGCCGTACGCCGTACGCCGTCCGCCGTCCGCGCCACTTTGCCCAGTTAGCGTTGAGTTAAAATTACGAAATTTTTTTTATGGGTTTCGACCAACCCCACAATGGTCCTCGAAACTTTTCATAACCCTAGGTCAAGGGGAAGGGGTTCAAAACGAATTTTGAAATTTTGAAAATTTCATATCTCGAAAAATTCATATAGAACGGTATGTTTTTTATTTCATATTTAGATAGAGTTTGTTCCGTAGAATTTTTTAAGACCATCCGCAGCTTTGTACGACCAGCCGTTCGTTCACAATGACGGCTCAAAGATTGTGCCTCACAACACGATCGTGACTCAAACTGTTGAAATACAGGTCCATTTTCATACTAACAAGCTCTTTGGAACATCATATGGCTTAAGTGATGTCGAGTTTGTTGTTCTGAGGTGCGTTTCGTGCTACGGAAATGAAGGTAATTTCGAATGTTTGTTGGTAGGTAGGTACTTCTTTTATAGAAAAATTATTACCGACGTAGTATTAAAAACCCCAGAATTATATCGTATTAATTAATCATAATTAATAATAATTGTTATTAATAATAAATACGAATTATTAATACCTAACAATAAATTATAATAATTTTCACTAGGTACTTGATAAAATTGTTAATAATTAGTGATAATTGATAACAATAATTAATCTAACATTTAGGATCTAGACATTTAGACCTAGTGATCTAGACAGAAGGGTGATCTGTACAAAGAAGATAATGAACCGTTGTGTCAAGAATTTGCAGAGTTTTTTCGTTTTCTCGATGTACCTATTTGAGTCGACAATTGCTCTTCTTGAAGGTCCATTCGAACTCAAATAAACACCTCGAGTCGATATGAAGTTAACTTTTTTTCGTTTTCTCGATGTATTTGAGTCAACAATTGCTGTTCTTGAAGGTCCATTCGAACTCAAATAAACACCTCGAGTCGATATGAAGTCAACTTTTTTTCGTTTTCTCGATGTATTTGAGTGGACAATTGCTCTTCTTGAAGGTCCATTCGAACTGAAATAAACACCACGAGTCGATATGAAGTCAACTTTTCTTCGTTTTCTCGATGTATTTGAGTCGACAATTGCTCTTCTTGAAGGTCCATTCGAACTCAAATAAATACCTCTAGTCGATATGAAGTCAACTTTTTTTCGTTTTCTCGATGTATTTAAGGCGACAATTGCTCTTCTTTAAGGTCCATTCGAACTCAAATAAACACCTCGAGTCGATATGAAGTCAACTTTTCTTCGTTTTCACGATGTATTCGAGTCGACAATTGCTCTTGTTGAAGGTCCATTCGAACTCAAATAAACACCTTGAGTCGATATGAAGTCAACTTTTTTTCGTTTTCTCGATGTATTTGAGTCGACAATTGCTCTTCATGAAGGTCCATTCGAATTCAAAGAAACACCTCGAGTCGATATGAAGTCAACTTTTTTTCCATTTCACGATGTATTTGAGTCGACAATTGCTCTTCATGAAGGTCCATTCGAACTCAAATAAACACCTCGAGTCGATATGAAGTCAACTTTTTTTCCTTTTCTCGATGTATTTGAGTCGACAATTGCTCTTCTTGAAGGTCCATTCGAACTCAAATAAACACCTCGAGTCGATATGAAGTCAACTTTTTTTCGTTTTCTCGATGTATTGGAGTCGACAATTGCTCTTCTTGAAGGTCCATTCGAACTCAAATAAACACCTCGAGTCGATATGAAGTCAACTTTTTTTTCGTTTTCACGATGTATTTGAGTCGACAATTGCTCTTGTTGAAGGTCTATTCGAACTCAAATAAACACCTCGAGTCGACATGAAGTCAACTTTTTCTCGTATTCTCGATGTATTTAAGGCGACAATTGCTCTTCTTTAAGGTCCATTCGAACTCAAAAAAACACCTCGAGTCGATATGAAGTCAACTTTTTTCGTTTTCTCGATGTATTTGAGTGGACAATTGCTCTTCTTGAAGGTCCATTCGAACTCAAATAAACACCACGAGTCGATATGAAGTCAACTTTTTTTCCTTTTCACGATGTATTTGAGTCCACAATTGCTCTTCATGAACGTCCATTCGAACTCAAATAAACACCTCGAGTCGATATGAAGTCAACGTTTTTTCGTTTTCTCGATGTATTTGAGTCGACAATTGCTCTTCATGAAGGTCCATTCGAATTCAAATAAACACCTCGAGTCGATATGAAGTCAACTTTTTTTCCTTTTCACGATGTATTTGAGTCGACAATTGCTCTTCATGAAGGTCCATTCGAACTCAAATAAACACCTCGAGTCGATATGAAGTCAACTTTTTTTCGTTTTCTCGATGTATTTGAGTCGACAATTGCTCTTCTTGAAGGTCCATTCGAACTCAAATAAACACCTCGAGTCGATATGAAGTCAACTTTTTTTCGTTTTCTCGATGTATTTGAGTTAACAATTGCTCTTCTTGAAGGTCCATTCGAACTCAAATAAACACCTCGAGTCGATATGAAGTCAACTTTTTTTCGTTTTCTCGATGTATTTGAGTGGACAATTGCTCTTCTTGAAGGTCCATTCGAACTCAAATAAACACCTCGAGTCGATATGAAGTCAACTTTTTTTCGTTTTCACGATGTATTTGAGTCGACAATTGCTCTTGTTGAAGGTCCATTCGAACTCAAATAAACACCTCGAGTCGATATGAAGTCAACTTTTTTTCGTTTTCTCGATGTATTTGAGTGGACAATTGCTCTTCTTGAAGGTCCATTCGAACTCAAATAAACACCTCGAGTCGATATGAAGTCAACTTTTTTTCGTTTTCTCGATGTATTTGAGTCAACAATTGCTCTTCTTGAAGGTCCATTCGAACTCAAATAAACACCTCGAGTCGATATGAAGTCAACTTTTTTTCGTTTTCTCGATGAATTTGAGTCGACAATTGCTCTTCTTGAAGGTCAATTCGAACTCAAATAAACACCTCGAGTCGATATGACGTCAACTTTTTTTCGTTTTCTGGATGTATTTGAGTCGACAATTGCTCTTGTTGAAGGTCCATTCGAACTCAAATAAACACCTCGAGTCAATATGAAGTCAACTTTTTTTCGTTTTCTCGATGTATTTGAGTGGACAATTGCTCTTCTTGAAGGTCCATTCGAACTAAAATAAACACCTCGAGTCGATATGAAGTCAACTTTTTTTCGTTTTCTCGATGTATTTGTCCACAATTGCTCTTCTTGAAGGTCCATTCGAACTCAAATAAACACCTCGAGTCGATATGAAGTCAACTTTTTTTCGTTTTCTCGATGTATTTGAGTCGACAATCGCTCTTTTTGAAGGTCCATACGAACTCAAATAAACACCTCGAGTCGATATGAAGTCAACTTTTTGGTTTATTATCTTCGATAATGAACCATTGGAATCGCCCAAAGAAAAAATTTTTTTAACCCCCCCTCAAAATTTGTTGGTTTACGTTTCAAGATACGTAGATTCAGAAAATCGAATAAAAAAAAATCCGTCCGTCCGCCGTACGCCGTACGCCGTCCGCCGTCCGCGCCACTTTGCCCAGTTAGCGTTGAGTTAAAATTACGAAATTTTTTTTATGGGTTTCGACCAACCCCACAATGGTCCTCGAAACTTTTCATAACCCTAGGTCAAGGGGAAGGGGTTCAAAACGAATTTTGAAATTTTGAAAATTTCATATCTCGAAAAATTCATATAGAACGGTATGTTTTTTATTTCATATTTAGATAGAGTTTGTTCCGTAGAATTTTTTAAGACCATCCGCAGCTTTGTACGACCAGCCGTTCGTTCACAATGACGGCTCAAAGATTGTGCCTCACAACACGATCGTGACTCAAACTGTTGAAATACAGGTCCATTTTCATACTAACAAGCTCTTTGGAACATCATATGGCTTAAGTGATGTCGAGTTTGTTGTTCTGAGGTGCGTTTCGTGCTACGGAAATGAAGGTAATTTCGAATGTTTGTTGGTAGGTAGGTACTTCTTTTATAGAAAAATTATTACCGACGTAGTATTAAAAACCCCAGAATTATATCGTATTAATTAATCATAATTAATAATAATTGTTATTAATAATAAATACGAATTATTAATACCTAACAATAAATTATAATAATTTTCACTAGGTACTTGATAAAATTGTTAATAATTAGTGATAATTGATAACAATAATTAATCTAACATTTAGGATCTAGACATTTAGACCTAGTGATCTAGACAGAAGGGTGATCTGTACAAAGAAGATAATGAACCGTTGTGTCAAGAATTTGCAGAGTTTTTTCGTTTTCTCGATGTACCTATTTGAGTCGACAATTGCTCTTCTTGAAGGTCCATTCGAACTCAAATATACACCTCGAGTCGATATGAAGTCAACTTTTTTTCGTTTTCACGATGTATTTGAGTCGACAATTGGTCTTCTTGAAGGTCCATTCGAACTCAAATAAACACCTCGAGTCGATATGAAGTCAACTTTTTTTCGTTTTCACGATGTATTTGAGTCGACAATTGCTCTTCTTGAAGGTCCATTCGAACTCAAATAAACACCTCGAGTCGATATGAAGTCAACTTTTCTTCGTTTTCACGATGTATTCGAGTCGACAATTGCTCTTGTTGAAGGTCCATTCGAACTCAAATAAACACCTCGAGTCGATATGAAGTCAACTTTTTTTCGTTTTCTCGATGTATTTAAGGCGACAATTGCTCTTCTTGAAGGTCCATTCGAACTCAAATAAACACCTCGAGTCGATATGAAGTCAACTTTTTTTCGTTTTCTCGATGTATTTGAGTGGACAATTGCTCTTCTTGAAGGTCCATTCGAACTCAAATAAACACCTCGAGTCGATATGAAGTCAACTTTTTTTCGTTTTCACGATGTATTTGAGTCGACAATTGCTCTTGTTGAAGGTCCATTCGAACTCAAATAAACACCTCGAGTCGATATGAAGTCAACTTTTTTTCGTTTTCTCGATGTATTTGAGTGGACAATTGCTCTTCTTGAAGGTCCATTCGAACTCAAATAAACACCTCGAGTCGATATGAAGTCAACTTTTTTTCGTTTTCTCGATGTATTTGAGTCAACAATTGCTCTTCTTGAAGGTCCATTCGAACTCAAATAAACACCTCGAGTCGATATGAAGTCAACTTTTTTTCGTTTTCTCGATGAATTTGAGTCGACAATTGCTCTTCTTGAAGGTCAATTCGAACTCAAATAAACACCTCGAGTCGATATGAAGTCAACTTTTTTTCGTTTTCTGGATGTATTTGAGTCGACAATTGCTCTTGTTGAAGGTCCATTCGAACTCAAATAAACACCTCGAGTCAATATGAAGTCAACTTTTTTTCGTTTTCTCGATGTATTTGAGTGGACAATTGCTCTTCTTGAAGGTCCATTCGAACTAAAATAAACACCTCGAGTCGATATGAAGTCAACTTTTTTTCGTTTTCTCGATGTATTTGTCCACAATTGCTCTTCTTGAAGGTCCATTCGAACTCAAATAAACACCTCGAGTCGATATGAAGTCAACTTTTTTTCGTTTTCTCGATGTATTTGAGTCGACAATCGCTCTTTTTGAAGGTCCATACGAACTCAAATAAACACCTCGAGTCGATATGAAGTCAACTTTTTGGTTTATTATCTTCGATAATGAACCATTGGAATCGCCCAAAGAAAAAATTTTTTTAACCCCCCCTCAAAATTTGTTGGTTTACGTTTCAAGATACGTAGATTCAGAAAATCGAATAAAAAAAAATCCGTCCGTCCGCCGTACGCCGTACGCCGTCCGCCGTCCGCGCCACTTTGCCCAGTTAGCGTTGAGTTAAAATTACGAAATTTTTTTTATGGGTTTCGACCAACCCCACAATGGTCCTCGAAACTTTTCATAACCCTAGGTCAAGGGGAAGGGGTTCAAAACGAATTTTGAAATTTTGAAAATTTCATATCTCGAAAAATTCATATAGAACGGTATGTTTTTTATTTCATATTTAGATAGAGTTTGTTCCGTAGAATTTTTTAAGACCATCCGCAGCTTTGTACGACCAGCCGTTCGTTCACAATGACGGCTCAAAGATTGTGCCTCACAACACGATCGTGACTCAAACTGTTGAAATACAGGTCCATTTTCATACTAACAAGCTCTTTGGAACATCATATGGCTTAAGTGATGTCGAGTTTGTTGTTCTGAGGTGCGTTTCGTGCTACGGAAATGAAGGTAATTTCGAATGTTTGTTGGTAGGTAGGTACTTCTTTTATAGAAAAATTATTACCGACGTAGTATTAAAAACCCCAGAATTATATCGTATTAATTAATCATAATTAATAATAATTGTTATTAATAATAAATACGAATTATTAATACCTAACAATAAATTATAATAATTTTCACTAGGTACTTGATAAAATTGTTAATAATTAGTGATAATTGATAACAATAATTAATCTAACATTTAGGATCTAGACATTTAGACCTAGTGATCTAGACAGAAGGGTGATCTGTACAAAGAAGATAATGAACCGTTGTGTCAAGAATTTGCAGAGTTTTTTCGTTTTCTCGATGTACCTATTTGAGTCGACAATTGCTCTTCTTGAAGGTCCATTCGAACTCAAATAAACACCTCGAGTCGATATGAAGTTAACTTTTTTTCGTTTTCTCGATGTATTTGAGTCAACAATTGCTGTTCTTGAAGGTCCATTCGAACTCAAATAAACACCTCGAGTCGATATGAAGTCAACTTTTTTTCGTTTTCTCGATGTATTTGAGTGGACAATTGCTCTTCTTGAAGGTCCATTCGAACTGAAATAAACACCACGAGTCGATATGAAGTCAACTTTTTTTCGTTTTCTCGATGTATTTGAGTCGACAATTGCTCTTCTTGAAGGTCCATTCGAACTCAAATAAATACCTCTAGTCGATATGAAGTCAACTTTTTTTCGTTTTCTCGATGTAGGTATTTAAGGCGACAATTGCTCTTCTTTAAGGTCCATTCGAACTCAAATAAACACCTCAAGTCGATATGAAGTCAACTTTTTTTCGTTTTCTCGATGTATTTGAGTGGACAATTGCTCTTCTTGAAGGTCCATTCGAACTCAAATAAACACCTCGAGTCGATATGAAGTCAACTTTTTTTCGTTTTCTCGATGTATTTGAGTGGACAATTGCTCTTCTTGAAGGTCCATTCGAACTCAAATAAACACCTCGAGTCGATATGAAGTCAACTTTTTTTCGTTTTCTCGATGTATTTGAGTCAACAATTGCTCTTCTTGAAGGTCCATTCGAACTCAAATAAACACCTCGAGTCGATATGAAGTCAACTTTTTTTCGTTTTCTCGATGAATTTGAGTCGACAATTGCTCTTCTTGAAGGTCAATTCGAACTCAAATAAACACCTCGAGTCGATATGAAGTCAACTTTTTTTCGTTTTCTGGATGTATTTGAGTCGACAATTGCTCTTGTTGAAGGTCCATTCGAACTCAAATAAACACCTCGAGTCAATATGAAGTCAACTTTTTTTCGTTTTCTCGATGTATTTGAGTGGACAATTGCTCTTCTTGAAGGTCCATTCGAACTAAAATAAACACCTCGAGTCGATATGAAGTCAACTTTTTTTCGTTTTCTCGATGTATTTGTCCACAATTGCTCTTCTTGAAGGTCCATTCGAACTCAAATAAACACCTCGAGTCGATATGAAGTCAACTTTTTTTCGTTTTCTCGATGTATTTGAGTCGACAATCGCTCTTTTTGAAGGTCCATACGAACTCAAATAAACACCTCGAGTCGATATGAAGTCAACTTTTTGGTTTATTATCTTCGATAATGAACCATTGGAATCGCCCAAAGAAAAAATTTTTTTAACCCCCCCTCAAAATTTGTTGGTTTACGTTTCAAGATACGTAGATTCAGAAAATCGAATAAAAAAAACTCTGCAAATTCTTGACACAACGGTTCATTATCTTCTTTGTACAGATCACCCTTCTGTCTAGATCACTAGGTCTAAATGTCTAGATCCTAAATGTCAGATTAATTATTATTGTCAATTATCACTAATTATTAACAATTTTATCAAGTACCTACTGAAAATTATTATAATTTATTGTTAGGTGTTGATAATTCGTATTTATAATTACCAATTATTATTATTATTAATTATGATTAATTAATACGATATAATTCTGGGGTTTTTAATACTACGTCGGTAATAATTTTTCTATAAAAGAAGTACCTACCAACAAACATTCGAAATTACCTTCATTTCCGTAGCACGAAACGCACCTCAGAACAACAAACTCGACATCACTTAAGCCATATGATGTTCCAAAGAGCTTGTTAGTATGAAAATGGACCTGTATTTCAACAGTTTGATTCACGATCGGGTTGTGAGGCACAATCTTTGAGCCGTCATTGTGAACGAACGGCTGGTCGTACAAAGCTGCGGATGGTCTTAAAAAATTCTACGGAACAAACTCTATCTAAATATGAAATAAAAAACATACCGTTTGATGGGAATTTTCCGAGATATGGAATTTTCAAAATTTCAAAATTCGTTTTGAACCCCTTCCCCTTGACCTAGGGTTATGAAAAGTTTCGTGGATCATTGTGGGGCTGGTCCAAACCCAGAAACCAAATTTCGTAATTTTAACTCAACGCTAACTGGGCAAAGTGCCTCGGACGGCGGACGGCGGACGGCGGACGGCGTACGGCGGACGGCGTACGGCGGACGGACGGATTTTTTTTTATTCGATTTTCTGAATCTACGTATCTTGAAACGTAAACCAACAAATTTTGAGGGGGGGTTAAAATTTTTTTTTCTTTGGGCGATTCCAATGGTTCATTATCGAAGATAATAAACCAAAATCCGTCCGTCCGCCGTACGCCGTACGCCGTCCGCCGTCCGCGCCACTTTGCCCAGTTAGCGTTGAGTTAAAATTACGAAATTTTTTTTATGGGTTTCGACCAACCCCACAATGGTCCTCGAAACTTTTCATAACCCTAGGTCAAGGGGAAGGGGTTCAAAACGAATTTTGAAATTTTGAAAATTTCATATCTCGAAAAATTCATATAGAACGGTATGTTTTTTATTTCATATTTAGATAGAGTTTGTTCCGTAGAATTTTTTAAGACCATCCGCAGCTTTGTACGACCAGCCGTTCGTTCACAATGACGGCTCAAAGATTGTGCCTCACAACACGATCGTGACTCAAACTGTTGAAATACAGGTCCATTTTCATACTAACAAGCTCTTTGGAACATCATATGGCTTAAGTGATGTCGAGTTTGTTGTTCTGAGGTGCGTTTCGTGCTACGGAAATGAAGGTAATTTCGAATGTTTGTTGGTAGGTAGGTACTTCTTTTATAGAAAAATTATTACCGACGTAGTATTATAAACCCCAGAATTATATCGTATTAATTAATCATAATTAATAATAATTGTTATTAATAATAAATACGAATTATTAATACCTAACAATAAATTATAATAATTTTCACTAGGTACTTGATAAAATTGTTAATAATTAGTGATAATTGATAACAATAATTAATCTAACATTTAGGATCTAGACATTTAGACCTAGTGATCTAGACAGAAGGGTGATCTGTACAAAGAAGATAATGAACCGTTGTGTCAAGAATTTGCAGAGTTTTTTCGTTTTCTCGATGTACCTATTTGAGTCGACAATTGCTCTTCTTGAAGGTCCATTCGAACTCAAATATACACCTCGAGTCGATATGAAGTCAACTTTTTTTCGTTTTCACGATGTATTTGAGTCGACAATTGGTCTTCTTGAAGGTCCATTCGAACTCAAATAAACACCTCGAGTCGATATGAAGTCAACTTTTTTTCGTTTTCACGATGTATTTGAGTCGACAATTGCTCTTCTTGAAGGTCCATTCGAACTCAAATAAACACCTCGAGTCGATATGAAGTCAACTTTTCTTCGTTTTCACGATGTATTCGAGTCGACAATTGCTCTTGTTGAAGGTCCATTCGAACTCAAATAAACACCTCGAGTCGATATGAAGTCAACTTTTTTTCGTTTTCACGATGTATTTGAGTCGACAATTGGTCTTCTTGAAGGTCCATTCGAACTCAAATAAACACCTCGAGTCGATATGAAGTCAACTTTTTTTCGTTTTCTCGATGTATTTGAGTCGACAATTGCTCTTCTTGAAGGTCCATTCGAACTCAAATAAACACCTCGAGTCGATATGAAGTCAACTTTTTTTCGTTTTCTCGATGTATTTGAGTGGACAATTGCTCTTCTTGAAGGTCCATTCGAACTCAAATAAACACCTCGAGTCGATATGAAGTCAACTTTTTTTCGTTTTCTCGATGTATTTGAGTCGACAATTGCTCTTCTTGAAGGTCCATTCGAACTCAAATAAATACCTCGAGTCGATATGAAGTCAACTTTTTTTCGTTTTCTCGATGTATTTAAGGCGACAATTGCTCTTCTTTAAGGTCCATTCGAACTCAAATAAACACCTCAAGTCGATATGAAGTCAACTTTTTTTCGTTTTCTCGATGTATTTGAGTGGACAATTGCTCTTCTTGAAGGTCCATTCGAACTCAAATAAACACCTCGAGTCGATATGAAGTCAACTTTTTTTCGTTTTCTCGATGTATTTGAGTGGACAATAGCTCTTCTTGAAGGTCCATTCGAACTCAAATAAACACCTCGAGTCGATATGAAGTCAACTTTTTTTCGTTTTCACGATGTATTTGAGTCGACAATTGCTCTTGTTGAAGGTCCATTCGAACTCAAATAAACACCTCGAGTCGATATGAAGTCAACTTTTTTTCGTTTTCTCGATGTATTTGAGTGGACAATTGCTCTTCTTGAAGGTCCATTCGAACTCAAATAAACACCTTGAGTCGATATGAAGTCAACTTTTTTTCGTTTTCTCGATGTATTTAAGGCGACAATTGCTCTTCTTTAAGGTCCATTCGAACTCAAATAAACACCTCGAATCGATATGAAGTCAATTTTTTTTCGTTTTCTCGATGTATTTGGGTCGACAATTGCTCTTCTTGAAGGTCCATTCGAACTCAAATAAACACCTCGAGTCGATATGAAGTTAACTTTTTTTCGTTTTCTCGATGTATTTGAGTCAACAATTGCTGTTCTTGAAGGTCCATTCGAACTCAAATAAACACCTCGAGTCGATATGAAGTCAACTTTTTTTCGTTTTCTCGATGTATTTGAGTGGACAATTGCTCTTCTTGAAGGTCCATTCGAACTGAAATAAACACCATGAGTCGATATGAAGTCAACTTTTTTTCGTTTTCTCGATGTATTTGAGTCGACAATTGCTCTTCTTGAAGGTCCATTCGAACTCAAATAAATACCTCGAGTCGATATGAAGTCAACTTTTTTTCGTTTTCTCGATGTATTTAAGGCGACAATTGCTCTTCTTTAAGGTCCATTCGAACTCAAATAAACACCTCAAGTCGATATGAAGTCAACTTTTTTTCGTTTTCTCGATGTATTTGAGTGGACAATTGCTCTTCTTGAAGGTCCATTCGAACTCAAATAAACACCTCGAGTCGATATGAAGTCAACTTTTTTTCGTTTTCTCGATGTATTTGAGTGGACAATTGCTCTTCTTGAAGGTCCATTCGAACTCAAATAAACACCTCGAGTCGATATGAAGTCAACTTTTTTTCGTTTTCACGATGTATTTGAGTCGACAATTGCTCTTGTTGAAGGTCCATTCGAACTCAAATAAACACCTCGAGTCGATATGAAGTCAACTTTTTTTCGTTTTCTCGATGTATTTGAGTGGACAATTGCTCTTCTTGAAGGTCCATTCGAACTCAAATAAACACCTCGAGTCGATATGAAGTCAAGTTTTTTTCGTTTTCTCGATGTATTTGAGTCAACAATTGCTCTTCTTGAAGGTCCATTCGAACTCAAATAAACACCTCGAGTCGATATGAAGTCAACTTTTTTTCGTTTTTTCGATGTATTTGAGTCGACAATTGCTCTTCTTGAAGGTCCATTCGAACTCAAATAAACACCTCGAGTCGATATGAAGTCAACTTTTTTTCGTTTTCTCGATGTATTTGAGTGGACAATTGCTCTTCTTGAAGGTCCATTCGAACTCAAATAAACACCTCGAGTCGATATGAAGTCAACTTTTTTTCGTTTTCACGATGTATTTGAGTCGACAATTGCTCTTGTTGAAGGTCCATTCGAACTCAAATAAACACCTCGAGTCGATATGAAGTCAACTTTTTTTCGTTTTCTCGATGTATTTGAGTGGACAATTGCTCTTCTTGAAGGTCCATTCGAACTCAAATAAACACCTCGAGTCGATATGAAGTCAAGTTTTTTTCGTTTTCTCGATGTATTTGAGTCAACAATTGCTCTTCTTGAAGGTCCATTCGAACTCAAATAAACACCTCGAGTCGATATGAAGTCAACTTTTTTTCGTTTTCTCGATGTATTTGAGTCGACAATTGCTCTTCTTGAAGGTCCATTCGAACTCAAATAAACACCTCGAGTCGATATGAAGTCAACTTTTTTTCGTTTTCTCGATGTATTTGAGTGGACAATTGCTCTTCTTGAAGGTCCATTCGAACTCAAATAAACACCTCGAGTCGATATGAAGTCAACTTTTTTTCGTTTTCTCGATGTATTTGATTCGACAATTGCTCTTCTTGATGGTCCATTCGAACTCAAATAAATACCTCGAGTCGATATGAAGTCAACTTTTTTTCGTTTTCTCGATGTATTTAAGGCGACAATTGCTCTTCTTTAAGGTCCATTCGAACTCAAATAAACACCTCAAGTCGATATGAAGTCAACTTTTTTTCGTTTTCTCGATGTATTTGAGTGGACAATTGCTCTTCTTGAAGGTCCATTCGAACTCAAATAAACACCTCGAGTCGATATGAAGTCAACTTTTTTTCGTTTTCTCGATGTATTTGAGTGGACAATTGCTCTTCTTGAAGGTCCATTCGAACTCAAATAAACACCTCGAGTCGATATGAAGTCAACTTTTTTTCGTTTTCACGATGTATTTGAGTCGACAATTGCTCTTGTTGAAGGTCCATTCGAACTCAAATAAACACCTCGAGTCGATATGAAGTCAACTTTTTTTCGTTTTCTCGATGTATTTGAGTGGACAATTGCTCTTCTTGAAGGTCCATTCGAACTCAAATAAACACCTCGAGTCGATATGAAGTCAAGTTTTTTTCGTTTTCTCGATGTATTTGAGTCAACAATTGCTCTTCTTGAAGGTCCATTCGAACTCAAATAAACACCTCGAGTCGATATGAAGTCAACTTTTTTTCGTTTTTTCGATGTATTTGAGTCGACAATTGCTCTTCTTGAAGGTCAATTCGAACTCAAATAAACACCTCGAGTCGATATGAAGTCAACTTTTTTTCGTTTTCTCGATGTATTTGAGTCGACAATTGCTCTTCATGAAGGTCCATTCGAACTCAAATAAATATCTCGAGTCGATATGAAGTCAACTTTTTCTCCTTTTCACGATGTATTTGAGTCCACAATTGCTCTTCATGAAGGTCCATTCGAACTCAAATAAACACCTCGAGTCGATATGAAGTCAACTTTTTTTCGTTTTCTCGATGTATTTGAGTCGACAATTGCTCTTCATGAAGGTCCATTCGAACTCAAATAAACACCTCGAGTCGATATGAAGTCAACTTTTTTTCCTTTTCACGATGTATTTGAGTCGACAATTGCTGTTGTTGAAGGTCCATTCGAACTCAAATAAACACCTCGAGTCAATATGAAGTCAACTTTTTTTCGTTTTCTCGATGTATTTGAGTCGACAATTGCTCTTCTTGAAGGTCCATTCGAACTCAAATAAACACCTCGAGTCGATATGAAGTCAACTTTTTTTCGTTTTCTCGATGTATTTGAGTCGACAATTGCTCTTCATGAAGGTCCATTCGAACTCAAATAAACACCTCGAGTCGATATGAAGTCAACTTTTTTCGTTTTCTCGATGTATTTGAGTGGACAATTGCTCTTCTTGAAGGTCCATCCGAACTCAAATAAACACCTCGAGTCGATATGAAGTCAACTTTTTCTCCTTTTCACGATGTATTTGAGTCCACAATTGCTCTTCATGAAGGTCCATTCGAACTCAAATAAACACCTCGAGTCGATATGAAGTCAACTTTTTTTCGTTTTCTCGATGTATTTGAGTCGACAATTGCTCTTCTTGAAGGTCAATTCGAACTCAAATAAACACCTCGAGTCGATATGAAGTCAACTTTTTTTCGTTTTCTCGATGTATTTGAGTCGACAATTGCCCTTCTTGAAAGTCCATTCAAACTCAAATAAATACCTCGATTCGATATGAAGTCAACTTTTTTTCGTTTTCTCGATGTATTTGAGTTGACAATTGCTCTTCTTGAAGGTCCATTCGAACTCAAATAAACACCTCGAGTCGATATGAAGTCAACTTTTTTTCGTATTCTCGATGTATTTGAGTTGACAATTGCTCTTCTTGAAGGTCCATTCGAACTCAAATAAACACCTCGAGTCGATATGAAGTCAACTTTTTTCGTTTTCTCGATGTATTGAGTCGACAATTGCTCTTCTTGAAGGTCCATTCGAACTCAAATAAACACGTCGAGTCGATATGAAGTCAACTTTTTTTCCTTTTCACGATGTATTTAAGTCCACAATTGCTCTTCTTGAAGGTCCATTCGAACTCAAATAAACACCTCGAGTCGATATGAAGTCAACTTTTTTTCGTTTTCTCGATGTATTTGAGTCGACAATTGCTCTTCTTGAAAGTCCATTCGAACTCAAATAAACACCTCGAGTCGATATGAAGTCAACTTTTTTTCGTTTTCACGATGTATTTGTGTCGACAATTGCTCTTGTTGAAGGTCCATTCGAACTCAAATAAACACCTCGAGTCGATATGAAGTCAACTTTTTTTCGTTTTCTCGATGTATTTAAGGCGACAATTGCTGTTCTTTAAGGTCCATTCGAATTCAAATAAACACCTCGAGTCGATATGAAGTCAACTTTTTTTCGTTTTCTCGATGTATTTGAGTCGACAATTGCCCTTCTTGAAGGTCCATTCAAACTCAAATAAACACCTCGAGTCGATATGAAGTCAACTTTTTTTCGTTTTCTCGATGTATTTAAGGCGACAATTGCTCTTCTTTAAGGTCCATTCGAACTCAAATAAACACCTCGAGTCGATATGAAGTCAACTTTTTTTCGTTTTCTCGATGTATTTGAGTCGACAATTGCTCTTCTTGAAGGTCCATTCGAACTCAAATAAACACCTCGAGTCGATATGAAGTTAACTTTTTTTCGTTTTCTCGATGTAGTTGAGTCAACAATTGCTGTTCTTGAAGGTCCATTCGAACTCAAATAAACACCTCGAGTCGATATGAAGTCAACTTTTTTTCGTTTTCACGATGTATTTGAGTCGACAATTGCTCTTGTTGAAGGTCCATTCGAACTCAAATAAACACCTCGAGTCGATATGAAGTCAACTTTTTTTCGTTTTCTCGATGTATTTGAGTGGACAATTGCTCTTCTTGAAGGTCCATTCGAACTCAAATAAACACCTCGAGTCGATATGAAGTCAACTTTTTTTCGTTTTCTCGATGTATTTGAGTCGACAATTGCTCTTCTTGAAGGTCCATTCGAACTCAAATAAATACCTCGAGTCGATATGAAGTCAACTTTTTTTCGTTTTCTCGATGTATTTAAGGCGACAATTGCTCTTCTTTAAGGTCCATTCGAACTCAAATAAACACCTCAAGTCGATATGAAGTCAACTTTTTTTCGTTTTCTCGATGTATTTGAGTGGACAATTGCTCTTCTTGAAGGTCCATTCGAACTCAAATAAACACCTCGAGTCGATATGAAGTCAACTTTTTTTCGTTTTCTCGATGTATTTGAGTGGACAATTGCTCTTCTTGAAGGTCAATTCGAACTCAAATAAACACCTCGAGTCGATATGAAGTCAACTTTTTTTCGTATTCTCGATGTATTTGAGTTGACAATTGCTCTTCTTGAAGGTCCATTCGAACTCAAATAAACACCTCGAGTCGATATGAAGTCAACTTTTTTCGTTTTCTCGATGTATTGAGTCGACAATTGCTCTTCTTGAAGGTCCATTCGAACTCAAATAAACACGTCGAGTCGATATGAAGTCAACTTTTTTGGTTTATTATCTTCGATAATGAACCATTGGAATCGCCCAAAGAAAAAATTTTTTTAACCCCCCCTCAAAATTTGTTGGTTTACGTTTCAAGATACGTAGATTCAGAAAATCGAATAAAAAAAAATCCGTCCGTCCGCCGTACGCCGTACGCCGTACGCCGTACGCCGTCCGCCGTACGCCGTCCGCCGTCCGCCGTCCGCGCCACTTTGCCCAGTTAGCGTTGAGCTAAAATTACGAAATTTGGTTTCTGGGTTTGGACCAGCCCCACAATGATCCTCGAAACTTTTCATAACCCTAGGTCAAGGGGAAGGGGTTCAAAACGAATTTTGAAATTTTGAAAATTCCATATCTCGAAAAATTCATATAGAACGATATGTTTTTTATTTCATATTTAGATAGAGCTTGTTCCGTAGAATTTTTTAAGACCATCCGCAGCTTTGTACGACCAGCCGTTCGTTCACAATGACGGCTCAAAGATTGTGCCTCACAACACGATCGTGACTCAAACTGTTGAAATACAGGTCCATTTTCATACTAACAAGCTCTTTGAAACATCATATGTCGAGTTTGTTGTTCTGAGGTGCGTTTCGTGCTACTGAAATGAAGGTAATTTCGAATGTTTGTTGGTAGGTACTTCTTTTATAGAAAAATTATTACCGACGTAGTATTAAAAACCCCAGAATTATATCGTATTAATTAATAATAATTAATAATAATTATTATAAATAATAAATACAAATTATTAATACCCAACAATGAATTATAATAATTTTCACTAGGTACTTGATAAAATTGTTAATAATTAGTGATAATTGATAATAATAATTAATCTAAAATTTAGGATCTAGACATTTAGACCTAGTGATCTAGACAGAAGGGTGATCTGTACAAAGAAGATAATGAACCGTTGTGTCAAGAATTTGCAGAGTTTTTCCTTTTCACGATGTATTTAAGTCCACAATTGCTCTTCTTGAAGGTCCATTCGAACTCAAATAAACACCTCGAGTCGATATGAAGTCAACTTTTTTTCGTTTTCTCGATGTATTTGAGTCGACAATTGCTCTTCTTGAAAGTCCATTCGAACTCAAATAAACACCTCGAGTCGATATGAAGTCAACTTTTTTTCGTTTTCACGATGTATTTGAGTCGACAATTGCTCTTGTTGAAGGTCCATTCGAACTCAAATAAACACCTCGAGTCGATATGAAGTCAACTTTTTTTCGTTTTCTCGATGTATTTAAGGCGACAATTGCTGTTCTTTAAGGTCCATTCGAATTCAAATAAACACCTCGAGTCGATATGAAGTCAACTTTTTTTCGTTTTCTCGATGTATTTGAGTCGACAATTGCCCTTCTTGAAGTTCCATTCAAACTCAAATAAACACCTCGAGTCGATATGAAGTCAACTTTTTTTCGTTTTCTCGATGTATTTAAGGCGACAATTGCTCTTCTTTAAGGTCCATTCGAACTCAAATAAACACCTCGAGTCGATATGAAGTCAACTTTTTTTCGTTTTCTCGATGTATTTGAGTCGACAATTGCTCTTCTTGAAGGTCCATTCGAACTCAAATAAACACCTCGAGTCGATATGAAGTTAACTTTTTTTCGTTTTCTCGATGTAGTTGAGTCAACAATTGCTGTTCTTGAAGGTCCATTCGAACTCAAATAAACACCTCGAGTCGATATGAAGTCAACTTTTTTTCGTTTTCACGATGTATTTGAGTCGACAATTGCTCTTGTTGAAGGTCCATTCGAACTCAAATAAACACCTCGAGTCGATATGAAGTCAACTTTTTTTCGTTTTCTCGATGTATTTGAGTGGACAATTGCTCTTCTTGAAGGTCCATTCGAACTCAAATAAACACCTCGAGTCGATATGAAGTCAACTTTTTTTCGTTTTCTCGATGTATTTGAGTCGACAATTGCTCTTCTTTAAGGTCCATTCGAACTCAAATAAACACCTCAAGTCGATATGAAGTCAACTTTTTTTCGTTTTCTCGATGTATTTGAGTGGACAATTGCTCTTCTTGAAGGTCCATTCGAACTCAAATAAACACCTCGAGTCGATATGAAGTCAACTTTTTTTCGTTTTCTCGATGTATTTGAGTGGACAATTGCTCTTCTTGAAGGTCAATTCGAACTCAAATAAACACCTCGAGTCGATATGAAGTCAAATTTTTTTCGTTTTCTCGATGTATTTGAGTCAACAATTGCTCTTCTTGAAGGTCCATTCGAACTCAAATAAATACCTCGAGTCGATATGAAGTCAACTTTTTTTCGTTTTCTCGATGTATTTGAGTCGACAACTGCTCTTCTTAAAAGTCCATTCGAACTCAAATAAACACCTCGAGTCGATATGAAGTCAACTTTTTTTCGTTTTCACGATGTATTTGAGTCGACAATTGCTCTTGTTGAAGGTCCATTCGAACTCAAATAAACACCTCGAGTCGATATGAAGTCAACTTTTTTTCGTTTTCTCGATGTATTTAAGGCGACAATTGCTGTTGTTGAAGGTCCATTCGAACTCAATTAAACACCTCAAGTCGATATGAAGTCAACTTTTTTGGTTTTCTCGATGCATTTGAGTGGACAATTGCTCTTCTTGAAGGTCCATCCGAACTCAAATAAACACCTCGAGTCGATATGAAGTCAACTTTTTCTCCTTTTCACGATGTATTTGAGTCCACAATTGCTCGTCATGAAGGTCCATTCGAACTCAAATAAATACCTCGAGTCGATATGAAGTCAACTTTTTTTCGTTTTCTCGATGTATTTGAGTCGACAATTGCTCTTCATGAAGGTCCATTCGAACTCAAATAAACCCCTCGAGTCGATATGAAGTCAACTTTTTTTCCTTTTCACGATGTATTTGAGTCGACAATTGCTGTTGTTGAAGGTCCATTCGAACTCAAATAAACACCTCGAGTCGATATGAAGTCAACTTTTTTTCGTTTTCTTGATGTATTTGAGTCGACAATTGCTCTTCATGAAGGTCCATTCGAACTCAAATAAACACCTCGAGTCGATATGAAGTCAACTTTTTTTCCTTTTCACTATGTATTTGAGTCGACAATTGCTGTTGTTGAAGGTCCATTCGAACTCAAATAAACACCTAGAGTCAATATGAAGTCAACTTTTTTTCGTTTTCTCGATGTATTTGAGTTGACAATTGCTCTTCTTGAAGGTCCATTCGAACTCAAATAAACACCTCGAGTCGATATGAAGTCAACTTTTTTTCGTTTTCTCGATGTATTTGAGTCGACAATTGCTCTTCATGAAGGTCCATTCGAACTCAAATAAACACCTCGAGTCGATATGAAGTCAACTTTTTTCGTTTTCTCGATGTATTTGAGTGGACAATTGCTCTTCTCGAAGGTCCATCCGAACTCAAATAAACACCTCGAGTCGATATGAAGTCAACTTTTTCTCCTTTTCACGATGTATTTGAGTCCACAATTGCTCTTCTTGAAGGTCCATTCGAACTCAAATAAACACCTCAAGTCGATATGAAGTCAACTTTTTTTCGTTTTCTCGATGTATTTGAGTGGACAATTGCTCTTGTTGAAGGTCCATTCGAACTCAAATAAACACCTCGAGTCGATATGAAGTCAACTTTTTTTCGTTTTCTCGATGTATTTGAGTGGACAATTGCTCTTCTTGAAGGTCCATTCGAACTCAAATAAACACCTCAAGTCGATATGAAGTCAACTTTTTTTCGTTTTCTCGATGTATTTGAGTGGACAATTGCTCTTCTTGAAGGTCCATTCGAACTCAAATAAACACCTCGAGTCGATATGAAGTCAACTTTTTTTCGTTTTCTCGATGTATTTGAGTGGACAATTGCTCTTCTTGAAGGTCCATTCGAACTCAAATAAACACCTCGAGTAGATATGAAGTCAACTTTTTTTCGTTTTCACGATGTATTTGAGTCGACAATTGCTCTTGTTGAAGGTCCATTCGAACTCTAATAAACACCTCGAGTCGATATGAAGTCAACTTTTTTTCGTTTTCTCGATGTATTTGAGTGGACAATTGCTCTTCTTGATGGTCCATTCGAACTCAAATAAACACCTCGAGTCGATATGAAGTCAAGTTTTTTTCGTTTTCTCGATGTATTTGAGTCAACAATTGCTCTACTTGAAGGTCCATTCGAACTCAAATAAACACCTCGAGTCCATATGAAGTCAACTTTTTTTCGTTTTCTCGATGTATTTGAGTCGACAATTGCTCTTCTTGAAGGTCAATTCGAACTCAAATAAACACCTCGAGTCGATATGAAGTCAACTTTTTTTCGTTTTCTCGATGTATTTGAGTCGACCATTGCTCTTCTTGAAGGTCCATTCGAACTCAAATAAATACCTCGAGTCGATATGAAGTCAACTTTTTTTCGTTTTCTCAATGTATTTGAGTCGACAACTGCTCTTCTTAAAAGTCCATTCGAACTCAAATAAACACCTCGAGTCGATATGAAGTCAACTGTTTTTCGTTTTCACGATGTATTTGAGTCGACAATTGCTCTTGTTGAAGGTCCATTCGAACTCAAATAAACACCTCGAGTCGATATGAAGTCAACTTTTTTTCGTTTTCTCGATGTATTTGAGTGGACAATTACTCTTCTTGAAGGTCCATTCGAACTCAAATAAACACCTCGAGTCGATATGAAGTCAAGTTTTTTTCGTTTTCTCGATGTATTTGAGTCAACAATTGCTCTTCTTGAAGGTCCATTCGAACTCAAATAAATACCTCGAGTCGATATGAAGTCAACTTTTTTTCGTTTTCTCGATGTATTTGAGTCGACAACTGCTCTTCTTAAAAGTCCATTCGAACTCAAATAAACACCTCGAGTCGATATGAAGTCAACTTTTTTTCGTTTTCACGATGTATTTGAGTCGACAATTGCTCTTGTTGAAGGTCCATTCGAACTCAAATAAACACTTCGAGTCGATATGAAGTCAACTTTTTTTCGTTTTCTCGATGTATTTAAGGCGACAATTGCTCTTCTTTAAGGTCCATTCGAACTCAAATAAACACCTCGAGTCGATATGAAGTCAACTTTTTTTCGTTTTCTCGATGTATTTGAGTGGACAATTGCTCTTCTTGAAGGTCCATTCGAACTCAAATAAACACCTCGAGTCGATATGAAGTCAAGTTTTTTTCGTTTTCTCGATGTATTTGAGTCAACAATTGCTCTTCTTGAAGGTCCATTCGAACTCAAATAAACACCTCGAGTCGATATGAAGTCAACTTTTTTTCGTTTTCTCGATGTATTTGAGTCGACAATTGCTCTTCTTGAAGGTCAATTCGAACTCAAATAAACACCTCGAGTCGATATGAAGTCAACTTTTTTTCGTTTTCACGATGTATTTGAGTCGACAACTGCTCTTCTTAAAAGTCCATTCGAACTCAAATAAACACCTCGAGTCGATATGAAGTCAACTTTTTTTCGTTTTCACGATGTATTTGAGTCGACAATTGCTCTTGTTGAAGGTCCATTCGAACTCAAATAAACACCTCGAGTCGATATGAAGTCAACTTTTTTTCGTTTTCTCGATGTATTTGAGTGGACAATTGCTCTTCTTGAAGGTCCATTCGAACTCAAATAAACACCTCGAGTCGATATGAAGTCAAGTTTTTTTCGTTTTCTCGATGTATTTGAGTCAACAATTGCTCTTCTTGAAGGTCCATTCGAACTCAAATATACACCTCGAGTCGATATGAAGTCAACTTTTTTTCGTTTTCTCGATGTATATGAGTCGACAATTGCTCTTCTTGAAGGTCAATTCGAACTTAAATAAACACCTCGAGTCGATATGAAGTCAACTTTTTTTCGTTTTCTCGATGTATTTGAGTCAACAATTGCTCTTCTTGAAGGTCCATTCGAACTCAAATAAATACCTCGAGTCGATATGAAGTCAACTTTTTTTCGTTTTCTCGATGTATTTGAGTCGACAACTGCTCTTCTTAAAAGTCCATTCGAACTCAAATAAACACCTCGAGTCGATATGAAGTCAACTTTTTTTCGTTTTCTCGATGGATTTGAGTCGACCACTGCTCTTCTTAAAAGTCCATTCGAACTCAAATAAACACCTCGAGTCGATATGAAGTCAACTTTTTTTCGTTTTCTCGATGTATTTGAGTGGACAATTGCTCTTCTTGAAGGTCCATTCGAACTCAAATAAACACCTCGAGTCGATATGAAGTCAAGTTTTTTTCGTTTTCTCGATGTATTTGAGTCAACAATTGCTCTTCTTGAAGGTCCATTCGAACTCAAATAAACACCTCGAGTCGATATGAAGTCAAATTTTTTTCGTTTTCTCGATGTATTTGAGACGACAATTGCTCTTCTTGAAGGTCAATTCGAACTCAAATAAACACCTCGAGTCGATATGAAGTCAACTTTTTTTCGTTTTCTCGATGTATTTGAGTCGACAACTGCTCTTCTTAAAAGTCCATTCGAACTCAAATAAACACCTCCAGTCGATATGAAGTCAACTTTTTTTCGTTTTCACGATGTATTTGAGTCGACAATTGCTCTTGTTTAAGGTCCATTCGAACTCAAATAAACACCTCGAGTCGATATGAAGTCAACTTTTTTTCGTTTTCTCGATGTATTTAAGGCGACAATTGCTCTTCTTTAAGGTCCATTCGAACTCAAATAAACACCTCGAGTCGATATGAAGTCAACTTTTTTTCGTTTTCTCGATGTATTTGAGTGGACAATTGCTCTTCTTGAAGGTCCATTCGAACTCAAATAAACATCTCGAGTCGATATGAAGTCAAGTTTTTTTCGTTTTCTCGATGTATTTGAGTCAACAATTGCTCTTCTTGAAGGTCCATTCGAACTCAAATAAACACCTCGAGTCGATATAAAGTCAACTTTTTTTCGTTTTCTCGATGTATTTGAGTCGACAATTGCTCTTCTTGAAGGTCAATTCGAACTCAAATAAACACCTCGAGTCGATATGAAGTCAACTTTTTTTCGTTTTCTCGATGTATTTGAGTCGACAATTGCTCTTGTTGAAGGTCCATTCGAACTCAAATAAATACCTCGAGTCGATATGAAGTCAACTTTTTTTCGTTTTCTCGATGTATTTGAGTCGACAACTGCTCTTCTTAAAAGTCCATTCGAACTCAAATAAACACCTCGAGTCGATATGAAGTCAACTTTTTTTCGTTTTCACGATGTATTTGAGTCGACAATTGCTCTTGTTGAAGGTCCATTCGAACTCAAATAAACACCTCGAGTCGATATGAAGTCAACTTTTTTTCGTTTTCTCGATGTATTTGAGTGGACAATTGCTCTTCTTGAAGGTCCATTCGAACTCAAATAAACACCTCAAGTCGATATGAAGTCAACTTTTTTCGTTTTCTCGATGTATTTGAGTGGACAATTGCTCTTCTTGAAGGTCCATCCGAACTCAAATAAACACCTCGAGTCGATATGAAGTCAACTTTTTCTCCTTTTCACGATGTATTTGAGTCCACAATTGCTCTTCATGAAGGTCCATTCGAACTCAAATAAACACCTCGAATCGATATGAAGTCAACTTTTTTTCGTTTTCTCGATGTATTTGAGTCGACAATAATTGTTGTCGAACCAAAAAAAAAGTTGACTTCATATCGACTCGAGGTGTTTATTTGAGTTCGAGTGGACCTCCAACAAGAGCAATTGTCGACTCAAATACATCGAGAAAACGAAAAAAAGTTGACTTCATATCGACTCGAGGTTTTTATTTGAGTTCGAATGGACCTTCAAGAAGAGCAATAATTGCTGTCGACAATTATTGTCGACTCAAATACATCGAGAAAACGAAAAAAAGTAGACTTCATATCGACTCGAGGTGTTTATTTGTCGTTACATCTACATCCCGCTAGTGTACCTACCTCTCGGATTTCTGTAGGCCTATCATGATTGGATACAATAGTTCAACCCTAAAGTATGAGTACACTGTCTGACCGGTTTTGGTTAGCAACACAAACCATACTCAGGGTAAGTACATTACCTAAAGAGAAGTGGACTTATATAGAGTCCTTAAAAGTGATAGGTCAAAAAGGATTGGTTGCCACGTAGTGATAGTTGCCACTACTGACTTGCAAAGTGATGGGGAGGGGCTACAAAGTGAAAGGTATAATGGGTTTGGTTGCCCCCAACCAAAAGGAAACCGCTTCTGATTGGCTGTTTGGTGTATTGGTCTGTGTTGTGTTGGCGAGGGCAGCTAAGCTGTTATAAAAATTGAGGCAACAATGGAGCATAATTGGCTTGGAATACTTTGTTAACGTTCATGAATGTCATTAATAAATACAGAAAACCGGGTTGGACCAGAAACTGTCCCTTGAGGGACTCGAGGTGGAAAAAGGGATTCACTGTGTTTGTGCCCGACCCACTGGCTGCCACTGCTATTATGTAGATAATATCACTCGTAGGTAAGAACTTGTTATTACAGAGTATAAATAATAAGTGGGTGCCGCAAACCTAGTCGTCACACGTAAATTCTGAACCAGGAGACAGAAAAGTATTTCCCCTGGCGTAGGCTGTTGTATTCCACACTAAATAGGTAGGTGCACATTCTCGAACCAATGTTTAAGAGAAACATTGAACTGAGAAAGTCCACGGGGTTTCTCTCCTGTCTCAGACAATCCAAGAGGGGATGACGATAAATTTTTGAAAAGCTGGGGACATCCCAGGCAGTAGGTGACTTGTGGGCAAGACAGCGTATGTTTGCATTTATAAACTAATGAATAGAGATGGAGTTGGCACCTGGGCTGTGCCTCACTCAACTTCTTTTTCATTCCCTTTCCTAAGAATGTAATTTCCCGCAACGAGCCTCTCGGGACAAGTTCAATGCATCCCCTATTCTTCCTCATGTAAATTATGTCTTTTTTTCTAGAGTTACCTTGGGGCCTTAGGACGTAGGTATTTCTAAAAGAAGGGGGAGTAAGATCACATTTTAGCAAACAAATAAAGATTTTCTGCAGCCCCAGCGAGAAACTAAGCAAATTAATATGTACTAAGAACTTAGACTGAGTTGGAAAGAGTGAATTCGAAATTTGAAAAAAAAAAAAAAACTCTGCAAATTCTTGACACAACGGTTTATTATCTTGTTTGTGCAGATCAACCTTCTGTATAGACCACTAAATGGTAGATTATGAATTTTTCCATAAAAGAAGTACCCATCAACAGACATTCGAAATTACCTTCTTTTCGTAGCACGAAAAGTACCTCGAACAAAAACCATGTGATGTTCAAAACCCATTATAGGAGCCGATTTTTTCTCGAGAGATGGCATCGGGTCCTGAAGACCTCACTGAAAGCTCAGCTCACTGACAATTGGGTTGGCAAACTTCCATTAGTGCTTTTGGGACTCCGCTCGTACATTCTGCCTACATAACGCTACCCCGGCTGAAATAGTCTGTGGCAGCGGAATCCGCCTTCCATCAGATTTTCTGGACCCCTTTCAGGAGACAACTCCTCAGAATGTTTTTGTGGCCCAACTCAACACAGAAGGCAGCAACCAAAATTTTCGTGCATCGAGACCTGCAAACTGCTTCTCACATTTTCTTGCGGCACGACGCCAGTATACGACGGGCCATTTAAAGTGGAATCACGCAGCGCCAAAACATTCGACATCACAACGCCCAGAGGATCTAAAACGGTCTCAATTGATCGTTTCAAACCAGCCTACATCCTGAATGACAGTGAACTGAACTTGCCACTACCAGTACCAGTGCTACTACCACTACCACTACCAGTACAACCACCCCCTGATCAACCAAATCGTGGATCGCGTTGTTCGTTTCCCAGCGCGTTACATCTCTACCGTTTCCACTGGAAGGGGAGTATGTGGCAGTGATCAGTGATTACGTGTAAGACAACGACTACACGCTGTCGTTTTTTGTCCCCATGAGAACGTGATGTTGTCTCCCCGACAACATCACCCCCGCTAGAACTCCCCGTGATTACCCCTCTTCTTCCCTTCTAGTCACTCCTAGCGTCCCCCCTCACCGTCACTATTGCCTCGTACTCCCCCTCATTCATAAGTCGGTTGGTTGTTCATAAGGTCTCTGCTGTCTCTCGTGCAAAATGGCGGCTATGCTCTTGCTCTCTTCTCTGGGTTAGCAATTATTTTAAATAAATTGCATTTTGTTTTCTTCGGTTACATGACACATAAACTAGGTTCAAATATTGGATCTCGTCTGTAATCCTCAGCTTATCTGTTTGTTTATTTCAAATTCCTATAAATTACAAATTACATTTTTTATATTCTCAGAAATTTCCCGTTTTATCCAGTGCAAGTTGAGGCCCAATGGAGGGGAAGGGGTGGGGGGGGCTATAGCCCCCTTAGCCCCCCTAGATCCGCCACTGTAAGTTACGTGTTGCTGCACGATATGCATGCTGAATGCAGGAAGAATAGTATTAGTTTCACCTGACAGGTATTACACATTCTCCTCTCCATTACCAGGATTTTTTTTCTTCCGTTACCTAATCTTACCATTTTTGTCACCAATTCTAATACCGTATTTAGCATTTTTTCAATCGAATTTTCTTTTTTGTCGGCGAGTTTTGAAATAATTTGACAAATTTGTATTGGTTCTTGTTAGTGAGTTCTTCCCAGCGGATGCGATACCGACATTAGGGCCTGTTTTTTATGACAATTTTCGTCTAAATGCTCTCTTACTCCGCAATAATCACAAAAATTGTTTTCTGTGGATTATGTAAACAATCTACTGGGAAATGAGAAAAATCTCCGCAGAACATACAGGGGAACCTTGGTGCTGGTCGCGTTTGCATTTTTGTACTTTGTTGCTCGTCTTTTGGAACAAAAAATATGTCAAGTTAAAACTGTTCACGATAACAAAAACTCTGCAAATTCTTGACACAACGGTTTATTATCTTCTTTGTACAGATCACCCTTCTGTCTTGATCACTAGGTCTAAATGTCTAGATCCTAATTGTTAGATTAATTATTATTGTCAATTATCACTAATTATTAACAATTTTATCAAGTACCTAGTGAAAATTATTATAATTTATTGTTAGGTATTAATAATTCGTATGTATTTATTATTAATAATAATTATTATTATTTATGATTAATTAATACGATATAATTCTGGGGTTTTTAATACTACGTCGGTAATAATTTTTCTATAAAAGAAGTACCTACCAACAAACATTCGAAATTACCTTCATTTCCGTAGCACGAAACGCAACTCAGAACAACAAACTCGACATCTCTTAAGCCATTTGATGTTCCAAAGATCTTGTTAGTATGAAAATGGACCTGTATTTCAACAGTTTGATTCACGATCCTTTAGTGAGGCACAATCTTTGAGCCGACATTGTGGTCGAACAGCTGGTTGTACAAAGCTGCGGATGGTCTTAAAAAATTCTACGGAACAAACTCTATCGAAATATGAAATAAAAAACATACCGTTTTATATGAATTTTTCGAGATATGAAATTTTCAAAATTTCAAAATTCGTTTTGAACCCCTTCCCCTTGACCTAGGGTTATGAAAAGTTTCGAGGACCATTGTGGGGTTGGTCGAAACCCATAAAAAAAATTTCGTAATTTTAACTCAACGCTAACTGGGCAAAGTGGCGCGGACGGCGTACGGCGTACGGCGGACGGATGGATTTTGGTTTATTATCTTCGATAATGAACCATTGGAATCGCCCAAAGAAAAAATTTTTTTAACCCCCCCTCAAAATTTGTTGGTTTACGTTTCAAGATACGTAGATTCAGAAAATCGAATAAAAAAAAATCCGTCCGTCCGCCGTACGCCGTACGCCGTACGCCGTACGCCGTACGCCGTCCGCCGTACGCCGTCCGCCGTCCGCCGTCCGCGCCACTTTGCCCAGTTAGCGTTGAGCTAAAATTACGAAATTTGGTTTCTGGGTTTGGACCAGCCCCACAATGATCCTCGAAACTTTTCATAACCCTAGGTCAAGGGGAAGGGGTTCAAAACGAATTTTGAAATTTTGAAAATTCCATATCTCGAAAAATTCATATAGAACGATATGTTTTTTATTTCATATTTAGATAGAGCTTGTTCCGTAGAATTTTTTAAGACCATCCGCAGCTTTGTACGACCAGCCGTTCGTTCACAATGACGGCTCAAAGATTGTGCCTCACAACACGATCGTGACTCAAACTGTTGAAATACAGGTCCATTTTCATACTAACAAGCTCTTTGAAACATCATATGTCGAGTTTGTTGTTCTGAGGTGCGTTTCGTGCTACTGAAATGAAGGTAATTTCGAATGTTTGTTGGTAGGTACTTCTTTTATAGAAAAATTATTACCGACGTAGTATTAAAAACCCCAGAATTATATCGTATTAATTAATAATAATTAATAATAATTATTATAAATAATAAATACAAATTATTAATACCCAACAATGAATTATAATAATTTTCACTAGGTACTTGATAAAATTGTTAATAATTAGTGATAATTGATAATAATAATTAATCTAAAATTTAGGATCTAGACATTTAGACCTAGTGATCTAGACAGAAGGGTGATCTGTACAAAGAAGATAATGAACCGTTGTGTCAAGAATTTGCAGAGTTTTTTGGTTTATTATCTTCGATAATGAACCATTGGAATCGCCCAAAGAAAAAAATTTTTTTAACCCCCCCTCAAAATTTGTTGGTTTACGTTTCAAGATACGTAGATTCAGAAAATCGAATAAAAAAAAAATCCGTCCGTCCGCCGTACGCCGTCCGCGCCACTTTGCCCAGTTAGCGTTGAGCTAAAATTACGAAATTTGGTTTCTGGGTTTGGACCAGCCCCACAATGATCCTCGAAACTTTTCATAACCCTAGGTCAAGGGGAAGGGGTTCAAAACGAATTTTGAAATTTTGAAAATTCCATATCTCGAAAAATTCATATAGAACGATATGTTTTTTATTTCATATTTAGATAGAGCTTGTTCCGTAGAATTTTTTAAGACCATCCGCAGCTTTGTACGACCAGCCGTTCGTTCACAATGACGGCTCAAAGATTGTGCCTCACAACACGATCGTGACTCAAACTGTTGAAATACAGGTCCATTTTCATACTAACAAGCTCTTTGAAACATCATATGTCGAGTTTGTTGTTCTGAGGTGCGTTTCGTGCTACTGAAATGAAGGTAATTTCGAATGTTTGTTGGTAGGTACTTCTTTTATAGAAAAATTATTACCGACGTAGTATTAAAAACCCCAGAATTATATCGTATTAATTAATAATAATTAATAATAATTATTATAAATAATAAATACAAATTATTAATACCCAACAATGAATTATAATAATTTTCACTAGGTACTTGATAAAATTGTTAATAATTAGTGATAATTGATAATAATAATTAATCTAAAATTTAGGATCTAGACATTTAGACCTAGTGATCTAGACAGAAGGGTGATCTGTACAAAGAAGATAATGAACCGTTGTGTCAAGAATTTGCAGAGTTTTTTGGTTTATTATCTTCGATAATGAACCATTGGAATCGCCCAAAGAAAAAAAAATTTTAACCCCCCCCTCAAAATTTGTTGGTTTACGTT
>OY986055.1:1367264-1495233 GCA_963920205.1 Stenodema calcarata
ACCTGCAGCATGTGGGAAATTGAGGACTGTAGCTGGGTCCACGATTCCAGTGTTGGGCCAAGTCCGAGTTTATATTGGCTTTGGGAAGAGAAAATGGGCCCATGACTGTTTAGTTGCAGAAATAAGTGAAACTTGTATCCTCGGAGTCGATTTTCTTGCCAAGAATGACTGCTGCATTGACTTCCGTGAGAGGTCCTTCAGGTGTGGGGATGAGATTGTGGAATACCGAGGGGCACAAAATTCAGTAAGGTTTTGCCAAGACTTGCCACAGAGCGTCTCTGCACATTGTTCAAGTATTCCAAGCTTTCTCCAGCCCCTCTGTGACGAGCCAGCAAGCCGGTTTTGCCCATCCGACCTCGAGCTGTTCAAGCTGGTGTTGGCTAGGAATACAGACGTATTTGCTTCTGGAACACAAGACTTGAGTAAGAGCTTGGTAGAGCCACACACAATCAATGTAAGAGGACATTCCCCAATTAAGCAACATCCACGGCGAACGAGTCCCACACAAAACCAGGTTATCCTTAACGAGGTAAAAAAAATGCTCGAACAAGGGGTCATTGTTGAATCAAAGAGTCCCTGGGCTAGCCCGGTGGTGATGGTCAGGAAGAAAACAGGGGATTGGAGGTTCTGTGTAGATTATCGCAAGATCAATGATATCACCGTGAAGGACGCTCACCCACTGCCTCACATACAGGACACACTACACTCTTTGGAAGGAAGCCGGTGGTTCTCCACCTTAGACATGCAGTCCGGTTATTGGCAGATACCGTTGCACCCAGACGCACAAGCGAAATCTGCATTCTGTACGCACTATGGCCTCTGGCAATTCACTGTCATGCCGTTTGGCCTCACCAATGCTCCAGCAACATTTCAGCGGGTGATGCGACAACTGTTGCAACCATTGATTACCCGAGGTGTTGTGAAAGTCTACATTGATGATGTGCTGGTCCATACTCGAACGTTTCAAGAACATTTAACGTGTTTGGAGGAGGTTTTTGGCATTTTACGTAAGGCTCGTATGAAGTTGAATGCCAAGAAGTGCACGTTCCTGAAGGAGGCAGCTACCTACCTAGGGCATCTTGTAACAAGAGAGGGCATTCACACAGACCCAAAGAAAGTAGAAGCTGTTGTAAAGTGGCCCACGCCAGCGTCTGCAAAGGAGCTAAGAGCCTTCCTGGGGCTTTGCTCTTACTACAGGCAGTTCATTCCTCACATGGCAATGCTGATGAAACCATTGTATGCAGCCGAAAATCAGAAAGGAGAGTTTCAATGGACAGAGGAGTGTGATAACAGATTTAGCGAGCTTAAAAGGCATCTCCAGTCAGCTCCTGTTCTAGGACATGTGAAACCAGAACTTCCTTTCATTATCGATGCTGATGCCAGTGACGTAGCTATTGGGGCCGTTTTATCTCAGGAACAAGAGGGGCAGGAGAAGGTGATTGCCTACTTCAGCAAATGCCTGTCTCGCTCAGAAAGGAACTACTGCGCTACTCGCAAAGAGCTTCTCAGCGTAGTGCAGGCTTGCCGAGTTTTTGGGCCATATGGCATAGATAATGGCAAATTACGCATCAGAACGGACCATTCCTCTCTGCAGTGGCTGATGGGTTTCAAGATCCTGGATGGACAAATGGCACGGTGGATGGAGCAAATCAGCCCATACAAGCCCACTATAGAGTATAGGCCTGGCCGGGCACATGTAAATGCGGATGCTCTGTCTCGAAGACCATGCTCAGGAACTGGCTGCAGATATTGTGACCGTCGAGAGTTGCAGGAACAGCAAGAGTTAGAGGAAAAAGTGTATGCTGTAGCAACTAGTAGCTATGACCCAGCAGAACTTGAACTACAGCAGCGGGGGGACAACCATCTTCAACCAGTGCTACAGTGGTTAGAAAAGTCGGTACGTCCACCTTGGGGAGAAGTGTCTGGGGAAAGTTCAGAGACAAAAGCCTATTGGGCTCTATTTGGTTCGCTAAAGCTTATAGGAAACATCATTTGCCGGGTATGGGAAAGCCCAGATGGAAAAGTAAGGCAGGAACAGGTCATCCTCCCACACAGCTTGAGGAAAGAAGCCTTTGATCAAGCCCATGGGCCTGCTCATGTGGGAGAAAAGAGGACTTTGGAACAACTCCGACAAACTGTGTATTGGGTTGGAATGCACAGGGATGTTCGAGATTGGTGTAAAGGGTGTGTGACATGTGGGAAACGACGTGGTGGGGGACGTAGAGTACGAGCTCCACTTCAAACCTACCGAGTAGGGTCTCCTTTTCAACGTGTAGCGGTAGACATTCTAGGGCCCCTACCAAGGACAGATCGTGACAAGAAGTATATCCTCACCGTGGTGGATTATTTCACAAAGTGGCCTGAAGCCATTCCCCTGCCCGATCAAAAAGCAGAGACCATTGCAACAGCTCTCTTTGAACATGTGGTGTCGCGGTTTGGTGTTCCCCGAGAATTGCACTCAGACCAAGGGACAAACTTTGAATCTGAGCTATTCAAAGCCACAATGGAGCAACTGGGCAGCACAAAAACAAGAACCACACCCCTAAGACCACAGAGTGATGGGCAAGTGGAACGGCTGAACCGGACTTTGTACGACTGGCTTGCTAAGATGGTAGAGGACCATCAGCGTGACTGGGATCTCCAGCTCCCAGCAGCTCTTTTGGCATACCGAGCCTCAGTGCACGCAGCAACCGGGTACACTCCTGCATACATGATGTTCGGCAGGGAGCTCACCCTACCCCTTCAACTGTTATTTGGTCAAGCCCCCGGGGAACAGGTAGCCGAGAACTATGCCATGGAATTGCGTGCGCGGTTGGAGGATGCCCATCAAAAAGCACGAAACACCCTGCGCGTAAAAGTGGAGGATATGAAACGCCGCTATGATCGGGGGACTATGATGCGTACATTCAATGCTGGGGACCTCGTATGGCTGCATAATCCTCGCCGGGTGAGAGGGAAAAGCCCGAAGCTCATGTGCCCCTGGGAAGGTCCCTTTGAAGTACTAAAGAAGCTCAATGACGTTGTCTACAGGATCAAGAATACCCGAGGAGGTTTGAAGGTGGTCCACGTAGACAGACTGGCACCTTATCCAAAGAAGAAGGTGCTTTCAGAGAGGGGAGAAGTGTTGAGCGACTCCAGTCGCTCATAACTACCCAAAACATAAGGATTGGTTTTAGTTTCAAAAAGAGTTGTTGTTGTGATTGAGAAAAAGAGACGAACATTTTGAGAATTTAGAGTTCTGAAACTTAGCTTAAATAAAGTGTTAAAATAAAGCGATTGTCAGGAAATCGGTCTCGTCTTACAATATAATATATAGGTGTAAGTCCAGTTTATTCACAATAGACAAGAAAACGCGGGCATCACCCAATCTAGCCACAGGCGCAAGTATTTCTGAAACAAGATATTCGTTAGTATCAGCAAAACCTTTGATTACCAGACGACTTTTGTACTTGATGGAGCCTTCAGATTCAAGTTTCCTTTTATGAACCCATCGAGATTTTATAATTTTGGTTCGAGGGGGAAGAGCTGATCTGGGTACAAGTTCCCAAGTATTCATCTCCTCCAACGAGTCAAGTTCATCAAGTATAGCCTCTTCCCAAAGTTATATAATATTATTAATTTAAAATTAATTTATTATATATACTATACACATATTATACTTTATATAATTATAATAATATAAGATATTATTATATACCAAGTTATAAATAAGTATAAGCTATATATTATATAGCTATAATTAGTATATTATATACCAAGTTATAAATAAGTATAAGCTATATATTATATAGCTTATACTTATTTATAACTTGGTATATAATAATATCTTATATTATTATAATTATATAAAGTATAATATGTGTATAGTATATATAATAAATTAATTTTAAATTAATAATATTATATAACTTTGGGAAGAGGCTATACTTGATGAACTTGACTCGTTGGAGGAGATGAATACTTGGGAACTTGTACCCAGATCAGCTCTTCCCCCTCGAACCAAAATTATAAAATCTCGATGGGTTCATAAAAGGAAACTTGAATCTGAAGGCTCCATCAAGTACAAAAGTCGTCTGGTAATCAAAGGTTTTGCTGATACTAACGAATATCTTGTTTCAGAAATACTTGCGCCTGTGGCTAGATTGGGTGATGCCCGCGTTTTCTTGTCTATTGTGAATAAACTGGACTTACACCTATATCAACTTGATGTAACCACTGCATTTCTGCATGGAAATTTGGAAAAACCTGTACATATGTACATTCCTGATGGCTTGATTGAACTGAAAGACTACCCACTAACCTTGAAGGATTCGCATGTGTGTTGTCTTAAAAGGTCCTTGTAAGGATTAAAGGTTTCTCCGAACTTGTGGTATAAAAAGTTCAGCAGTATTCTTCTTGCCATGGGTTTTGAAATTTACCCTTTCCAAACTTGCATCTTCAAGTGGCAAGACGGTACAAAATACGCGCTGATTATTATATATGTTGATGACTGACTCCTAGCTTCAAACGATGACAGGAAAGCCTTGGAAGTCATCAAACAGCTGAAGCTAGAGGTTAAAATCAAAATCCTTGGAACACCTTCAAAATTCTTGGGATTTGAAATCAAGAGAAATAAGTCTAAAAGGCTGATGTTCCTTCATCAAAAGTCCGCCATTAAAAACTTGTTAGACAAATTTCTCTCCCCAGAGGAAAAGGTTTCCTTGACTCTAATGCCTGCAACAGAGTGTACGTTAACTGCACAGCTGAGATCGACTGAGGATTTTGAATCATCTCCGGATGTCCCTTATCGAGAAGTAATTGGCTCTCTCTTGTATATTCAAAATTGTACGAGACCCGATATTTCTTTTGCAGTCGATTTCATGAGCAGGAAACAAATTGGGTATACACTCTCTGACTGGAAGTGTGTTCTGCGAATACTGCGGTATCTCAAGGGAACTTTGGATTTCGGAATTTTGTTTTCAGGCAAAACTGAAGACTTGGTTGCCTATTCCGATTCCTCCCTGGGTACTAGCTCTCTGAATGGTCGATCAACCACAGGGTTTTCAATCAAGTCCTTTGGCGACTTGGTGTCTTGGAAATCAAAAAAAAGGCAAACTCATGTGGCATTATCGGTCTGTGAAGCGGAATACATTGCCATGTCTGAAGCATGTAAGGAGCTTACAAGTATTCGAAGCTTGTGTAAGTTCCTTATTGGATTAGATATGCTTCCCATCTTGAAATGCGACTGTGCTCCTGCAATTTCTGTTGCAATGACAAATGACTCTCGTACCTTGAAACACATAGTCAAATTGTCCATGCATTTCGTTCATGAAATGTTCAAAAATGGAAATGTTTCTATACTTTGGGTGTCTACCAATGAACAGATAGCGGACACTTTCACCAAGGCACTGCCTTTTGATAAATTTGTGTACTTTCGGAATCTCTTGTTGACCAACTTTAATACTCTCTTGTAACTTCCCCCAGGAAATGAAGAGTCTTGGAGTTGAATACCGGAACTTCGCACTCGCTATCCTCCTGAATCATCGGCCTGCATCATCTTGACTCCGTGAAACATCGTGTCGCGTTCTAGATCACTTGTCTTGACGTTGTTATCCAGTATAGAAATTGATCCAAATTATCTTGCTTCACGTAACATCTCTTGCTGTACGTTATAATCTAACGTATTATGTTTTCTTGATTTAACTTTGTTTTCTCTCACTCCTCGCATTTAATTGAATTGTATCTTGTTTTCCATTCAACTTTCTTTTGCTTCAAATTGAACTGTAAAGATCATGTATCTTGGTTTAATTCAATCCTCTTGACATGTTACCAATGCTGGATTTTAAGCTACTATGATAGGGTCTCTTGTGTCAACCTTTCGTGTTTGAATTCCGGCTCCTCCAGCCATAATCTTGTAATTCTTACATAGTAGTTATACTCTCTTCAGTCTTATCTTTGAATAGGAGGGAGTGTTGGAAATGGATATTCAAAATAAGACTCCATGGACCGTCTCATGGATCATATATATTTGTTGTATTGGTGACACTGTTTCTGGACTCCCGGTGGGGGGCCTTGTCTTCGCTGAAGTCCCCTCTCTCGCTCCTTCACTTGCTGTTCTGAGCTTCGAAGAGTTACTTGAAACGCGTACGCCATTGTAAATCTCTTTGTCTATAAAACCAAGTTTAAATATAGTGCTTACTTGTTCCAAAACGTGTGTACTCTCTGACTTCACCATATCAGGTAGTGTACATTGAGTATCAACGTAAAACGGTGAGTAATCCTCATAATTCATGTAAGTCTATAGAAAGACTCTTTGTTTCTATATCATTGAAACCAATATTCGGATACCGTTCTATATGAATTTTTCGAGATATGAGATTTTCAAATTTTCAAAATTCGTTTTGAACCCCTTCCCCTTGACCTAGGGTTATGAAAAGTTTCGAGGATCATTGTGGGGCTGGTCCAAACCCAGAAACCGAATTTCGTAATTTTAACTCAACGCTAACTGGGCAAAGTGGCGCGGACGGCGGACGGCGTACGGCGTACGGGGGACGGCGTACGGCGTACGGCGGACGGACGGATTTTTTTTTATTCGATTTTCTGAATCTACGTGTCTTGAAACGTAAACCAACAAATTTTGAGGGGGGGTTAAAAAAAAATTTTCTTTGGGCGATTCCAATGGTTCATTATCGAAGATAATAAACCAAAAAGTAAAGGGTGGGTATGCACTTACCCCGTTTTATCGGTGCAAGTGCATAATACAGGATTTTCACCTAATTTCTTTAAAACCATAGGTACTGATATTGATTCCTGAAGAATTGCATATTGGGTAGTGTTGAAGAGGTGTTCTAGGAGAACAGAATCCAAAAAAAATCATATCTCTAACATACTCGTAATAGACTATGTTTTGCATCCACCCAAAGTCAAACTTATGAAATTCTAGTGTGCACTTACCCCGACTTACCTTACATAGGTCATCAAAAATTTCGTCAATTGTTGGTATCTGATACTTGTCGTCTAGGATCTGATCATTCAGATCTAAACAAAGTCTTAAGGATTGATCGTTTTTTCAACAATTACCTACTAGCGGAAGTTGCCATTCCGTTGGTTCATCTTTCTTAGAAATTATTTCAGCTTTTTCCATCCTATCTAGGCTAGATTTTAGACGCTGTTGTAAGTGCTTAGGCACATGACGAGGGGGGTAAGTAACAGGAATAGCACCTTCTTTGAGGTGAATTTTATATGGACTACCTGGAAATTTGCCTAATCCAGAAAATACCTACATCTTTATATTGTTATAATACCTCGTCCTCACTGTTGAATTGTTAATGCATCTTATTGTTATTATTTATACTCGCAGCGTTATTAACTGAATCTGTTGACGCGGACAAGTGAGGAGGAAGAAGCGGCAATAGAATTTGAGCATTCAGTGATTAATTTATGAAATAAATGTAAATCGTTACCTGCGATATCTCGAAATAGATGTAAACGAACGTTTCACGTTGGTTTGTCAGAGGTATATTATTCTTGTAATGAACACAGAGAAGCAAAGCACAGATAAGAATCAAGAATTCAAGAGGACTAGTTTTTAGGAAGTCTAGAACGCAAGTGAAGTACGAAACAGTGAAACATGTGACATTTGATAAAACAAAAGCATAATACAGACATGGGGTTAAATGTTACTGGAGACGAGTATATTGGTCCTATTTGGAAATCTACTATTTGACACTCCCTCCTTTACAAATAGGCAACAGGTGAGTCGAGAATCAGAACTGTTTTTTTTTTTCCTTTCCCGGCCATGACAAGGTTAGTCAAGGCTAAATCAAGACATGATATTCATATAGGCATAGTCCAGTGTTACATGTTTCTAATTCTTAGCACGCGTTAAGAAATGGTGATATAAAATATATTCTTTATATCCGACACTTCAGACGGTTGCAAAACGAGAAGAGAAACAAACAAAACAAAAAAAACGCACTGAGGCTTCATTTGAAGGACTTCAGAAATTTCCGCTGACCGTACTGGGGTTCAGGACCAGAAGCATCGCTGTAGGCCTACTAACAGAAATAGCTAACGGCCTTCTAAGAGGCAAATTTAGCTTCAAATACAGCGAACTATCAATAATAGATAGGTCCCAACAGATATCAGACATATAAAGGTAACCAAGTGTAAAACGACAGTATTCACGTAGATAGATAGGCGCAGTGAATCACGTAGGTAGATACAGTGACGAGTCATTGAACGGTCATGTATAGTTCCAAGGTTCCTTGTCACCTATCAACAATTCAAGAGAAAAGGGCATCAGAAGGGCACATGACAATATTTCGAAAAGCAATAAATTTGTCACGCGGCAAGGCCTTTGTGAACGTGTCTGCCAGTTGGTTATTTGTAGATGTCCACTCAATATGCACATCCCCAGACTTGTAGAGTTCGTGGACATAATGCATACAGAGTTTCACCAAGTGTTTTAATGTCTTGGAGTCGTTGGTCATTGCAACACTAATGGCTGGGGCACAGTCACATCGCAATGTCGGAAGCATATCTATATTGATCAAGAATTTACATAGGCTACGAACGCTAACTAGCTCTTTACATGAGTCCGACATGGCTATGTACTCCGCCTCACAAGTACTGAGAGAAACATGACTTTGTTTTTTTGATTTCCATGACACCACATCTCCAAGGCACGTTATAAGGTAACCAGTTGTCGATTTCCCATTTAAATCACTAGTGCCCAAAGATGCATCAGTGTAAGCGAGAATATTTTCGGCTTGCCCTGTGAACACAATTCCAAAATTCAAAGTACCTTTTAGGTATTTAAGAATCTTAATTACACATTTCCAATCAGCTAATGTGTAGCCAATTTGCTTCCTGCTTAGGAAATTTACACTGAATGAGATATCCGGGCGAGTCCCATTTTGGATATAAAGGAGAGATCCAATAACTTCTCTGAAGGGAACATTTGGAGATGGTCCGGAAATGCCAGACTCTTGAAGTTGGGCATTCAAAGTACAAGAGGTAGGCATCATTGGTGTTTCTGCGATATTCTCTTCAGGATCAAGATATTTATCTATCAAGTTTTCAATCATAGGCCTCTGGTGTAGGAATATCAATTTGTGATTCTCATCCCTTTCAATTTCAAAACCCAGGAACCTTTTGGGGGCGCCAAGGTTCTTAGTTCGAATTTCCTTTTGGAGGCCCTCAATGATTTCCAAGGCTTTGTGATTATCATTAGAAGCCAGAAGGCAATCATCAACATAAATAATTAAGATCACATAAACTTTACCTCCTTCCCATTTAAAGATACATGATTGAAAAGGGTAGGTAACAAAACCAAGACTTGTCAGGATTCTGCTAAATTTACGATACCAAAGATTCGGGCTTACTTTTAGCCCGTAAAGAGAACGCTTGAGTTTGCAAACAAGGGGTTCATCTATTGTAGGAATAGTACCAGTAAGCTCCAACCCTTCAGGCACATGCATGTAGACGGGTTTTTCCAGATCCCCATGCAGGAAAGCGGTGGTAACATCAAGTTGGTGAAGGGTGAGACCTAGCTTATTCACCACGGATAGAAACACACGAACATCTACAAGGCGGGCTACTGGAGCAAATATTTCAGAAATGAGGTACTTATTTGTATCTGCGTATCCCTTAATAACAAGGCGGCTTTTGTATCTAAGCGAACCATCTGATTCAATCTTCCGCTTATGTATCCACCGAGACTTGATAACTTTACTGTTTGGCGGAAGACTGGATTTGGGTAAAAGATCCCAGGTGCCCATTTCCTGGAGCGACTGAAGTTCGCTTCGGATCGCACTCTCCCAAAACTCACTTTCGGGGGACTCCAAGGTCTCCTGATAAGTAAGGGGCTCAACATATTCTGAATGGGCATCACGCTGTAAGACAGCAACATCATGACAGAAATCTTCCGTCGATTCAGGTAGATCATTTTCACCATCCAAATTCAGAATATCACACAGGGGCTTAGGATAATCCTTGACCCTGTCCCCGTAAACAATTGTCTCTATAAACTTGACGTCACACGAATTCACTAAGGTCCTATGCTGTTCATTGAACAGTACAATCCCAGTTTCGGTGCACTCAAGCAAATATATATCGGGTGTAGTCACATACAAATATTACGATATACATGTCCCCAGACCCGAAGTTGGCAGGACTTATTTTTCCCATAATGTCGGAATGAAGCATTGCAAAGGGCTTATCGGACCTATGTCTGGTAGAGGAGTGTGACTTTCTTTTTGTATTTGCCTCATGACAGTATTCGCAACTCAGGATTCGATCCGTAAACCTGACATGCTTCAACTCTGGCAAGAAACGCCTAGCAGCATTGAGATAATCCAGCGAGGCATGATTCAGGCGCAGATGCCAAAGGACGTCCAGCATCGGTATTGAAGGAAACTCCTTTTCAAGCTTTAACTGATCGAACCTTGCAATGGCGGATTCAGTAGGCTTGGAGGGGTTTTGCTGTGGGGAAGTTATTTTTTTTGGGCTTGATATAGTCAATGGAATTGAATTTAGGGACTTAATTTTTAGTACTTGAGTTAGAGATGTTGATTCTGAAGGAGTTAAGTCGGTCTGTGAACTAGGACGGACATTTTCCCCTGATTTCCTCCCTCCCAGGTGGGCAACGTGTGACAACTGCGCACTAGTGAAGGCTTGGGAGCTCCCTCCGACCCTAACACCCTCTGAGGAACTACCAGTGCATGCTTTGAAATTTCCTGACCTGAGACTATCACCTGAATCTTGACACAAGTTGCCAAGCTGATAAATCAAAAGGGGATCCACTTGGATCTGACGACGCAAGCGCGCAATTTTAGGGGGTTTGGTAAGTCCCTCATCGGGTGCAACTAAGGGGAGGTCCACCCACCAAAGATTGTTTCTGAAAAATCCTGTTTTCAAAACCCGACCAGTAGCAGGGTGAACAAATTCAACTGAGAGGCCTACTTGGGTTAATTTTCGAACAGAAAACAGATTAGAGGACAAATGTGGGTTATAAAACACATTGTTGAGTGTAGATGTCATATTATTGTTTTGAAAGGTTATTTCTCCACAATGACTTACTGAAATATCTGCTGAATCGGCACCATTTGCACATTTAAAAATCCTTGTTTTGGGCAGGGGCCGAAAGTTCGTCAGTATTTCCTTGATATTTGTCAGGTGTTCGGTACATCCAGTATCTACAATTGCTGTAAAAGAGCTTGGATTATCAGACAAGTGAAGGGCATTACCTGAGTGGGAGCGTTCGCTGACATAGTTGACAGACGAGAGTGATTCCAAGCACTTCTGTTCATCCGTTCCCATCACCACCCAGACATCGTCGGTGTCACTGACATTTGTGGAGCCAGCAATTGTGAAGACAGAGTTGGGGTTTTGTGAGAATTCCTCGGCCAAGTGACGGGCTTGACCCAGAGGGAGTCTGAAAAGCTTCGGCTCATCGGCGTTAGCAGGGACTAGTGGTTTAGGTCGAGACGAATTATTAAAAGTGGCTTGGCTGGAGGATTTATTTTGTGGTGTCAATTTCGAAAAATGGTTATGGCGGGCAGAGGAGCGTCCAGAACGAGCGCCCTGGCGGCGGCACTGGTCTAAGGTGTGTGTTCCCCCACACGCAAAACACAATTTATTGGCCCTGAAGCAGGAGTCCCGGGTATGGCCCTTCTTTTTGCAGTACGCACAGAAGGCATTAGTAGCTGTGGTTTTTGAGTTTGAACGACCTTTGAATTTAGAGGGAGGTGTGTTGGGGGGTTTTCCAGGTGTGCTGGAAGAACGACCACGCTGTCCACCGCCTCTACCTCGAGTGGACGCCACCTTATTCCTATAGAACATCATACTAGAGCCCTGAGCAGATTGATCGGCTCGGAGCTGTTCGTCAGTAAGAAGTTCTTTCAATTCTGAAAGCGAGAACCTCCAACTCAGATGCCGTAAATTCTGACGGAGGACGCACATTGGGATCCACCACAAATGAGCACTCCATCGACTCGATCTGACTCAAGATGCCACGTCTCCAGTATTCAAAATTTGACTCAACGTCGAGTTTTGCGTCCAGAGGACGAAAACGTACGCTGTCCACCTTACGGGCTCTATAAGTGTCCATAGGACGAGATAGAGAACCGAGAAGTGTGGAGTTATCTATTTGAGCATCTGGGGCAGATGGCACCTGAGCAGTCGATCCAACGGAGGGCGCATTCTGCGGACCGCAATCTACGTTCATATTCAAAGAAGGGGACAGTATTCCGGGATTCAAACTTAACGGTGAGGGATTCTGGTGAGGAACGCTCACTGGCCTATTAAGAACTTGAGTCTGGCCTTGTTTTAGGGCCTGCAGTTCATCAATCCGTTGGGACAAACCGGCAACAGTTGTATTAATGCAATTGGCCAGATGGCCAACGGACGTTTCCATCCGGTTCGAAAACTCCGTAAGGAAACGGGTTAATACCTCATTTGATGAGCAGGCGGCTTGCACTCGAAGGGCATTCTCAGGTTCTCTATTGGGAACTTCACCCATCTCTTCATCGAGTGAGTCAAGGGATTCAGTTCGACGGAGGGTTGAGTCGTCTACTCCAAAGTCCATAGTCTCGGTGTTTTCCTTTCCACGCAAAATGTCTTTTCCAGACTCTTCGGACATTTTTGGCAACGTCAAGAATAAAATCTGAAACTACGAACAGACATCAGAGACTGATACACAGATGCAAAAGCACATAATCATGATCATGTGGGCATGATTGGTGTAAAATGCCGGCCTATTTCAATTGAAAAATAACTAGTAACATTATTATTTTTTTTTTCCTTTTTGTAATCATGCATCAGGCAATTTGTTGACTTGCGTTCCTTCTAATTCCTTCTGTTGTAGGTGGCAAGATCAAAATTTCCTTTTTGGTCCTCATTTATTACGCTTTTGTGGTTCTGTGCTCGGCTGGTACCAGTTGGTCGAGTCAAACCTTGCTATATTTGTTCAAAGAATGAAAATAAACAAGCTGCTGGTATTTACCAGGGCTGAGTGTTAATATAGGCACATAAATCAATACCTACTAGATTATTCATAATTGCTGGCTTGCTTCCGCTACTGATGCAGAGGGGTTGCACTACCCGATTCGTCACTTTCCGATTTGCGAATAGTCGGCCCCGTAAATTTGTTTACTCGAGTCGACACCCTTTCTCTGATCAAATAAAAAGAATTGGAGTAAACCTCCCTAAGTTATTACAGAAACAAAAACTTGCGTTCTAGGGTTGAGAGAGCCGGAAGTATATACACAAATGGGTACTCAGAGAACATGCACATGAGCGCAGGTACTCGAATTTTACGGGTATTGTCGCTCGGTCCCACAAGAGATCAATTGAACGTATTTGCGCGAGGAACGAATTTCAGTGATGAAGTATTTCGGTTCTGCATTTGCGCTCTGGAGCCATATTTTATGGTCCGATCAATAAGGTATTCTAAAGAAATCATAATGAGCCTCATTTAGAGTCCCCAGAGAGTCGTAGCCCAGATTCAAAAACGCTCTCATAGTCAGTACCGGCCGCAGCATCTCGGGGTATTTTACCCGGAAGATCTGAAAGGATGTCCTAGCGCAGGGTGTGAGTCAGAATGTGCACATCGTCCTTACGCCAAAATTGGTTTTGTGTGCACTGCCAAGGACGATCTTACCCCACTTCGGACTTGTGACAGGAACCAGAGACACATAATGTGTAACTATGTCACCTCAGTACTTGTTCGCAAAAGGTCGCGGCGTGGGCTGCCGCAGGACCAATCACTTCCGGAGGAATCGTAATACTTAATTAATTTTCATCAGGTGCCTATTTGCCATGAATCAGCTAAATTATGTTCTTTTGGTGCCCCATAAAAATTTGGTATAAAAATTTCAGCAGAAGTGTTTCAGAAAAGAAATGTTGAAATTTCAGGAGTCAAAATATACATAGACGATATAATTTGTGCCGGATCTACTAAAGCAGAACATGATGCAATTGTAACACAGGTACTTGAGAAGGCGAGGGAAGCAAATATAATATTTAATAGCTATCACTAAATTTAAATTCCGACAGACAGAAATTAAAATATTGGGCCACATCGTTTCTAAAAATGATCTCATCTGACATCCCACTACAACCCTGGTCTAAAATCGGAATGGACATTTTGGAATTTAAAGGGAAATCCTACTTGGTAGCGATAGACAAACTACTCATTAAAGAACAATTAATTTTCTGTCGTTCGGGGAGAGGTACCTAGGGGACTTTACGAACTATTCTTATACCTACCTAAATATACATACAAAATTTGCGTACTTTAAATATTAATAATAATCAATCTACCATTGATTGATCTAGATGTCTGTGTGCGCTGCGTGTCAAGCAATGACATTTTCATGTCGAGGTTAGAGACTCTCACAAGGGTATCTCCGTGTTTTTTTTTTTTTTTTGTTTTTTTTACGGGCGACCACATTTTGATGCTTATTTACTGAACGGAAAGATTTAAGTCTAGTAGGTATCTTTCATTTACTATGAGAGGGCTCATGTCAAGGACTTCGGTTGTAATGGAATTAGACCCGTGAATCCTCCCCGAAGGATGTTTGGTGCAATTCCCGACCGAGGAAACCTACTGCATACGCCCCAGTCTTAAATCTTCCTTTCGCTTGAGCCCCAAGAAGGAAGAACGAGAGGGAGGAAGGCGAAAAAAAAGAAGAAAAAGATTATCAAGAAGATGGCCTCCGCCGGGAAGAAGAATAAGGAGGTGCGAAGGTGAGTATAGTAAAAGGACAAAAGGACACATAAATAAGGAGCGGTGATCTCGGTACCTAATGTGACTCGTGATCCCCTGGTCTGAGGTAGAAGATCCAGCCATTCCGCACCCACACATGGGATTTATCTAAGCTCACCCTTCGCCCCTTCCACCCAATAAATTGTACACCTCACGGGCCTTGCTTTTCTCCTTCCCCTTCACTCTGACCTGAATCACCTGCTTCCTCCAGGCGCCTGTGTCCTTCTTTCTCTAGACTCATTCCTTTTTGTTCAATCCGACACAAATTACTGCTCTATGGTGACATCATATATGATGAATGATTCATGAATATATTCATGTATCAAGATGATTCAATTACATCTTTGATGAGATGGAATACATCCAATTTCTGTACCATTTTGCAAAACTGTATCCACCCAAACCCACGAATTATCTTTTCCATCGATGCCGCTCAATTTTATTTCATAATAAAATATTTAATATGTTCATGTGATCTTGATGAGACCATAAGATCCATATCGTTTTTATTTATCGGAAAAGAATAGAACATGCTCAGATGGTTGGAACATTAAACATTAGAAAATATTATTTTCTTATTTTTCATCTTTTTCATTACTCAGTCATTAACCCTCCGAATAAGGGGTGAAAAAAATTACATCAAGTAATCCTTAATTTCCTTAATACAATCCTTAACTTCTGTTATTGAATGCATCATTTTCCTAAACAAAATTATTGGGATTATTCGGATTTACGAAGTAGTTACTTGATCAATGCAATAAATGAGTGCATTGAATAAAGGGCAGCAAGTTCAATACATTTTTAGATATTTTAAAACTAAATTCATTGAAAATTTGCTATTGAATTACAAAAAAAACTTGAGTAAAAAACTCTGCAAATTCTTGGCACAACGGTTTATTATCTTCTTTGAGCAGATCACCCTAATCTAATTAACGAAATGATAGATGAAACTCTAGCTCATCATCCAAATTTAATAAAACAATAGGTACCTACCTAGTGTTTAAACAATTTACAGACAAGAAACCTAGTGAATATTGCATTGTCATCCATCCTCAACCTTGTCTCCCTTTCCTTGTCCAAGTGCACTAAGCTGGCTTTTTTCCATCGCTAAGAGGCATGAATTAAACATCCGCAGTAGCAGATGAGGGCAGACTTCTGTGGCTATTTTGAGTACTTCTGAGGGTATACCGTCTGGTCTTGGCGCTTTTCGGTTTTTCAGAGATCCAATAGCTTTTTTCAGCTCTTCTTTAGAGGATAAGGGTCCTGGTACGCATGTTCGTCTGAGATTACAGTTCCTAGGATTGGTGGCCGGGAACAGCTCACTGACAATTGGCCCCAGTTCCTCTTCGTCGATCAAGCAGGCCCTACCGGAAGCTGGCAGTTTTCCTGTCAGCTTCCTTGTATCCCTGACCTCGGGGGTCTTCATCCATTTCCCTTACAAGTGTTTTCCAGCGGTCAGCTTTATTGCACGAAGGAGCCTTCTTCTGGCCTCCGCGTATTCGTTCTGTATTTGGTGCTGGTTTTCCCGGTCTCTGGCTCTCCGGGCTGATGACACATTGAGTCTTCTGAGTTGGGTTATCTCTTCGTTCCACCAATAAATAGGAGTCTAATCCACTGTTGGACTTCTTCCATGAGGATCGCCATAGTCTCCCTGACTAACGATTCAGCATGCCTGCAGCATTCTGCTGCCTTGAATTTAGCAGGTCTCCATCCTGCAGATAACATTATGGTTGGTAGATGTGTTACACTTATCTGACACTCCCGATAGTAGACACGATATTGTGAAGGTCTACGGTTATCGTTGTCACTTCAATTCTTGTTTTCCCTCTCTCTCTTTCTCTCAGGAAGCAAGTGGATTTAACTCACCTCAATTTGAAACGGTCTCAACACTGGAAGCTTCGAAAGAAAAGACGAGAGGAAAAGCTCAAGGAAAGGCAGGAATGTTGATATACAAGGGCTACGTGCATTAAGGGAGCCATCCCGGGTAAATGTTTAAAGAGTTTTCATCGGAGAAAAAAAGGGGTCCCCCCTCCCCCCACCCCACCGGTATCACGTAACCTTAAGCCGGACAGGGGGCTTAAACCCGGCTATCAGAGATCGTAGGTTTGTATTCAAAGTCAGTTCTTCACCGCTCGCTGGCATCTTACACAGTATCTCCGAACGACAGGGAAAGCATGCCAAGTGGTTGCTTCCTCTACCGTTACGCCGATCAGAATCCCATACTCCTCACGCAAGGTTGAGCCTGTCGTCATGTCCGACTTGAACAGACTACAGTCGCATTTACATTTTCAGGGCGACAATGTTCCACCAACCGATTTCACGAAACTGAGTGTGAGATTCGTATTCAACCGGTGAGCTTATGGCGATCCCATTGCCGACTAAGGTACGTCGAAGTCAAAGAGGTTCTCTTCTGTTTGTTCACTCTGTTGAGTAAGTTCCTCCTGTCTCATTTGAATCTCTCGTATCGAATCACCGGTTCTCTTACGAATAATATTAAATATTTTGTCTAATATAAATATTAGAAATTTTCTTCTATGGGGTTTGGGGTTTGGCGCCCCTCAGGCAATGGAAGCATCAGTCAGTAGGGATGGGTATCGTTTGAAAAAGCATCAATGTTTACACATAGATGTTTTTGGTTTATTATCTTCGATAATGAACCATTGGAATCGCCCAAAGAAAAAATTTTTTTAACCCCCCCTCAAAATTTGTTGGTTTACGTTTCAAGATACGTAGATTCAGAAAATCGAATAAAAAAAATCCGTCCGTCCGCCGTACGCCGTCCGCGCCACTTTGCCCAGTTAGCGTTGAGCTAAAATTACGAAATTTGGTTTCTGGGTTTGGACCAGCCCCACAATGATCCTCGAAACTTTTCATAACCCTAGGTCAAGGGGAAGGGGTTCAAAACGAAATTTAAAATTTCGACGATGTCTTATCTCCAAATATTTAACTGAACCGTGTAAATTTTAGTTCACCTTTGAATGACCTGAAAAATTACGAATCTTTTAAGACCAATTGGATTTTAGTGCGACCAGCCGTTCGTTCACAGTGACCGCGCAAAGTTTTAGGAAAAACACTAAACTTTCGCGTCGAAAACGGCCGTTATGTGACCCAACCCCCAGACGCCCAGAATAAAACTACCTTTTTACATCTTCCCGGTAAACTACAGTCTAGAAATTTTAACCGTGAGTCGGGGATAGACCACATTGTAATATTCACTCGGTTTCTCATCTGTAAAATTGTTTAAATAATACCTTTTTGTAATAATACAAATTAAATTTTGATGATGAGCTATGGACTTGAAATTTTAAAAATAGGTCAGAACTGGATCACAATGCTATATTCACTCGGTTTCTTGTCTGTAAAATTGTTTAAATAATACCTATTTGTTTAAACAAATTAAATTTTGAAATGGATGACATTTCAATATTCACTCGGTTTGTATGACATGGTATGAGTATGGTAAGGTATATTATTGTATGTATGATTTGGTATAATACAGTATGGTATGATAGGAAAGAAATTCGTATGGTATGGTATGAGTACTGTGAGAATATGGTATGGTGCCGATTTGCAACACAGTCTAGTATAGACAGAAGGGTGATCTGCACAAGGAAGATAATAAACCGTTGTGTCAAGAATTTGTATGACATGGTATGGGCCGATGCCCTAGCCAAAGAAGGCTCCCAAATGCCCATGCCGAATACACCAATCAGTTTCACCGCTTCCAGAGCATTCATCAGGTCAGCAGTGAATGACAAGTTCGACCAGGGCCACCGGCGGTCGGCTGAAGGCAAGCGGTGGGCCTCTCTCCTCATCCCGGCTGATCGTGTCCCTCCTGATCTTCCTCGCCGCGAGTCGGTCGCGGCTTTCAGGTATATAACAGGCCATGACTACCTGAACGCCCACCTCCATCGACTGGGACTCAAAGATGACCCGACCTGCTCGTTGTGTGGATCCTCAGCCATGACAAGTGACCACCTTAACGACTGTCCTCGCCTCGAGGATATCAAGCGGAGCTTTTCTCCTGACGAGACCAATTGGTCCAAAATATCAAAACTATATTGGGCTGCCAAAACGCTAATGGCCGAAGAGCCGTAAACGCTCGGCGTAGGGAAAAAAAAAAAAAAAAAAAAAGAATTTGCAGAGATCTTGAAACGTAAACCAACAAATTTTGAGGGGGGGTTAAAAAAAATTTTTTCTTTGGGCGATTCCAATGGTTCATTATCGAAGATAATAAACCAAAAACTCTGCAAATTCTTGACACAACGGTTCATTATCTTCTTTGTACAGATCACCCTTCTGTCTAGATCACTAGGTCTATATGTCTAGATCCTAAATGTTAGATTAATTATTATTATCAATTATCACTAATTATTAATAATTTTATCAAGTACCTAGTGAAAATTATTATAATTTATTGTTAGGTATTAATCATTCGTATTTATTATTAATAATAATTATTATTAATTATGATTAATTAATACGATATAATTCTGGGGTTTTGGTTTATTATCTTCGATAATGAACCATTGGAATCGCCCAAAGAAAAAAATTTTTTAACCCCCCCTCAAAATTTGTTGGTTTACGTTTCAAGATACGTAGATTCAGAAAATCGAATAAAAAAAAAAATCCGTCCGTCCGCCGTACGCCGTCCGCCGTACGCCGTCCGCGCCACTTTGCCCAGTTAGCGTTGAGTTAAAATTACGAAATTTTTTTTATGGGTTTCGACCAACCCCACAATGGTCCTCGTAACTTTTCATAACCCTAGGTCAAGGGGAAGGGGTTCAAAACGAATTTTGAAAATCTCATATCTCGAAAAATTCACATAGAACGGTATGTTTTTTATTTCATATTTAGATAGAGTTTGTTCCGTAGAATTTTTTAAGACCATCCGCAGCTGTGTACGACCAGCCGTTCGTTCACAATGACGGCTTAAAGGTTGAGCCTGTCAACACGATCGTGAACCAAACGGTTGAAATACAGGTCAATTTTCATACTAACAAGCTCTTTGGAACATCATATGGCTTAAGTGATGTCGAGCGCATCTCCGAATATTTGGATAGTTTTTGAAGTTTTAAAGGAGATTCAAGTAGTGACAAGGATAAAAATGCGCAAATTCGGGAACCCATCAGACTTTGAATACGTCACTTCAAAAACAGCTTTGGCTTCTGAACTTACTAGTAAATTAAAAAGTAATGAAATCAGTCTCCTGACCTTTGTTAAGGAAATGGGGCTGCAAACGAGAGTGAAAGAATGAACTTTTCTATATTATTTCTATATTGACGTGCAATATTATGTTTGTGAACGAACAAAATTGTTAAATATACACATTGCGATCTAAAATTATTATTATGATTTCGCCCATTCCCAACTAGCTGTGCGAAACGGTTAGGTTTCATTTTTACAGGTAATCAGGTCGCTGTGCGAAACGGTATGTGTCCTAAGCCGGGCAAACGATTAACTGTGCGAATCGGTATTTGCCGGCTTAAAGATTGTGCCTCACAACACGATCGTGAATCAAACTGTTGAAATACAGGTCCATTTTCATACTAACAAGCTCTTTGGAACATCATATGGCTTAAGTGATGTCGAGTTTGTTGTTCTGAGGTGCGTTTCGTGCTACGGAAATGAAGGTAATTTCGAATGTTTGTTGGTGGGTACTTCTTTTATAGAAAAATTATTACCGACGTAGTATTAAAAACCCCAGAATTATATCGTATTATTTAATCATAATTGATAATAATTATTATTAATAATAAATACAAATGATTAATACCTAACAATAAATTATAATAATTTTCACTAGGTAAAATTGATAAAATTGACTTGATAAAATTGTTAATAATTAGTGATAATTGATAATAATAATTAATCTAACATTTAGGATCTAGACATTTAGACCTAGTGATCTAGACAGAAGGGTGATCTGTACAAAGAAGATAATGAACCGTTGTGTCAAGAATTTGCAGAGTTTTTAATACTACGTCGGTAATAATAATTTTTCTATAAGAGAAGTACCTACCAACAAACATTCGAAATTACCTTCATTTCCGTAGCACGAAACGCACCTCAGAACAACAAACTTGACATCACTTAAGCCATATGATGTTCCAAAGAGCTTGTTAGTATGAAAATGGACCTGTATTTCAACAGTTTGATTCACGATCGTGTTGTGAGGCACAATCTTTGAGCCGTCATTGTGAACGAACGGCTGGTCGTACAAAGCTGTGGATGGTCTTTAAAAATTCTACGGGACAAACTCTATCTAAATATGAAATAAAAAACATACCGTTCTATATGAATTTTTCGAGATATGAGATTTTCAAATTTTCAAAATTCGTTTTGAACCCCTTCCCGTTGACCTAGGGTTATGAAAATTTTCGAGGATCATTGTGGGGCTGGTCTTAACACAGAAACCAAATTTCGTAATTTTAGCTCAACGCTAACTGGGCAAAGTGGCGCGGACGGCGTACGGCGTACGGCGGACGGCGTACGGCGGACGGACGGATTTTTTTTTATTCGATTTTCTGAATCTACGTATCTTGAAACGTAAACCAACAAATTTTGAGGGGGGGTTAAAAAAATTTTTTCTTTGGGCGATTCCAATGGTTCATTATCGAAGAGCGTCATGCGGAGAGCGTTACGCGGAGTTTCTGATGATTTTCGCTTACAACCGATTCGTTCCTACGGAACTTTATCTTCGCCAGCTATCATCGTACAAAAATCGTTCACCACTCGTTGGATAGCTCTCGATTTACCTAACCATATTACGTTAACCACTGCGGAGTGCGTGGCCGACAAGCTGCGGTATGAGCGTGATTGTTTAAATAATTGTTTACACACAGGTGATCATTCTCAATTAAGTATAACACTACAATTAAGTATAACAACTACGCTACTGAGGTAGGTGATGTGGCCCCTGAATACCTTCTTTAAAGACATAAAATGTCCCAATGTGTTGCAGACTCGTATGCAAGCATTTCTTTTATATAGAGGAACTTGAGGTGAGAATAACAGTATATAACAACAATAAATACTTTATGTCGCCACCACACATAACAATAAAACATAACAATGAAACATAAAAATTGCAATGCAATGGATCCCTAGCCACACCAACATTGCCCCATCAGACCACGCCGATATCGTGTAAGCTTTGAATGCGTTTACTGCGCTAATCATCTCAATAATAGTTTTTCCTTTACCTTGAAGCTCCAAGTTAACGGTGTTTAAGTGCATTGTGATGTCAGTCAAAAATGCCAAATCATTTAGCCATTTTTCGTTTTTCAAAATCTGAGTGTCATCACCTCTTTCGTCTAGAAAAGCTTTTGCTATCTCTTTGTTTATATCGAAATGAAAAGGGGGTACGTTCATTAAGAACCTCCCTGTATACAGCAGTGATCTAGACAGGAGGGTAGGTCTGTTCAGAAGATGATAAACCGTTGTGGAAGAATTCGCAGAGTTTTAATATTATTGTATCAATATGGTAGCGTCGTAATAACAGTATACTATTGGCAATTGATTTCTACAACAGTATCTAATGAGTTTATACAGGTCATTTCCGTGGTATCAACATCCAGAATTCTTCAATACCTCTAGCTTATCAAACACGATAGTAGAATATTGATCATAAATTAATCTAATTACAGTGTGGCCAGAGATATCCTGACAACGTCTGCCTATCACAGGCTTTCTACCTTTCTGTTTAAAATGTCGAGTTGATGAGGCACATGAAGCAATGTTTGTGTAATTGTGCTTAGTAATTTGTGTTTCAAAGAATATTTTTTAACCAAACTTTTAAAAAAATCATAATATGATATTTTATAAATTTTATGTATGATGTTTCATCATAATAACATATTATATTATATTCGTCATATATTGTTGAAAAACGTATATTTAGACATGTACTTAGTACGCAGTTTTGCGGTCACCGCTGAAGCGAAGCCAAGTTATGCAAATTCCGCATGACTGATCGGTCTTGAGGGTGTGGAAGCCCTGGTGCGCCGTCACTGATCAAATTCACAAATCAAGTCCATACCTTGGTAATTATTGTTGGCCTCCTGCAAAAAAGCGGGTTTGCAGCCATGTCTTCGGAGAGGTGATTTCTAAGAAAGTTCTAAATTAAACCCACTTGAGTAAAAAGCCTCTGCGGGAACAGAGGAGGCAACTGCAGGTACAAATTTAAATACTACATCATAAAGGTTAAAACTCAAAATGCGAGGACGTTTTTTTGAATTTTTTCGAGCGGAGAGTTCAACATCCCTGATGAGCTTCATCTAAGTTTAATATAGACGAAGCTCATCGGGGATGGAAGCGTGCGAAATTGTTTCTTCATTTGCCACTTTGCGGTATTGGCCAACATCGTTGACCCAACGATAAACTTTAACGTTAACCTAAACGTTAACTTAAACGTTGCACTGTTACATTAGACGAGGTGGTGTTAAACCACTACCCCCGTTTGTGCCCAGCTAGGGCACGCCCAAAAGAAAAAACATCGATATCTGAAGAAAAAAAAAAAGACATTGGAAGAAAAACCTCGATGTATAAAGAAAAACCTCGAATGTTCGGTGCCTATTCCTATCAGTCAGGCGCATCGGGTGAGGTGTTTTTCATCTAAATCCTCCCAAAAAATCAACCTCTTTAACCCGTGGGGTACTAAACCCCCTTGCGCAACGCGCACTACGCGTTTTTATTAGTATTTTAATAATTACACTTCTTAAATAACAATAAAATTCAAATGCGAATATTTTTTATTTTGCAAAATGATGGACACAGCTTTAAAAGAATACATTGGAAAAACTTATTTGAAAAATCAACAAGAAAATGCGCATAAATATAAATTTACGAAATTCCCTCCCCCAAAATTTTTTTAATTCACAATTAAGACACTTGACAATTGTTTGATTGCTTCTATGGTTAGTACAGACAGGTTTGTGACAAACACAGCACTTCAATTTTGACTTTTTATCCATTTTGCGCTGCAAAAATTACATCGTACCGCCACAGGCAGAGTTGACGTCAGCTGATTCCAGCGAAGCCCCTGCAGAAAGCTTGATGCAGTTTAGAACGTTTGTGTGAAGGTTTTGAGTCAAACGAATCTTCATGTTGGGGGAGCAAGTTGTTTTGCGAGTTCGATTAGGAAAAGCTTCCTCCTGCTTGAATTTTGAATATTCCACTCCGGATATTTTGTTTTCCAAATCGCCGTGTCAGTAAAACAATGATGTAACTGCAAATCAGCTTCAAAATGACTTAAGCAACTTGACTTGTGCTTACCTATGATCAGAAAGAGGTAGCGCACCCATTAAAATTGTGACCCCATTGAATGGTAGGGTGACTACGGGCAAGTGCGCTGATCATTTATTTCTCCAGCCAGGCTACTCCAATATTCTTTCTAAAAATTTATTTTATTAGACTGCTGGGGTGACTGAGTCACCCCACTCGGTACCCGACAGGAGGTTAATTACTTTTGTTACTTGAAAAACTATCGGTTCAACAGGGCATGATTCAATTAGACAAATATCTAGTTTTAAATAGTTGATGATTTTGAACGGGAAAATCGATAAGACTAACACCAATGTTGAATTTTTCGGGAGGGGGAAAAATTGTTTAGGCAATTTGCAGATGATAACCTTCTATGAAGAAACGTATTTCGTCTTACGTTTCCATCGGTTCGTTTTCCCGTGGGATGGATATCGGGGGTGTATCTTATATACAACTCCTTGTCTGGCCCTGTATTAACTTGGCTTCCTCCCTCCGTTCGCTACAGATTATTCGGCCGGTGAACTATTTGATGGGGAACCGAAGCGGGTTTCCGTTTCGGATGAATGAACTCCAATATTGAGGATCGGATTTTTTTTCTCTCTTCTTCTTCCACTTCCGCTTTTCTTCTGTCCAACTTCGTGATTTTCTTTCCGCCCCTTCCGGAGACTCCTGCCGTGTTCGGATGAAACCTTAAAACGAGAGGAGCATGCGTTGGTATGAAAGAAGCTGAGCCACAAGCTCGTAATATCGTGAGGGGGTCATCATATGACACTGTAGAACTCCAAGAGCTTCGCACAGCTACGTCTATAAACACTTTTTCGGCCACAAGTATTTTACATTTTCGATCTATTTCACATCTCAAGTTGACTATAAACATTCAAGTTGAGAGCAGTACAAATTAATTTCATTTTTGAAAGGGCCGTACAAGACAATTTCAACAATTACAACATCATTTCAAGTGGCTTCAAGTCACTAAAATTTTCTGATCATCAGTCATCAGAAATTTTCTGATTTCACGCTATTCCTTTCTGCAATTTCAATAATGATTTGGTAAAAAAAAATCACTCAATAAGTAACGTTACAAGATTGGAATGGAGACTCCATTATGGAGTCCGCATTTTCTGGCCTTAAATCAATTAGCCAGGTAAATAAAATCCTGTGTAGGCATAACGTGTAAAATTACTGGGGTCCCTTAGATCAGATGGCAAGGAATAATTATAAACGAAGTAGGTACATTAAGTACTGCGGGTTTTGTGAAGTGATCACAAAGTTTAGTCGAGGATACCTATACAACATTTTGAAGCAGTTGGAGGCGGGCTGGAGATAAAATGATCACCAACAATTATTGTTGGATTACAATAGTAGGAGAGGACTATTGTAATCCGTTCAAAAATAGCGGTCGAAAGGTAATTCCTTTGCTTCCTGGAAAAGGAGCTCTCTAGGGTATCGCTTGTTTCGTATACATGTGAGGATATTGCTAACCGATTTAGATAATAAATCGCTTTGAAAGAAGTTGCTCCGTTTTTTCAATGATCAGGATTCATGATTTTCTGAAACGGAATCGAGCGCGGTTTTTTCCTCTCTCAGCTTCGTGTTGTCCTTTTGGTTTATTATCTTCGATAATGAACCATTGGAATCGCCCAAAGAAAAATTTTTTTTAACCCCCCCTCAAAATTTGTTGGTTTACGTTTCAAGATACGTAGATTCAGAAAATCGAATAAAAAAAAATCCGTCCGTCCGCCGTACGCCGTCCGCGCCACTTTGCCCAGTTAGCGTTGAGTTCAAATTACGAAATGTTTTTTATGGGTTACGGCCAACCCCACAATGGTCCTCGAAATTCATAACCCGAGGTCAAGGGAAAGGGGTTCAAAACGAATTTTGAAATTTTGAAAATTCCAAAACTCGAAAAATTCATATAGAACGGTATGTTTTTTTATTTCATATTTAGATAGAGTTTATTCCTAAGAATATTTTAAGACCACCCGCAGCTTTGTACGACCAGCCGTTCGTTTACAATGACGGCTCAAAGGTTGAGCCTGTCAACACGATCGTGAACCAAACGGTTGAAATACAGGTCAATTTTCATACTAACGAGCTGTTTGGAACATCATATGGTTTTAGTGATGTCGAGTTTTTTGTTCCGAGGTATGTTTCGTGCTACCGAAATGAAGGTAATTTCGAATGTTTGTTGGTAGGTACTTTATTTTATAGAAAAATTATTACCGACGTAGTATTAAAAACCCCAGAATTATATCGGTACATTTTATTTGTAATTAATTCATCATCTCTATCATTCTGGTTCTGCACAAAGCAACCCAGGCGATTCCAACAGCCGGATATCGTATTAATTAATTATAATTAATAATAATTATTATTAATAATAAATACAAATTATTAATACCTAACAATAAATTATATTAATTTTCACTAGGTACCTCCTTGATAAAATTATTAATAATTAGTGATGTTGAGAAATGTCGAGGGTCGGTCAAAATCATTTGACCGACCCTCGACATCCCTCAACATCTAGGAACGCGGTAGCGTTCCGCCCCGCCAAGCAAAGAAGTTGAGAAAACGAACGATGCCGAGTCATGTTTACCGGACGTCACGAAACGCGTTTTCGAGGTATCCATATCTCGGCTCCTATTTGACCGATCAACTTGAAATTTGGTGTGGGTCTTCTTTGAGTGTATATTAGAAAGCCCTGAAAGTTTCAAATCGATAGGTCTAAAGGGAGCCGAGCTACATAACTTCAAAAACCCGGTTTTTGGGCCTTAGATTGTTCTTCTCCTTCTTCTCCTTCTTCTTCTCCTTCTTCTTCTCCTTGTTCAGACAGGCAAGGCTGGAGCCTCTCCACGTTGACCGATTGACTTGAAATTTTGCACAGAGCTTCATTTAACCTTGAGACAGAGCCTTATATAAGATTTAACCCATTATCTCAACCCAAAAAAGTTTTAGAAACAAAAGAACAGAAACCTTAGGAAAATTCTGTCCACTTTGACGAGTCTACAGCCTGAGTAAAAAGACCAATCGACTTGAATTTTTTTACACACCTTCTTTATAGCATGGCTCAGTGCCATTTGAACGAAATAAGCAATTATCTCAACCCAAAAAAAATTAGGGACAAAAAAACTGAAATTTAGGGTAATTTAGGCTAATTTTGGCCATATCTCGGCTCCTAGTAGACCGATCAACTTGAAATTCGGTATGGATCTTTATGGTGTGGATAGAAGAAAGCCCTGAAAGTTTCAAGTCGCTAGGTCTAAAGGGAGCCGAGTTATATAACTTCAAAAACCAATTACCATGTTTTTCTACTTTTTGCAGTCGGTCAAGGCTACAGCCTCTCCACCTTCGCCGATTGACTTGAAATTTTGCACGGAGCCTCGTTTTAAGTGTAGCAAGTGCCTTTTGAAAGATTCAAGTCGATATCTTTAAAGGGAGCCGAGTTATATAACTTCAAATATCCGGGTTTTCACCCTTACCTGTTCTTCTTCTCCTTAATCAGTTAGGCATTTCCACCTTCACGGATTGACTTGAAATTTTGCACAGAGCTTCGTTTCAACATCAGACAGTGCCTTTTGAAAGGTTTAACCCATTATCTCAACCCAAAAACTTTTAGAAACAAAAAACTGAAATTTAGGCTAATTTTGGCAACTTTGACGAGTCTACAGCCTGGGTAACCGGACCAATCGACTTGAAATTTTGCATAGACCTTCTTTATAAAATGACCCACTTCAACAACAAAAAGATGTGATATCCCCCCAAAAAACACTCCGTGTAAAAATCACCCCGCCTCGCAAATATCATTCTTCAGAGGCCGGAAAAAGTTATGATATCCACTTTCCCCGCCCGCCCTTTTCCTCATTAAGGAGCTAAGTATAATGAAAAGCTTAACCACTTCACAAGCACCGTACCCCTTTCGAAATCTCCCCTTGGCGCTATTGCGAGACGTTTTTATTACTTCCACAAGCAACTGACTTGTGGAAGTAATAAAAACGTCTCGCAATAGCGCCAAGGGGAGATTTCGAAAGGGGTACGGTGCTTGTGAAGTGGTTAAGCTTTTCATTATACTTAGCTCCTTAATGAGGAAAAGGGCGGGCGGGGAAAGTGGATATCATAACTTTTTCCGGCCTCTGAAGAATGATATTTGCGAGGCGGGGTGATTTTTACACGGAGTGTTTTTTGGGGGGATCATTCTTACTGACGGTCAAACCAAATCACACACACTCATTAATAATTAGTGGTAATTCATAATAATAATTAATCCAACTGTCACGTAGGAATTTGACACTCTACGTTGGTGACATTTTAATACGAATGCCCTATGGAACCTGAGGTTGGAAAAAACAAATTAATGCAAGCAGAATACTTACAACTTGTTTATTTTAAAATACGTAAAACTCTGTCATCAACATTTAACATTAACTAAAACTGTTTCGAATTTAATGTCTTTACTGCAACGAAGCGCGGTTGCCGCGGATGCGCGTACCGATTCGCGAGGGGAATGCTGATGTGGATACAGACGCACCTTGTTTCCAACCTTCGTCCAAAACTGGCACGGTGAGCTCTTGAACAGGGGGCTAGTCCTGGTCCCGTCTCTTGTTGGAATCTCCAACAACTCGTCAAGGAGGATGACGTGGTGGTCCTTGGAGGATGACGTGGTGGTCATTCTGGACGGTATGTGTAAGTTTTACGTCCTTCTTGGTCGCTTTTATAACCTTTTTTGTCGTTCAAGTTTTGTAGTCTCAGTTCAGCAATCTGTTTTTCTAGCTTGGACATCTGAGTCGTAATTGTTTGTGGATCAGTAGCTTTATGAGAGTTAATGATGTCGTCGGTTATTTCTATTGATGTTAGGTGATTTTTGAGATCATTGATCGTCGATATTTTAGCTGTAGCCAGTTGTCGTGTTACTGAAGGGTGTAAGCCTAATTTTGTCAGTCTTATTAATTCGGCGTCTGCTAGCTGAATTTGAGCATCAGCTGACGTTAAGATCATTTCGTTGAGGAAAGCAGTGGGCTTCTGGTCTTTCCCTTGACGTAATGTGTTCAATTTTAATCTGCTCTTTTCGATAATACTTTTGTCTTGAAAGTAGTCGACAAGTTGGTCAAGCCATTCGGCTGTGGTTCGTGGAGGGTTTCGTCCTGTCTTTGTCAGTTCGTACCAAGTTTTGGTGCGATTCACCAGATAGATTGGCAGTAATTTGAGTCTGGTATCCTCCTGCCATCCGTTCAATTCGCAGACTTCGATGAAGTGACGCGACCAAGTCAGGGCAGTTTCGCCTTCCGCGTCAAAGCATCTGGGTCTGATTTTCGGGATAGGTTGTGTGTTCATTGTGTTGGAGTGTTGATGCAAATTGATTGGTTGAGTGATTCTAGCGGTTTGCTGGTGTATAAGTGAATTATGAGTCTCTAGGTTCTCTTGGTGATCTTCTGTCGAATCGTCGTCGTCAGTGTCACGTTCACTATCGATAGGCGTCACAGGTGTGTCGTCTGTTAGCAATTCTTTAAGTGAATTTCGAACTGAGTAGGCTTGTGTGGTGTGGAAAGGTTCAACTTCTGTTGAAAATTTAATTTTCCCTGATCGGCGAACTAAGTCTTTTGCCTCTAAGTATTGTATGTCATTTACAGCAATGTTAAGTGTTGTTTTTAATTGTTTTAGGATATCGTCTTTTGTCCACTGTTTATTCCAAAATGCGCTTATATAATCTCTGGCCTGTTGTCTGTCTGCTATTTCTACCGGTGTAGGAGAGATATAGTAAATGAATTGGGCTAATACTTTTGTGGTATCAGTTTTACGAGAACCAAATTTAGTTTTTGGGTCTGTATAACGAAGGATCAACTTTTGGATTAATCTGAGCAAAGGTGATTCTTCTCTATTCGATTTTCTGCGTGATGCATGCGACATATCTTAAACTAGCATTGCTAAAATGTGGCATGGCTTAATCTAACAACTTAGGCTAAATTTTCCTACCTCACGCTCGTTGGAGGTTTGGACGGGAGGTTTGAAGTTAATTTAATGCAATATTAATATTGTTGGGGAAAATAGAGATTCCACACTAGCTATCTGTGATTAAAGATATTTTATGATAAATGCGTCGGCTGAAAACGTGGTAGAACGACGTTTTCAACACGGTGGTTTTCCCTTTATCGAGTCACTCGTCACGTAGCATAGTCCACGCTGTAATGACTCAGGAAAACTACCGCTGTCCTGCAAGAAATATCTTCCAGACAATCCCTCTACCTTCACAACGCCACAACTTTGACTTGTCCTAAGGTACTCATGCGGTTTAGAACACGCACGCGCCGGCCAAAGCGTAGTATTTGGTATAGGGGTGGTCTGGGTGTGAGTTTATGTTTGAAAATGTAATAATTGTGTGGAATTTCAGAAATTTTGAAGATTTGAAATGTAATGAGTTAAGTTTTCGAAATTGGGGGTAAAATTTGAGGGGTATTAAGAACGGGCGCCTCCACCACTATGTCACGTAGGAATTTGACACTCTACGTTGGTGACATTTTAATATGAATGCCCTATGGAGCCTGAGGTTGGAAAAAACAAATTAATGCAAGCAGAATACTTACAACTAGTTTATTTTAAAATACGTAAAACTCTGTCATCAACATTTAACATTAACTAAAACTGTTTCGAATTTAATGTCTTTACTGCAACGAAGCGCGGTTGCCGCGGATGCGCGTACCGATTCGCGAGGGGAATGCTGATGTGGATACAGACGTACCTTGTTTCCAACCTTCGTCCAAAACTGGCAGGGTGAGCTCTTGAACAGGGGGCTAGTCCTGGTCCCGTCTCTTGTTGGAATCTCCAACAACTCGTCAAGGAGGATGACGTGGTGGTCCTTGCGTCTAGTCGGAGTAAACTGCACAAATGAACCCCGTTTGCCGGTCGTGGGTTGTTTATATACCTTCGGGCGCTGGCCGGGTGGAGATGTGCAGGCCCAGGCTTTTCTCCTTGGCTCGACGAACATCGGGAATAATGTCGAAGCGACTTGATGTGTTCAATCGCTGATGACACCAACATTTAGGATCTAGACATTTAGACCTAGTGATCTAGACAGAAGGGTGATCTGTACAAAGATTTTAAAACTGTTATGTTTAAGGAAGACACAATTTATTTTTAAATGTATTTAAGCAACTTTTGTATGAAGAAACAATTTTTTTATGATGGAAATAGGAATTGTTAAAAAATACTTAACTCGACGGTAATTTGATATTTTATATAATGGAACTGTTGAGAGTACAAGTAGATTCAAGATTACGATCCGTATTTACATAATGCTTATTAATATTAGTAAGGAAGAAATGGAGGTTTAAAATATTTGGCTCCCCTTGACCCCTCTGGCGTCATCCATTCCTGCCGGTCCACGTACGTCATCCATTCCTGCCGGTCCACGTACGTCATATCCTGTGAGGTGTTCTTGCCGGCACTTTTCTGACGTCATCCACCCCCTGCCGGTCCACGTACGTCATCATATCCTGTGAGGTGTTCTTGTCGGCCACTTGTCTGACGTCATCCACCCCTGCCTGACACGTACGTCATCATATCCTGTGAGGTGTTCATGCTGGCCACTTGTCTGACGTCATCCACCCCCCTGCCGGTCTACGTACGTCATACCTGTGAGGTGTTATTATAAGGCCACTTGTCTGACGTCATCCACCCCCTGCAGGTGCACGTACGTCATCATATCCTGTGAGGTGTTCTTGCCGGCCACTTGTCTGACGTCATCCACCCCCTGCCGGTCCACGTACGTCATCATATCCTGTGAGGTGTTCTTGCCGGCCACTTGTCTGACGTCATCCACCCCCTGCCGGTCCTTGTAGGTACTTCATTGTTGTAGAAATTGTACCTGTGTGTAAACAGTTATTTAAACAATCACGCTCATACCGCAGCTTGTCGGCCACGCACTCCGCAGTGGTTAACGTAATATGGTTAGCTAAATCGAGAGCTATCCAACGAGTGGTGAACGATTTTTGTACGATGATAACTGGCGAAGTTGAAGTTCCGTAGCAACGAATCGGTTGTACGTGAAATCATTATAAATTTTTCATAACGCTTTCTTCGTCACACCGTCACCGTCACAATGTCACACTTTTCGAGTTATGTGCAATAGTAAAGACATAAAATGTCAAAAATGAAAAAGTAGGTAGGTACGTATTTTTCTCGTACAATTTTCTCATGAATGCGTGCGGTTGAATAAAAGTAAAATAAATTGTGTTCAGATGAAGAATTTGTCTTTAAACTTAAAAACCCAAGAACTATATCGTATTAATTAATCATAATTATTAATAATTATTTTTAATAATAAATACAAATTATTAATACATAACAATAAATTATAATAATTTTCACTAGGTACTTGATAAAATTATTAATAATTAGTGATATTTCATAATAATAATTATTATTAATCTAACTTTTAGGATCTAGACATTTAGTCCTAGTGATCTAGACAGAAGAGTGATCTGTACAAAGAAGATAATGAACCGTTGTGTCAAGAATTTGCAGAGTTTTTCCAACTTGAACCAAAAACACGAGAACCGTCCATTGGGTTTTGTCCCTATTTTGAGGGAACGTCCGCTCGAAAAAGACCGATAGCCCAAAATGGAGGGTGAGGCTGAGTAACGGATAGTCGAGGTCCGCCATTGTGAAGCCCCCTCCAAGGGATGATTATCTGCAGCCTCCTCCTACTCACCTACCGCCACATGTATTCGGTCGAGGTGGAGCAGCACCTGAGCTAGGGATGCAACATCGGAACCAAATAATCGATTAAAACATCAAATGAGTAATTGTAAGCTGATAATCGATGTTATAATGCGCATTCGTAATCAAAAACGAATCCTAAGGACCGCAATTACAGTTCACGCATTGACAATTTAAAAAAAAATTAAATGTTTGAAAATAATTGTACGTTAACTGCATTCCCAAAAGACGTGCTGGGAGCTGTTTATCTCAGAAAAAGTTGCAAATTTAATTAGCTTTCTAATGGTATGGTCAACTTTGCGATTCTTTATCGATTTCATGGAGAAATTCAAGTTTGAATGCGGAAAAACAGTAGGCACCTACAAAAATACGAGCACCTACCAGAAAATTATTTTCTGGTAGGTGCTCGTATTTTTGTTTTTGCCGTTGTAGTGATATGATTCAGATTGATAATTAAATTATCAAAGAAATTTTCAAGGATGTCAGGGCAAAATGTTGTACTCGTAAGTCTGAGGTCGTTTTGATGAATTGCAGTACAAAAAATAAGGAGGTTAAAATAAGAACTCCCATGGTTTCATACACAAGCCCTGGCTCTTTTTCTCATGGATCTAACCATAACATTGTCCTTGAGACCTTGAGGATGGAGGGGGGGGGGGGGTTAACGCAGAATCCTTCTGAGGGGCCAAATACCAATGGCAGGAGGGACCCGGGGGGGGGGGTTAACGCAGAATCCTTCTGAGGACAAATACCAATGGCAGGAGGGAGGGGGGGGCAGAATCCTTCCGAGGGGACGAATACCAATGGCAGGAACATTAAAACATTAGACATCAAATACAAACATCAATCAATTTAAAGAAACTGAAATAAAATTCAAACTTCTGTAAAAGAAAAAAAAATGAACTGAATAAAGAGTAGCTCGTCTGTCAGCAAAACCTGTATTGACGAACTAGAGTTGACTTCAACTAATCAATATGAGTACATTTATATTTTCATATATTACATTTAAGTCTATTTTTATTTATTTAAAACTGACATTTTTAAGAATGGTAAATGCTGCATCTTTCAGCATTCTGTGGTCCAGCGGTTATCAACCATGAAAATAAAAGTTTCTTATAAGCAGAGCGGGTCGTATTGCCCGGAATTTTCAATTGAGTTGGCAAGGAGTTATAAACTAAACAAATTAAATAATGAGGGCTTCTTGATGTGAGGGCCTAATTTATCCTAGGATTTACGACATTATGGATGAGTTGGAAACGGGTGGAATGGTGATGACCATATGGCCTCTCGACAATGAGAGGGTTTCTAAAAAAGAAAAGAACCAGCCCCTTTATGAAGAGCTGCCGCATGGTAAACACTTTTGCATCCTGAAATAGGAGCTCACTGGAATACCTTCTGGGTTTCGCTAGTATTACTTTTAAATTTGCTTTCTGTACTACTGACAATTTGTGGAGGTGACTTAGGAGGCACCACCCCACACCAATATACCGTACCTACTGCAGTACAGTCTGTACGAGAGACACGGATACGAGTTTGAGTCGTTCCTGAGACAAAACAGATTTCACATGGTAAAACAGGTAGGTAAATTTGCGAAGTTTAGAATAGAGATAGGAAATATGTTGATCCCAAATAAGTGATGAATCCATTATGACCCCAAGGTACCTGTACTTGTTAACCATTTCAAGTTGAACACAAGAACGTAGGGTACCTGGAGCACACGAGTGACCTTTTAAACAGCTCTTTTGAAGCATATCGCCTCCTCCAATATTCATATATTTCGTTTTGTCTACATTTAATGTGAGAAAACTCTCAAGTAGTTATCCATTTGTCCGGTCTAGGAGGCTTTGCGTCTCATCGAAAACGATTTCCCAAGTGGGGCCAGACACCAACACGGCCGTGTCATCGGCAAAAAGAAAAATTTCACCCGAGGAGGACAAAGTACAAATAACTGGTCAATGTAAATCAAAAACTCTGCAAATTCTTGACACAACGGTTCATTATCTTCTTTGTACAGATCACCCTTCTGTCTAGATCACTAGGTCTAAATGTCTAGATCCTAAATGTTAGATTAATTATTATTGTCAATTATCACTAATTATTAACAATTTTATCAAGTAAGTACCTACTGAAAATTATTATAATTTATTGTTAGGTATTGATAATTCGTATTTATTATTAATAATAATTATTATTAATTATGATTAATTAACACGATATAATTCTGGGGTTTTTAATACTACGTCGGTAATAATTTTTCTATAAAAGAAGTACCTACTAACAAACATTCGAAATTACCTTCATTTCCGTAGCACGAAACGCACGTCAGAACCTCAAACTCAACATCACTTAAGCCATATGATGTTCCAAAGAGCTTGTTAGTATGAAAATGGACCTGTATTTCAACAGTTTGATTCACGATCGGGTTGTGAGGCACAATCTTTGAGCCGTCATTGTGAACGAACGGCTGGTCGTACAAAGCTGCGGATGGTCTTAAAAAATTCTACGGAACAAACTCTATCTAAATATGAAATAAAAAACATACCGTTTGATGGGAATTTTTCGAGATATGGAATTTTCAAAATTTCAAAATTCGTTTTGAACCCCTTCCCCTTGACCTAGGGTTATGAAAAGTTTCGTGGATCATTGTGGGGCTGGTCCAAACCCAGAAACCAAATTTCGTAATTTTAACTCAACGCTAACTGGGCAAAGTGCCTCGGACGGCGGACGGCGGACGGCGGACGGCGTACGGCGGACGGCGTACGGCGTACGGCGGACGGACGGATTTTTTTTTATTCGATTTTCTGAATCTACGTATCTTGAAACGTAAACCAACAAATTTTGAGGGGGGGTTAAAAAAATTTTTTCTTTGGGCGATTCCAATGGTTCATTATCGAAGATAATAAACCAAAAGAGCACAGGCCCCAGGGTGCTTCCCTGGATGACCCCATACTTGATGGGCTTCACCTCACCAGTAAGGGGGGGGGGGGAGGAAGGCGCAGACACAGGAGGGAGGAGGGGGACGCAGAATCCTTCTGAGGGGTCAAATAGCGAAGGTTTGCGGGATGGGAGGAACGCAGAATCCTTACGAGGGGTCAAATACCAAGGCAGGAGGGGGGGACGCAGAATCCTTCTGAGGGGTCAAATAGCGAAGGTTTGCGGGATGGGAGGAACGCAGAATCCTTCCGAGGGGTCAAATACCATGGCAGGAGGGGGGGGGACGCAGAATCCTTCCGAGGGGTCAAATACCATGGCAGGGGGGGGGGGGGGATGCACAATCCTTGTGAGGGGTCAAATAGCAATTGCAGGAGGGGGGGGGGTGAATCCTTCTGGGGTACAAATAGTGAAGGCAGGGGGGAGGGGGGGGGGGCAGAATCCTTCTGAGTGGACAAATATCATTAGCTGGCCATACACGGACGATAATACGGGGAAAGATTAGGGAGACGATTCGCTGGGTGGGGGGGGGGGTCCATCTGAGAAATCGTCTACGTCTGTGGCGGGGTACCTACATCACCACGCGCCACGCGCTGTGTTCGTTTTCTGTTGGTTTTCTGAAATTCTGAAATGACGGATATTCGACTAACAACGAAGGAGTTCATAATATATTTCATGTATATTTGAGGTCCTCGTAGGAACGCCCTGTAACACAGTGGTCCGAAAATCGATTTCATGCAAGCGAAATTTTCTCAATACGGATTCTTATAGGAAATTTTACACCGAACAAAGAAGGTCTATAAACATGGGGTCTAAAATGGAACCCATAATATTCATCCATAATGTACTATCAATCAGAATTTCATCAAAAGGTGCTCCTTGTTGGCAATGTAAGAGGTAAATGCAAACAAATGTTATTACTGTTGCAAATAATGTAGGTAATATACCTACTTGGTAATGCGAAATTAAATATAATATACGTTAATATATGTTATTTTAACTAATATATAATATAATATATGTTAAGTAAATTATTATTATCGTTTTCGTAAATTATATTAAATACAAATTTTGTTCAAGTCAGATGTTCCCCAGTTTGAACATTGAACCGAACAGCTGGTCGTACAGAGCACCCCGAGGGCTTGTTCCCCTTCTTCTTCTTTCAATTTTCCTGTCCAGGCTGATGCCATGATGGACACATTTAGTGAAATTTACTCATGACATTTATGTCCATGGTTCTAGTCGAAAGCTCTACTAGTTCACCCTCAACTCTATAACTCAGTATTTTTAATTCGAATCAAGAATTTTGGAAATGTTTGATATATCGGATTTAAAAAAATATCGTCAGAAACTAACGGTTACTCTAGTATCGATACCCAAAACTATCGGACTAGGCACTATCGATATAAAAATCGATATAGGAAAAAATATAGGAAAATATCGATATTTCGATACTATCGACTATCGATGGCCATCCCTAGTCTAGATCTATTGAATAATGAACCAACCCATTTAAAATTGGCGAGATATGACTTTTCAACTTTTCAGGTCGATTCTAACTAGGCTAAGTGACGCGGATGGCGTTTACCCATTACAGCTTCTTCTGTTATGGTAAAAGCCTACATGTCGAATTCCAAAGTTTGCAGCCAAATTTAAATGGAGATTTTTTTTCTTTTTGCGCAGGTAGTTGCACCACTAATTCTCACTTGAACTTCACAGCGAAAATGCGATTATATCGGTTCAACACTTTTTCCCCACACCGACTCACCTTGTCCTCCACTGTGATGGTTCAACCTCTCAGATACTCAGGGATTCAGACCACGGGTCCTATGGGAACATCTCCCCTTCACTGAACACTGACTGGCCTTGCTGAACTCATCTCAGCTTTTCTCCCCATTCTTTCTTGAAACATTCGACGTTTTCTGGGGGATCTCCATCGTGTTTCCTGCACGACGCCTAACCAAGCTTCCTCACCCGGTTTCGACGACTTCTGGACCATCTGAAAATGAAAGTAAGTTATGGACTTTCTAACGGTGAATGGTAGATTAAACTAAATACCCGGCTAGTGACCCTGTTCTCTCACTATACTGAATTTGGTAGATTTAATTGCCGGAAGCGCACATTCGGTAATGATCATAACATAGGGAGTATAGCTGGAGGACACGTCATTCTCAATCCCCGAATCCAACATTTAATGTCATTGTATTTATTACATGCTAACGTTCAAAAAATAGTTGAATAAGAACATTTTGAAAAATCGTGGATGTTTCAACACCGGATATCAAGTCCTCAATTGCCTGATCCAACGTACAAGAAACAAACATTCTCCATCCGCGATTTCAAATTTCATGATGTTAATTACTTGCTAACGTCCATAAATAGTTCATAAGAACTATGGTATCTATACCAAACGTTTTTATAGAATTATTGATTATCCATCAGGCGGTCTGATACTCTTCACTGATTAGGTTTTTGGGTAATATATTTCCATTCTACGTTCCATGGCCAGTTTAGACGTATCAGAGCATATTAAATATTAGATAAATTTTATCTTCTATGAGGTCCTGATAATATATTTCAAGCCAGATGTATAAAGTTGACTAGTCGAAGATGATCGAATTCGATATAACCAACATTAAATGTTGGTTATGTCGAAAAATTGTCGACCCATAAACTCCTTTTTCCTCCCAGTTATACGCCCTTCGGAGAACAGCCCGAAAAGGTAGTTACGGGGCCTCACCCCATAACATTACCGCAGGATCCCCTAGACCAGCCCTAACGCTCCAGGACGGGAAATCAACCTCATCAGAAGGGGGATTTTTACAGAAAACTAACGTCATTTATCTTGTTTTGACCATAAACATGGTACCATATGGCGGCTATGGGGTTCGGTAACCGTCGAGAAGGGGTCGAACTGCCGAGGGATCTCTCCATAAGGATACGGGAGAGAAATTTCCAGACGCCCGACTCATGTCCTCCTGCCATTTTCCTCTTTCCTTTTTTTCGTCTCTTCTTCGACCTCCTATCATTCTTGGTTTCTTCTCTCTCTTTGGTTCGTCTTATTCCTTGCCATAGCTGCCCTCAAACATACACACACCCTCAAACACACATACGCTCCGGAATAAAAGGGGAAAAAAAAGAAGAAAAAACGAAAGGCTCCCACCGAGTCTGATTGTGGGACATCCAATCTAACTCAGACATATAGCAAGTTCTGACATCCCCCTCCACCATCCATATTCCTTACAACTACCCTCCCCCGTCCACTTTACCAGTTTTCCGGGTCTTCTCGGGACATGTATTTCCGTTCCCTTACCTGCGTCACATATCAAAGAGGACCTTGGGAATTTCATGCATGAAAACAAACAGCCCTTTTACCATTTTCCATCTTATATGTTTCGCGTATAATATCAACATATATTTCTCTAATATTCGTTTCTAAAGAAGCAGGAAATTTCCTCGGAACCGTTTATTATCAGCTGAATAAATAAACTTTCTGTCTGGATCACTGCTCTCACATTGACGATTGGCAAAAGATTGTTACTCGGCAATCGCCCATGTAACTATAAAACATTAATCATTACGAGATGAAAAATGTTGATGGTAAACGCGGATTGGTCTCTAAATAGTCCGTAATTTTTACCAAAATCTGACTCGAAATTCCGTTCGCGTACGTTCAAACGTACTTCTTCCGACAAACGTGCTCACGTTTGACGGAAAAAGCACGTAATTTCGTCTTGGGGTTGTTTTGTACGATCCCACAAAACCACGAATGGTTTAGCACATCATACAGATTGACAGTTTTGTAACATCATACAGATTGACAGTTTTGTAACATCGTACAGATTCACAGTTTTGTAACATCATACAGATTGACAGTTTTGTAACATCATACAGATTCACAGTTTTGTAACATCATACAGATTGACAGTTTTGTAACATCATAATATGATCAATCTATATTATAGATTGATTTTTAACCATTTCTATCGTGAATGAAGGTCCTAACGTCTCAGTTAGATTTAGAGCTGTAGAAATTCAAGGGCTGTTCAAATGCAGGGTGTCCCACTTAACGTGAACACCCCTGCTATTTTCAATCGAAACAATATATTTGAAAATCCAAAAAATTCGTGTCTGATAATTTTTGACAAGGATTCAAAAAATTATGTTTGCTCACTTCTGCGCACGTGCGCAGTGTGCGCTATCTACTCTAACTTCCTTATTTCAAATGAGAACCCCTATTTTATATTACAGATGCGGATTCTACGTCAAATTTCATGAACTTTTTACATCAAAAACCGTCCAGAAGCGCCCAAAGTTGGACTAACCGCGTTTGTTCGTAATTTCGATAAGGCGGAAAACCCCATCTGTGGCACATGAAATTTCATTATTTTTCGACACTGAATCACGTGGCGATATCCGTTTTTTAATGGACTTGATTAAACGGGGATTACAGCCTGAAACATGACCGTTTTTAAGAACAATCACCTTATCCCGGCTCTTGATAATTTTATTTTTAGTTAGATGAGGTTTTAGGCAGGTGGGTAGGTATATATTCAAAATTCCACTTAACCAAGTTCTGGACGATTCACAGACGAACATGGAAGGGGAACAATAGCCGTTCTTCTGATTTGGTATAATGTCCTGAAGCATAATTTCATTCAAAGATTGACTAACGAACAGGACCTACTAATTGAAATTGGAAAGATTTCGGTACGTTCCCAAGCTATAGAAAAACTCTTTTCTTATCCCTTATCTCATGTGACTTCCTTCACCCTAACCCTTTTTCACGGACTGGCGCCCTTTCTCGGTCGATCTTTATCAGGGTCTAAAACGCTTCAAGTACTTTCTACAAGTGATTCACAATCGTACATTAGGCCACTATTGTCACTCCTTTGCTTATCTACCCCTCGAGATCTGATTCGGTCGTCCACGAGTAATCAAAGAGGACGTAAAGTGACGTCGTCAAGTCCATCTGATAACACTTTCTGTAGACCTGCATTGAAATAGTTGACAGCTAACTAACCGATCGGTTCAACGTCATTGCAACATTGACTTGAATTAACACATTTATGTAGAACAACATTGTCACTGAACTACATAAACGTGTTAAATTCAAACGGCAACCAAGAAAATGCGGAAATTCTTACATTTTTAGAGGAACATCTAAATTCTCTTTATGTCTACCTACTTTTATAATTTATGCGAAAAAAATTCGTTTCACATTCAACGTTTTTTCTTGGTGGGTTTACTTTTCGTGATGCATAGAATCAAAAATTTGAATTTACAAAAAGCTATTTGTAAAGCTTTTCTGAAAGGTTTGAATTCGGGATGCCTACGGAGGGAAGGTAATTCTGACTTATCACCATCCAATGTTGGGAGTCATTCTTAATACTGTTGGAGCGATCCCGTTAAACAACAAAATTTGTTTAAATATTTAATATTTTAAAACGCTGCAAATTCTTGAACAATTGATTCATTACCTTCTGAACAGACTGCCCTTCTGTCTAGATCGCCTTCTATATATAATATCCTTGAGAGACCCATAACTATACAAAAGAATACAGGGATAATTCACGGGCTTCAGCGAAAAACCATTTGCAGTGGACTCCTAGAGGCTATGGTCACAAGAATAGAAGCAACGTGATATTATACAAACATAATATTCTCAGATTATGAGAATGCTTCCATTCACCGTTTAAAACGAAAAAAAGTGATTTTATGGACTAGGGTGGTTTTTTTATTACAAAAATTAAATGTTATTAAATGTTATTATGTTTAAATTTTACAAATAGGCCATTTTAATAGGTAACCATGATAATTGTTGGGGTAAATAACCTCAATTTAAAAGATTTGGATGAGTTGAATTACAATCCTAATTCAATTGAAGTGGTGAAATAAAACTCAGATGAACTAGGGGCTCAATATTTGGTTATAACTTGAGAAGGTTATATAGTTCGTTGCGTCGCGTCGGAAGTTTCTTGCGTAGCCCACAGGTCACCTACAACGCGTCCTAGTGACGTCACTAGGACGCGTTGTACGTGACGTCACGTGGGGGGGGGGTCTGCGTAGCACGCAAGTGGTCTGCAAAAACTCTTCAATGTCAACCCCGCAAAAAAAAACCCGCAAATCCCGCAGTGTTCAGTAGGCTGCGCTCCCAGCAGGTAGATCTAGTTCGCCCCCTAATAACTCAGGACCTAGGGATTGTCCTCGATCCACTGAAACATCAGATGACTGTTCACCGGCCGGCCTCCTGGGGGTTCTAGCTTCACTTTTCTGTTCAGGGTTACCTGGTTGATTTTCCTATGTTGCGCTATTGCTTCCCTTTGTTTATTATTAGTTCATGACATGAACTAATATTTTGTTTGTTACTGATGATGACCTATTCGTCGAAATCGATTTAACAATTTTACGCATTGTTTTTCGTGGAAATAGACTCTCTCATCCTATACCTCCGTTTTTTATTGAGGTGTCACTTGTTCGACTGTTTCATTTGTGGAATTTAAATCCACCCCCTCCCCCTTAAAACTTCCCAAAAACCCCCCTTAAATTTTGTCCACCTACGAACTTAGCCTTTCGATTGCTAAGACCGATTTCTTGTGCCAATTTGAACGTTTTATCTCAATTTTATTTGGAGTTATCGTCTTTAATGATGAAATGAAGATTAGGTAACTAACTATTTCATTTATGTTGACTTTCGTTTACCCACCTACCAAATGAACAGTTTTTATTTTAAATCTCATAAGTACCAACCTTAAAATCATTAAAGAAGAAGAAATTCTTTAAAAAATAAGGTTTTCCGCATATGTAGGAAATTGCGTGCGGGATCCTGCGGGGTTGCATTCCCTAGTTATGCGTCAAGACGGGGGGTCGACGTTGTGAGAACATGATACATTGATAATTACTAAGCAATTATGTATTTTACATGCAATTAGGTACGCTTCATCCAGTACCCATCGTTTCCTTTACCAATATCGTGTTTTTCAGCATTAGCTCAGTAATAATACACCAATGAAAACAGCTATGTATTATTAAAACTTATTATACCATCTGACAGAGTATAACCTAGATGAAACCGTTTTTATGTAATTTGATAGAGTACTAATTTCATCAATTTGTCAAAGATGGTGATTTCTGAAAATTCGTGAAAATTATAATTCTTTTAAAAAAATGACGTTTGTATTGTAATAAATGAGTTTGATTAGAGTTACCTACGAAGATGATATATTATTGTAAGAAATTTTACGCTGTAATGCTATAGGGGGGTTTTAGAATTTAAAGATGCGTGGCTCAGTATTCATTCGGCATTCTCGTATTATTTGTTTGGACGGACATTTTGTTCCTTCAGTTAGGCCAGAAAAATCGATAAAGAAGGAAGTCGGGTGGACCCCCAAGGGAGTAATGGGGAGGAAGCATGGCGGTCCCTCCCTGACCACTCTGTTGACTCACAACTACGAGTTCCTTCCCTGTTGTTACGGGCATCGTTTTATGGTTATCCAAACAAACGCAAAGGCTCAGATCGCCCCATCGCCACTTTCCGTTTAAGGATAAGACTCGTCCCCCTTCTGGAGAGGCCTTGAGGCTAAATCAGCAGAGAAAATGGTTTTAATGAAACAAAGTCACCCTCTTACACCGAGTAAAGACCAGGTCTTCGAGGGAGCGTGGGATGAGCGCTTGATGACGCTAACGAGGAAGGTTTGAAGTATCAAAGGCAACGATTATGCAGTGTCGCGATGTACGAGTTTGTACGTAGTTTGCATGTTGCATTCATCATAAAGGATTACCTACAGCGTTTCTTACCGTTGTAGTCGAGATTAATTTCACTCTCAAAAATACTATAATGAGTTAATCATTAGCTAAGATGAAAGTATCTATGGATTTATACCAATTGAACTAGATTCAGAAAAGTGAATTTCGATACGCAACGGATGTAGAGTAGGTAGGTAGAAATCAGAGGCAAATGGTGACTAGGTACGATATGAACATCAGCGTTTGTTAACCGTTTTTTGGTTTATTATCTTCGATAATGAACCATTGGAATCGCCCAAAGAAAAACATTTTTTAACCCCCCCTCAAAATTTGTTGGTTTACGTTTCAAGATACGTAGATTCAGAAAATCGAATAAAAAAAAACTCTGCAAATTCTTGACACAACGGTTCATTATCTTCTTTGTACAGATCACCCTTCTGTCTAGATCACTAGGTCTAAATGTCTAGATCCTAAATGTTAGATTAATTATTATTATCAATTATCACTAATTATTAACAATTTTATCAAGTACCTAGTGATAATTATTATAATTTATTGTTAGGTATTAATCATTCGTATTTATTATTAATAATAATTATTATTAATTATGATTAATTAATACGATATAATTCTGGGGTTTTTAATGCTACGTCGGTAATAATTATTCTATAAAAGAAGTACCTACCAACAAACATTCGAAATTACCTTCATTTCCGTAGCACGAAACGCACCTCAGAACAACAAACTCGACATCACTTAAGCCATATGATGTTCCAAAGAGCTTGTTAGTATGAAAATGGACCTGTATTTCAACAGTTTGATACACGATCGTGTTGTGAGGCACAATCTTTGAGCCCTCATTGTGAACGAACGGCTGGTCGTACAAAGCTGCGGATGGTCTTAAAAAATTCTACGGAACAAACTCTATCTAAATATGAAATAAAAAACATACCGTTCTATATGAATTTTTCGAGATATGAGATTTTCAAATTTTCAAAATTCGTTTTGAACCCCTTCCCCTTGACCTAGGGTTATGAAAAGTTTCGAGGACCATTGTGGGGTTGGTCGAAACCCATAAAAAAAATTTCGTAATTTTAACTCAACGCTAACTGGGCAAAGTGGCGCGGACGGCGTACGGCGTACGGCGTACGGCGGACGGCGGACGGCGTACGGCGTACGGCGTACGGCGGACGGACGGATTTTTTTTTATTCGATTTTCTGAATCTACGTATCTTGAAACGTAAACCAACAAATTTTGAGGGGGGGTTACAAAAATTTTTTCTTTGGGCGATTCCAATGGTTCATTATCGAAGATAATAAACCAAAATCCGTCCGTCCGCCGTACGCCGTACGCCGTCCGCGCCACTTTGCCCAGTTAACGTTGAGCTAAAATTACGAAATTTGGTTTCTGGGTTTGGACCAGCCCCACAATGATCCTCGAAACTTTTCATAACCCTAGGTCAAGGGGAAGGGGTTCAAAACGAATTTTGAAAATTTGAAAATCTCATATCTCGAAAAATTCATATAGAACGGTATGTTTTTTATTTCATATTTAGATAGAGTTTGTTCCGTAGAATTTTTTAAGACCATCCGCGGCTTTGTACGACCAGCCGTTCGTTCACAATGACGGCTCAAAGATTGTGCCTCACTACAGGATCGTGAATCAAACTGTTGAAATACAGGTCCATTTTCATACTAACAAGCTCTTTGGAACATAATATGGCTTAAGTGATGTCGAGTTTGTTGTTCTGAGGTGCGTTTCGTGCTACGGAAATGAAGGTAATTTCGAATGTTCGTTGGTAGGTACTTCTTTTATAGAAAAATTATTACCGACGTAGTATTAAAAACCCCAGAATTATATCGTATTAATTAATCATAATTCATAATAATTATTATTAATAATAACTACAAATTATTAATACCTAACAATAAATTATAATAATTTTCACTAGATACTTGATAAAATTGTTAATAATTAGTGATAATTGATAATAATAATTAATCTAACATTTAGGATCTAGACATTTAGACCTAGTGATCTAGACAGAAGAGCGATCTGTACAAAGAAGATAATGAACCGTTGTGTCAAGAATTTGCAGAGTTTTCCTATTTGCAATAATCTTATTACTCTAAATTAATCGATGTTGTGTAAGATTTCCCCTCTCAAATGTTATTCCTAGCCTGATTTGTTTCGTTTGTTAACGTTCAACATAAAATATCTCTAAAATAATTTATTTTTTAAAATTAGCCACATGTTTACTCTGGTTCGTTTGCTAACATGAAAGTTTGCGTTAACACACATAAAACTTGCGTAAATTGTGTCTTTCAAGATTTGATTTACAAAATAATGAGGATTAATTAAAAGGTACGAGTACAATAATTGTCGAAGAAGAAAGCTTTCAGTGATTAACTACGTCATCCTTTCTCGTTTCGGGTTACACATCAACATCACCATAATATTATTATTCATAATATGGCCGAAATAGATATAAGACACCGAGCTTCCCGAACATTGGCAATTAGGAATCGAAACGATGTCTACGTAAAGCGAATGTAACAACAGAATTTGAACGAAGAGCAAAGAAGTTGTAATTGAAAACTTTCCACATATTAATATTATGTGGAACAAATTCCATATTATAGAACCGTGAAGAGAATATTATTCGGTTTCGTGACGGTTTGTTGTTACTTGTTGTAATTAATGGTAATTGTAGTAATTGTTGTAATATTGTTGTTTGTTGGTAATTAACCCCTGCGTGGAAAATGACGTCATCATTGATGACAAAAATGACTGTATTCTGATGGGACTCCTAGATCCTCTGGAATATATGAATACTTACTCAAGGGATCAATTCCACCGGTCGTTTTCAACGAAAAGTGTTGGATTCTCAACGGGTTCTTAGAACCGCCATTTCCGTTTTGATTACTCATAATGCCGTTAGATTGGAATCAATGGAGAAGGGTTTTATTTTTAAATTCATTGATGTGTACAACTAATTATCTCCGAAATTAGTTGTTAGATTCAAGTACTATCAACGTTTGAAAGAGCATAAAATTTTCTATGAGACAGCATCGGCATGTTATACCTACCAAGTGAGACCCATCTGTTGTTATCATGCGTTTTTTGAACCTGGCAAAACACGAAGTTTCTACAAAGTTCATAATTTATAAGTCGTCGGCTTGAGACTGATTTGAAAGTTCTCCACTAGCAAAATTTAATGAAGATTGGACCTCGAGAGACTGGATCGACCCAAGTAATCGATTGCAGGAATCCAAGAAACAATATCCATGGTTACGGTAGAGAAACGTGGTCGGGAACATTCTCGAATCTGTCGCGGAAGCGAGATCCACTCTCGAGGATTTTGCAACTAAATTCAAACGAGCCCACCAAAATTATCACTTAAACATTCCCGTTCAGTATCTTTCAAATTTGGCGTCCTTCCAAATATATAAATAAACTAATATTTGGTCACCCTGATTTAGTTGGAAAACTGAAGAGACCATTTGTGAGCTGGGAACCGACGCACAGATGACTTTCTGGTCTGGTCAAAATCCAACAAACACGCTATATTTTAGCTCATTCCTCCAATTATTTCGTATAGTTATGGGGCTCACAAGGATGTTGTATGTTGAGCAGTGATCTCTGTTGAGGGAAAATTCGCAGCGTTTAATTTCTTCTTCTCACCTTCTTATTTTGACTTCTTATAAGTAATTTTCTTTATACAGCACAGCTGTACCGATTCTATTTTCACAATGTGAAATGGGATTAAATTTTCCTGGATATGAGAAAACACGTTGTGCTTATTATTCCTATTTGAAGAATTTGTTGAGACTGAATACTTTTCGTGACCATTTGGAAGTATATTAAAAAGTTCCTAATTATTGGTGTTCTTCATTTCAGCCACATTTTAGCCTGTAGTAAGTATTGAAATTTTTGGAGTACCCGTAATTTTTACGGTGGTCTACTCTTTCTCACTGGATTTTTAGGTCTATCCAACTAGGGTTGACATTTTGAACAGAGCACTATATCAACCAAAACGTTTTAGGAAAAAAAAAAAAAAAAATTATGCATATTTTGTCCATTATAACAAGTCTACAGCATGGGTAACAGGAACAATCGACTTGAAATTTGGCACAGGCCTTCTTTATAACATGATCCAGTGCCATTTAGAAGATTTAACACATTATCTCAACCCAAACAAATTTTAGGAACTAAAAACTGAAACTGATCTCAGAACAAGGAACTCGATGTGGAAAACCACCACGGAACCACAAAACCACGAATCACCACTTCGCGGGTATGAACATAGACCCGGCTTGCTTCTGTTTGATACACGCTCTTGTTGACGATATTTCATTGGCTCAACCTTTGTGCCCTCACTATGAGTTCCGGATGACCCTAAAAAACTCTATTCAAATGTTTACGAAAAACTACACCGTTCTATTTAATATTTTCGAGGTATCACGTTTTAAAAATTTCAAAATTTGTTTTGAACCCCTTCCCATTGACCTAGGGGCATGAAAAGTTTCAAGGATCATCGTGGGGCTGGTCCGAACCTGTAACCCAAATTTCATAATTTTAGCAGATAAACCAAAATCCGTCCGTCTGCCAGCAGACAAAACAGCACTTGGTTTTGAAATATAGAGTTTCCTGTTCTGAGATAGTTCTTGTGTCTACGGAAATCAGGTAATTTCGAATACCTATTTGGTGGTAGGTACTTCCTGTTATAAACTATTGCAGACGTAGGTACAAGAAAAATCCCAGTATCATATTAATTTATATAGTTACTATATAAATTATTAAAGAAACATAGCTACTCAGAATATTTAACTGTTAAAGTACGTATATAGGTATACAATAAAACAGAACCGCATTTTTGTTACTATCGAGGTTTCGAGTACTTGAGCCGACGATATCATGAATCTACAGAACGTCTCTACAGAAAGCCTTTAGATACCTACCGCGAAGACTGCTGTACAAAACCGACAGAAACTCCGGAGAAGGCGACGTAGCAACACATCTCCGTACACTTTTTGGGATTTGATGAGATGATTGGTGCATACATAGTATGTTACCGTGATTGGTGCATAATATTTGACTTACTTTCGACGATAATTTGTAGCGTCCGGAGCGGTAGGTATAGAACGGAAGACTGGCTCAGCCGGTGGTGGGGCTGAGTATCGAAGGGTACACTATCATCCCCTCTGACTGTCTGTCTGTCCCTCCCCGTCCGGGATTAGGTTACCTCGTCGGTTAGACCTTTGTCTTTGTGATACGCCCCTTTTTAACAACTTGACAGAACTTTTCAACAAAAAAGGGGGAAGACGGCGGAGGGATAACACAATTTTTTTAGGCGTCCTTCGCCTTTCCGAAAGGGTCTTAACATACAACCCTTTTCTATAGGAACTCGTTTCCCACAGTGGAGAGAACCGGTTGGAAGGTCTAAGGAACCAATTTTATTTTACACCACTTCCTCAAGACACGATATGTTCCGGTACATTCAATGTTTCAGTCGGAAAATCAAACTAATCGTTTCGTGTACCTAACATGTTACGGTAACATGTTCTCGCTGATGTAACATGTCACCGACGTTCTCCCAGACGCAGCGTTATTATAGAAAATATATGCAATCTCTATGGCATTTCTGGTGGGTTCCGAGAAATCTCGTGTTTTGAAGCTCTGGATGAGAAATATAAAATATTAACTTTCATTTGAGTTTTTATGTGGAATTCATCAGAGTTGATTGCATGCGTACCGCCGAACAGCGATTCGCCTATAACTTGCGCATCGACTATAGCGGATGACGGTCTGTAGGGTCAGCGTAATCAATGTGGACTCTTTCACAATTTTCATCAGGCTGGTCCCACGGATGGATTGGTGCCTTTTGTGGGCTATGACGTACAGTGGCACATGATTCACAGCTCCTCTCAAGCCGTTCAATGTCCATACCTTCCCAGTACATAATATCGGTACAATCTGTGGTTTGGAAGCTGGTGTTTGATTTGCAAGGGCAGCACTGTCAAAACTGATAACAGTGATCTGGACAGAAGGGTTCAGTGCGGAATATAATCAACCATTGTCGAAGAATTTGCAGCGTTTTTCATTCAGTATTCCGGATCTACGTATCTTGAAACGTGCACTACTACATTATCCACACCAGATAATTACGTATTCATTATGTCTTGGTGCATAATATATTATAATATAGGTATAGGAGTATAAATGAAACATGAGCGTTTCCTCGGCGTTTCAACGAAACAAACGTCTCTGAAATGAAACGCCGCACACAACTCAGCTCCTCCGACGGCTTTCCTCACGACATCAAAGAATGGGTTGTGAAAAGAGTAAAATAAATATAAATAAAAAAGTTGAAAAGGAAAAAAACTCGGGGGAAAATTGAAAGGGCTAACCCACGTTCCACGAGCGGCTGGGAGACTGTTGGCTACTTTCAACCTGGGAGGCCATATTGGTTGTATAACGTCCGCACATCAAAGCGCCATCCAGAGGGCTGGGGATTTTAATTTCACTGTTCCATAGTCAGGATACCTTCCCTTGTTCACTTTTGCTTGAGCACCGACTCGCTCTTTTTTTTCCAAGTAGCGTCTGTATACTCTTCAAGAGGGAACGGAAAATACGCAGTTGGCTTTATATTATTGTTCCTTCCCAACTAATTAATCGAAATAGAATAACTTCTCCCATTTAATGTGCCCTTCTACTCATTTGAACTTTTCCCGTACGTTCTCTCGTTAAAATCTATGGATTCGTACTACAGTAGTGAGCAAATTAATCTGGGCACGTTTTAAATATCAGGGTGTTATTAAAAATTCATTTTTTTCCAAAACATATTACCACAAAACTAATACGAAATGTGTCCACCTCTAGCTTTAAAAACACCATGAAAACATTTTGGCTTAGAACTCGGTGATTTCTGACACATTAGTTTTACTCGCATTTCATCAGCCTGGTTCAATGTCTTGATAAAGTTGGTGATCGTGAGGTATTTCGTCGTGTACACCTGTAATCAACGCTGATGAATTAACACGCAAAACTCAAATATTTCTCATCCTGAGCTCCATGACACGAGTTACGCACATACGGATTTCACCAAACCCACCAGAAATTTTTGAAGATTGTAGTTGCAGAGCCGAAGGTGTACAAAGAGTTACAGGATCGACAGATTAAACGGGCGGGTGTCAGCGAACAATACTACCCCCGTACCCAAGGACCATCGGTCCTAGGACACAAGTCACCCCTGGCGAGTTGGGTGGGGTGGGTACTTGCGTCCTAGGACGGATGTACCTACCCCCCCTGTAGTGTTGGGTGGGCTGGGTACTAGCCACTTTATGGGAAGGACTGGGAAGTCCTTGCAACAGAGTATGGGCACATCTCTCCTCTCCTCCCGCGGCGAATGTCGGTAGCCCTGTTTAGACTGATTACCGGCCACTACTACCCACAAAAGGACCTGCACAGGATAGGAGTAGTCGACTCGCCAATATGTCCTTTGTGCAACATCGGAGAGATGGACGCCCACCATATCATGGAGTGCCCTGCACTGGAGTATATAGGCGAGACTACGCCAGAAGAAACGGCGTGTGAAAGATATTGGACAGCGAGACGTCAAATGAATGCGACGGGAGTAAGATTTAAAAAAAAAAAAAAAAAAACCACTTTATTATTGGTTGATACTTGAGATGTTCTCCATGCATGGTCTGCTCTAATCTGATAATGGAATGAGATATCGCCGTGCTGACTTCACCATCATGTTCAGCGTTGAAAATCCATAAGCTGAGGGGGGTTTTGGGGAGTGGGGGGGGGGGGGAGGATTACCCATAAATTCCAAAAATGAAACAGTCTGACAAGTGACACCTCATTTTTAACACGATGGTGAATTCAGAATGGCGATATCTTATGCCGTCCTCAAACGAGGGCTCTTTGAAGATGAAAAAACGTGGTTGATACTTGAGATGTTCTTCATGGTTATTTTGCTCTAATTTGATAACGGAATGAGATATCGCAATTCTGACTCCACCATCGTGTTCAACGTTGAAATTCTATAAACTAAGATGTTACTCGGCAAAGAAAGGAGACAAAATCTAGAAAACCAGCAAAATATAGACATTCTACACAAAACCAATTATTTCCTCGAAGATTCGCTCTTATAACCATGCTGCATGACTGTGGATTTTGTTTGGTTTCATTTTTACTACCTTATTTTGAGTCAACCATGACTGACATAAAAAATGGTGAGAAGTGAGCTCCCAACTGGCCATTAAAAGAACAGCCCAACTGGGTGCATCGAAGTAGGGATGCAACATCGGAACCAAATAATCGATTATAACATCAAAATTTGATGTTATTATCATTTAACTATTAATCGTAAGGTAATAATCGATGTGAGCGATTAATCGGTAATGAATAATCGATGTTCGATTAATCGAGAGCAAATAATCAATTTATTTATTTTGTTGGGGTCTGCACATGATTTTTTAAAAGAATTTTAATTGATAGAGAATCACTTCAAAAACGTAAAAAGGGGTACCATTCGTCAAATTTAGTTTACTCTTATTTTTGGTTTATTATCTTCGATAATGAACCATTGGAATCGCCCAAAGAAAAAATTTTTTTAACCCCCCCTCAAAATTTGTTGGTTTACGTTTCAAGATACGTAGATTCAGAAAATCGAATAAAAAAAACTCTGCAAATTCTTGACAAAACGGTTTATTATCTTCCTTGTGCAGATCACCCTTCTGTCTATACCAGACTTTATTGCAAATCGGCACCATACCATATTCTCACCGTACTCATACCATACCATACGAATTTCTTTCCTATCATACCATACTGTATTATACCAAATCATACATACAATAATATACCATACCATACTCATACCATGTCATACAAACCGAGGGAATATTGAAATATCATCCATTTCTGACCTATATTTAAAATTTCAAGTATCTAGCTCATCATCAAAATTTAATTTGTTTAAACAAATAGGTATTATTTAAACAAATTTACAGACAAGAAACCGAGTGAATATTGCATTGTGATCCAGTTCTGACCTATTTGTAAAATTTTAAGTCAATAGCTCATCATCAAAATTTAATTTGTATTATTACAAAAAGGTATTATTTAAACAATTTTACAGATGAGAAACCGAGTGAATATTGCAATGTGGTCTATCCCCGACTCACGGTTAAAATTTCTAGACTGTAGTTTACCGGGAAGATGAAAAAATGTAGTTTTATTCTGGGCGTCTGGGAGTTGGGTCACATAACGGCCGTTTTCGACGCGAAAGTTTAGTGTTTTTCCTAAACCTTTGCGCGGTCACTGTGAACGAACGGCTGGTCGCACAAAAATCCGATTGGTCTTAAAAGATTCGTAATTTTTCAGGTCATTCAAAAGTGAACTAAACATTACACCGTTTCATGAGAATGTTTAGAGATATGACATTGTCGAAATTTCAAAGTTCGTTTTGAACCCCTTCCCCTTGACCTAGGGTTATGAAAAGTTTCGAGGATCATTGTGGGGCTGGTCCAAACCCAGAAACCAAATTTCGTAATTTTAGCTCAACGCTAACTGGGCAAAGTGGCACGGACGGCGGACGGCGGACGGCGTACGGGGGACGGCGTACGGCGTACGGTGTACGGCGTACGGCGTACGGCGGACGGACGGATTTTTTTTTATTCGATTTTCTGAATCTACGTGTCTTGAAACGTAAACCAACAAATTTTGAGGGGGGGTTAAAAATTTTTTTTCTTTGGGCGATTCCAATGGTTCATTATCGAAGATAATAAACCAAAAACTCTGCGAATTCTTGACACAACGGTTCATTATCTTCTTTGTACAGATCACCCTTCTGTCTAGATCACTAGGTCTAAATGTCTAGATCCTAAATGTTAGATTAATAATTATTATTATTATAAATTATCACTAATTATTAACAATTTTATCAAGTACCTAGTGAAAAATATTATAATTTATTGTTAGGTATTAATAATTCATATTTATTATTAATAATAATTATTATTAATTATGATTAATTAATACGATATAATTCCGGGGTTTTTAATACTACGTCGGTAATAATGTTTCAATAAAAGAAGTACCTACCAACAAACATTCGAAATTACCTTCATTTCCGTAGCACGAAACGCACCTCAGAACAACAAACTCGACAACACTTAAGCCATATGATGTTCCAAAGAGCTTGTTAGTATGAAAATGGACCTGTATTTCAACAGTTTGATACTCGATCGTGTTGTGAGGCACAATCTTTGAGCCCTCATTGTGAACGAACGGCTGGTCGTACAAAGCTGCGGATGGTCTTAAAAAATTCTACGGAACAAACTCTATCTAAATATGAAATAAAAAACATACCGTTCTATATGAATTTTTCGAGATATGAGATCTTCAAATTTTCAAAATTCGTTTTGAACCCCTTCCCCTTGACCTAGGGTTATGAAAAGTTTCGAGGACCATTGTGGGGTTGGTCGAAACCCATAAAAAAAAATTTCGTAATTTTAACTCAACGCTAACTGGGCAAAGTGGCGCGGACGGCGGACGGCGTACGGCGTACGGCGTACGGCGGACGGACGGATTTTTTTTTATTCGATTTTCTGAATCTACGTATCTTGAAACGTAAACCAACAAATTTTGAGGGGGGGTTAAAAAAATTTTTTCTTTGGGCGATTCCAATGGTTCATTATCGAAGATAATAAACCAAAATCCGTCCGTCCGCCGTACGCCGTCCGCCGTACGCCGTACGCCGTCCGCCGTCCGCGCCACTTTGCCCAGTTAACGTTGAGCTAAAATTACGAAATTTGGTTTCTGGGTTTGGACCAGCCCCACAATGATCCTCGAAACTTTTCATAACCCTAGGTCAAGGGGAAGGGGTTCAAAACGAATTTTGAAATTTTGAAAATCTCATATCTCGAAAAATTCATATGGAACGGTATGTTTTTTATTCCATATTTAGATAGAGTTTGTTCCGTAGAATTTTTTAAGACCATCCGCAGCTTTGTACAACCAGCCGTTCGTTCACAATGACGGCTCAAAGATTGTGCCTCACAACACGATCTTGACTCAAACTGTTGAAATACAGGTCCATTTTCATACTAACAAGCTCTTTGGAACATCATATGGCTTAAGTGATGTCGAGTTTGTTGTTCTGAGGTGCGTTTCGTGCTACGGAAATGAAGGTAATTTCGAATGTTTGTTGATAGGTACTTCTTTTATAGAAAAATTATTACCGACGTAGTATTAAAACCCCCAGAATTATATCGTATTAATTAATCATAATTAATAATAATAATTATTAATAATAAATACGAATTATTAATACCTAACAATAAATTATAATAATTTTCACTAGGTACTTGATAAAATTGTTAATAATTAGTGATAATTTATAATAATAATTACTCTAACATTTAGACCTAGTGATCTAGACAGAAGGGTGATCTGTACAAAGAAGATAATGAACCGTTGTGTCAAGAATTTGCAGAGTTTTTATGGGTAGAGAAACAATCATGTTCATAAAAACATGACGTCAGAACAGCTCAACGATGACGTCAGAACGGCTGAAGCTTCTGATTGGCCGGGGTGCACCTGTAACCCGCGAGATTGACGAGGGGGCCCGACGGGTGACGTCACATGGGAGCGCGGTTTTGACGTCAAGCGAGAATGACAAGGGGTCCGACGGGTGACGTCACATGGGAGCGCGGTTTTACGTCCGAGTTTCAAATCAATAAGATTTTAATTGTGATTGTTGATCTCTGTGGTGTTCTTTTTTACGTGGGAACCGGTGTTTACCTGCAATAGCAACTCAATTAACATAATGAATTGGTTTTTTTTTTTTTCAATTTTCATTTCTTATGCGCATACCCCAATTACCTAGCTTTCCGATGGTTTTCTTCGTCTGTAGGTGACGACCTATTGTTACTAGGCTAATGAAAATAAAAGAAGGCCAACACGAATGAACCGATAGAAAGAGTATACCTATTGAAAAAATTAGTGTTTGGGACATCTTGTAAAAATAAAAGTTTTGAGAGAATATCACCCTCCCAGCGTTCAAATAACATTAATTTCTCCAAACCCATTGTCAACAACTTAAATTTGAAACGGTGAATTGTAATTGTGAGATCTAGACCCCCCCCCCCCCCCCCTCCAACCAGCTGTGCCTTTTCTCCATGGCTGAAGGATACCTCTTTCCTTCATTCAAGGAGGTAGTAACAATAACAACGAGGGTTCGTCTTAATTTGTATTAATCGATTATTATTACTGATTAATCGGTTTTCGAATACATCTGGATTTCAAAAGCATTTTTTGGAAGCATATTAAAATGCATCAAATCCTGATGTATTCTAAAACCGATTAATCAGTAATAATAAACGATTAATCTGTAATAATAATCGATTAATAAAAATAATCGGCAGCTAAACATCGATTGAAATTAATCGATTTTTTGGGGTCAAATAATTGATTATCCGATTAATCGATTATTTATTTGCATCCCTACATTGAAGACCGTTCCGTTCTGCTCCTCAGCTCCTTTCTACTTACCTAATTTGATCACGTATTGTTTTATGGTGGCAACGTACCTACTGAATCTTATTGGAACAAGATGTTTCTTTAGAAACGTCACATTAGCTTTGGGGTGTGTAGATCGTCGCATTGTCAGTGAACTAGAAATATTCGTACTTAACACATTGCATAATTCAAGGATTTTCAACTAGTTCAAAGGAAAACGGGGGTTTCAGCTACTATTGCAAAATTTAGGCTTCTACAGGGAAAAACACAGTCTGTTGGAAATTAGTTGTAGAATCCCGTTGAAGTTTGGGAGCATTTTCCTGGGAGGTCACAGTGTTTGACTGGAAGGAATTAGTTTTGAATTCACTGGATAGAGCAACACAAAACATAGCAGGAAACTGTTGTTGATTAAAAAAAAAAAAAAAAAAGAAATTGGAGAATCAATACCTATTTTTTTCCAGTTTGGCGTTATAAAACTGGGAACCGATATTCAATATGGAATGGGCGGCACTGTTTACGGGTGAAACAAATCCTGACCCCTCAGCACAGCCCTGATACAGCTTTCCTAATTTAAAAGGTATTACAGCGAGCAAATCCTCGCTAGCTGGAAAGATGACACCGCGATAAATCCGTACGAGGGGAAGAAGGGTGTGGTTGAGGGGCATTTGTCTGCAATAAATCAGTTTTATCATTGATCTTGGGGAGTATCCGGAGGACACTTCCATCCTTTCAGCTTTTTAGATAGCTGTTAACAACGAGTCGCGGGGGAGGGGGGAGGGATGGAATGAGGACAGTAAAAACGGTTGCTCCATTATTTAGACAGCCCAGTCAGCAAGAAGTAGTGTCAAAACGAGTTGACACTAGTGCCAGGAGTAGTGTTGGGCGACATCTGTTTGGAACACCACTTTAACACATGTTTTACAGCTGTTGTTGCGACATGTTTCGAAGAAGTATTTGAGACACGTCTTAAGGATGTGTTCAACATGTGTTCGTAGCACATGTATGCTAAGTCGTCTCAACAACTGGTGTTGAACACATGTACGCGACACTTATGGGACATTAGTTTTGAACTAGTGGCATGGACACATGTTAAACACATGTCTTAGGACATACCTAGTCGCGATGGTTGCAGCAACTGGTGTTGAACACATGTTCGCGACACTTATGGGACATTAGTTTTGAACTAGTGGCACGGACACATGTTAACACATGTCTTAGGACATACCTAGTAGCGATGGTTGCCGCAACTGGTGTTAAACACATGTTCGCGACACTTATGGGGCATTAGTTTTGAACTAGTGGCACGGACACATGTTAAACACATGTCTGAGGACATACCTAGTCGCGATGGTTGCAGCAACTGGTGTTGAACACATGTTCGCGACACTTATGGGACATTAGTTTTGAACTAGTGGCACGGACACATGTTAAACACATGTCTTAGGACATACCTAGTAGCGATGGTTGCAGCAATTGGTGTTGAACACATGTTCGCGACACTTATGGGACATTAGTTTTGAACTAGTGGCACGGACACATGTTAAACACATGTCTGAGGACATACCTAGTCGCGATGGTTACAGCAACTGGTGTTGAACACATGTACGCGACACTTATGGGACATTAGTTTTGAACTAGTGGCACGGACACATGTTAAACACATGTCTGAGGACATACCTAGTCGCGATGGTTGCAGAAACTGGTGTTGAACACATGTACGCGACACTTATGGGACATTAGTTTTGAACTAGTGGCACGGACACATGTTAACACATGTCTTAGGACATACCTAGTAGCGATGGTTGCAGCAACTGGTGTTAAACACATGTTCGCGACACTTATGGGACATTAGTTTTGAACTAGTGGCACGGACACATGTTAAACACATGTCTTAGGACATACCTAGTCGCAATGGTTGCAGCAACTGGTGTTGAACACATGTTCGCGACACTTATGGGACATTAGTTTTGAACTAGTGGCACGGACACATGTTAACACATGTCTTAGGACATACCTAGTAGCGATGGTTGCAGCAACTGGTGTTGAACACATGTACGCGACACTTATGGGACATTAGTTTTGAACTAGTGGCACGGACACATGTTAAACACATGTCTTAGGACATACCTAGTCGCGATGGTTGCAGCAATTGGTGTTGAACACATGTTCGCGACACTTATGGGACATTAGTTTTGAACTAGTGGCATGGACATGTGTTAAAGACATGTCTCAAAACACAAATAGTCGAAATTGCAGCAACTGGTGCTGAACATATGTTCGCGACTCCTATGTGACATTAGTGCCCCCCTCTCTCCTCCCCCTCCTCTCTCTTCGCCACTAACGTATCGAATTTAATGGGTTGGTTTGCAGAAGAAGTCAACTATTTAAAAGAGATTTTTTAAAAATGCACTCATCAAGGTGGGAGTATGTTGAGGGCTGATGGCATATATATATTAATTCCACCCACAAATAGTCGAAATTGCAGCAACTGGTGCTGAACATATGTTCGCGACTCCTATGTGACATTAGTGCCCCCCTCTCTCCTCCCCCTCCTCTCTCTTCGCCACTAACGTATCGAATTTAATGGGTTGGTTTGCAGAAGAAGTCAACTATTTAAAAGAGATTTTTTAAAAATGCACTCATCAAGGTGGGAGTATGTTGAGGGCTGATGGCATATATATATTAATTCCACCCACCTACGCGGGCAATAATTTTGTAGTACCTACCAACAAACATTCGAAATTACCTTCTTTCCGTTGCACAAAAATTATCTCACAACAAGAAACTCGACATCACAAAATCATGTGAATTTACAGCTGTTCCGTAGTATGAACAAAATTTGGTAGTAGGTACTTCGGTAAAATTTCAGGACAATTTGTTCATATTATAAAATAACATTAATATATAATTGTTCATATTATTAAATAATTTTACCGAAGTACCTACTACCAAATTTTCGAAATATGCTTCATTCCGTAGAGACAAAGTATCACAGAACTCCATTATAGCATCCATGCTTCAGATGGAGTTGTCTCTGGCACCTCGTGGTGATACAGGTTATGTGAATTCAGTGCCCATGTCAGACTGTTACTTCTTCATTTGTAATTCGTTTTAAATAGTTTTAAATTTAGTTCCAAAATAGTTTTAAATTTAGTTCCAAACGTCCCTGAAAGTTGTTGTCTGCGTTCATTGGACCCAAAATCATCTGTGTGCGGCAGCCAAGTGACTGTTTCTCGTATCAGCCGCAACGTTGAAGACACGCTAAATTGTAAGTATTCACTTTTTATTCCTGTTTATAACCCGAGGACACTGTTGAGAAATAATATTATGTAGCTTCACTTACGAGGTAGGTAGCGAGCGCCACTCCACAACGTGAGCATCGACAGCTGTTTCAAGAATAAAAGACAGCTGTCCCAAAAAGAAGAAACTTAGAAGAAAAATTAGAAAGTGACGTTTTTTGTATTCTGTATAATTGCGTAGAAAATACAAGTGATATTATGAAAGTGCTGTATAACTATGTTTTTGAATTGAGACTTGAAAGTTGTTCAGCCTTGCGCTGCCAATGGTTGGCAAGAGCCTGCCACTCAAACACAAAATTCAAGGTATATACCTTGTTGCTTTTCTATACATATGTTGCTTTTTCTTTTTCTTTCTGTTTTTCTTGTTTTTTTTTTTTTACTTTAAATACTGTGATTACTCTCATTTTTTTCTATTTACTGTCCACAGGTACAGTGTTGTGCAGTTTACAGCTCAAAAGAAGACCATTCTTGACGCTGTACCCAACTCATGGCTGGAATAGGGCACGGATGGATGGGTATGCTGGTGGCCCATTTCCCTGCAAAAAAATACCGATTTGCAGACAGCCATAGAAACTGCCATAACCCCGGATAAGACAAACAAGAAGACTTGGAGCAAGCACCAGGTTGTCTTCAAGCATATCAAAAATGGTAAATGTTTTCATTAACTCATTTGGAGTTATTTTAGGTAATTTTTATGTATTAGAATTCATTAACTTGGTTGATTGCTTTCAGCCACTTATGATAAAGCTTGACGGAAGGTGGACAACATTATAGCAGACAAGACAACTACAGAAGACACAGAAGCTGAGGAAACTCCAACACAGAAGAGGCGAAGAGGGGAAGAGGAAGCAAAGGAACCTGATAGAGAGCAACGAGGAGGAATCCGACTCAAACGCAAACCCTGCCGGATTTGTCCCAAGGCGCACAGCTCATCTCAGAACCGTGCTGCAACCTCCGACTCAGAATTCTAACCAAGGTGGTATCTCTGACTCGGGCAGGGATTCTGAGGCTGAGGACGTAAATAGCACGACCATACCGGAGACTAATAACCAGTGCAACTGTTCTGCGCTGGTGTTGACACAGTTGCAAGCTGTAACGGAGCAATTGGCCACCTTCAATAGCTTTTTTGGTATGGAGCTTTGTTCGTATTTACTGAGAAATGGCTAATTTACCTGATTATTTGCATCATCAAAGTAATGACCTGCTTTTTTTTTCTATTTTAGCTGCTTTTAAGATCAGAACGCTTCGAAATCTGAGTAAAATGAAAAGGCAGATGACAATGTTGGAAGAAAATGCTCAGTCCTCAGCCCAAGAAACAGTTGTGAGGAGTGCATCAGTACTGTTCCCAGACATAGAGTTTCCTATTAAAAACCCTGACATCCTGCGTGTCTTCAATGACAAGTTGGCAATTGCTGCCAATTCAGCAAAGCTTGTGAGTACACAACTTTTTCCTTTTACTTATTATTGGACGTGATGTAAAAAAAAATTTCTGGAACCAATTTTTTTGTATATGTGTGTTATTGTTTCAGGAAAGCCACCTTATTGATAGGGCTGGCACTGGTAAGAATTATGTGGTGGCTGAGAGGGTGATGGAGGCCATCTTAACTTCAGAATGCGCCTACTATCTTGTTTGGGGTGGCCAGCGCTGCGAGGAGCCTTCCTTCATCACTACAGATTCTCAAAAGATAGGATTGTGGAAAGCCACTCCGCACCTAATCAAAGCTTTAGAAGGTAATTTCCTGCTGTTTTTAATTTTTAATTTATTTTGTTTCAAATTATAAGTAAACTGACTTGGTTTCACAAAAACTGCATATCTGAAATCGCTTTTTTCTCTCTTTCTAGCTACTAATCTCAGTAGGTTTTTGCTGCCTGGGTCTGATCCTGTACTCATTAATTGTGTTTTTAGATACTTCAAGGGATAAAAATGTAGCAACTCCTTCAGTTGTGCGTGTAAACGATTAGTACTTGCAATTTACTGAAATGTAGCTTTCATTCTGAAATTCAGGCTTTCAGTAATTTGAAAGTAATCATGTATTTCTGGCACAACTGGGTGGGTTGCTGCATCTTCACCCCTTGAAGTATTTAAAAGCAAAATTAATGAGTATAGGATCACACCCAGGCAGTGAGAACCTACTGAGATTAGCAGCTAGAAAGATATAGTTTAAAATTTGCAGTGGAACAAAGGCAGTGTAGATGGAATTCCAAACAAAATACATTTAAAAATATTTTAAGAAATTCATCTTTCATGTATAAAGTAAATAAACCAGTCACACAAATTTATTTCCCTCCTTTTAGAGGGCATCCTTGCAATGTGTAACTTCTATTTCGTAAAGGAAAATTTTTGTATGATCATACAAAAATTTTCCTTTACGAAATAGAAGTTACACATTGCAAGGATGCCCTCTAAAGTCATTCGAATGACTACACTATCAAAACATATTTTACTAATGTAACTTTTGTTTTACAGAAACATTCAAGGGAATCTGTAATGAGGGCAGGAAGCGAGGGGTGGAAATGGATGTCAAGGTGGTTCGCGACGCAGCAATGAGATGGCTGGTTAACCGGAAGCGGCACCTCAAAAATCCTCCAGCTCTTCCCTGGATTTGGGGCTCCTCACAGGAGAACGATCCTGCAAACTAATCTTTGTGATTAAATTCATTTTCTTAATTATTTGTTTGATATTTTTAACTGCCTTTTCAATTTCACAAGATGAACACTGTGAAGGAAATTTTATAAAAATGGGATGATTTTGAACATCGGTTTTCATGCTTGGTTTATCAGTTCAACAAATTTCAGTTTCTGGTCGAATCTAAAAGCGTTCAATCTTATGTTACATGAGTTACACACATGTGTTCAACATCTATCAGAGACACATGTTGAAAACTAGTGTCAAACCCGTGTCAGAACTAGTGTCGAAACACATGTTTGACACTGTTCCAGTGTTTCAAATGAGTCGTGTTAAACATGTGTTGGTAACACATGTCGGGCATGGTAACTAGTGTTCATGAACACATGTTTGACAGATGTCTGACACTACTTTTTGTTGACTGGTAGGACAGTAAAACGTTGCTCCACTATCTTAAGACGTTTAATATGACCATCAAATTGTCTAAAATATTCCAATACGTCGAGCTCATTTATGAAATCACTCTACCTAAAGAAGAGTACTCTTAAAGCTTACAACAATTTGGATATAAGAAAAGCAACAGTCAGCTAGGTATCAATCCTGTTTATAGAGAACGGTTTCGGGTGTTTTTTAAAGGTTTTAATTTTATTTATAAGATATAATATATCTTATATTATACCTACATATTATGTAGGTACCTAGGTATAAGATATATTATATCTTTTATACTTATATCTATAAGATATAAGTAGGTAAACTACATTGTAAGGTAATCCAGAAAAATGTCAACCTCCATTATCAGCGAGACTTGAGGTGATCAAGAAGTTCCAAAACTACAATTTAACAACCAACTGTACATACTTCCAAGCTGCTCTACAATATCTTGCGAAGTTTTTCCAATTCCCATCATTCAGCATTGCCGCTGCCTGCTCTACTCAGCCTCTATTTCCAAAATAAGGAATCCTGGACTTCAGCAACGCCGGACACTGCAAGAAGTTGCACATGGAGCAAACTTCAGGTCTCTGATAGAGGTCATTAGGTACTTGAGATAGAGCTTAAGTAGCGAATATCTAAATTTTACAATCACTCACAGGACGTGTAACGAGTAGCGCTGACCTTTTTCCTTCATATTGATGGCGTGCACGTCAAGATCGAGTTCCCTGTAGATCACGTACCATTGAACCCTTGCGTTGGGTTGCCACAAAAACTGAAATTATTCTTCCTAAGATTTGGCTTAGTTATTTGCTTCTGCTTTAGGCACTTCGCTCTAACAAGAAGTGTTCGACGCACTCAGTAGGTAGCGTTGTGAATAAATAAACGTAGGTACTAGACGGTCCCATGTATTGAAATACACCATCGTTCGCACTACATCAGCGCCGTTGTATAAAAGCACGAGAAGTCGGTGAGCGGCCTATGTCGATCTCCGGACCTGTACGTCCAGTTTCTATTTGCTTTTCTGCTTTTATGTAAAAATTGTATCCTCGTACAAACCCGAATTTTAGTTGTTTTAGTATCTGTGGAAGACTACGTTATTATAAGACTAAGATAACTCCAAGTAGTACAAGTTGTTAATTGAAATGAATACCTTGCAAATTGAGGCTTTATTCAATGAACTGTGCGATTTAAGAAATGGGTTTATGAATAATAATATTATGGTTTCTTGAGAAAACTACACCTGGTGAGTAACACAGAACGTCGGTGATAATAGTAAGTCACTTTCCTCTCTTCAATCACTAATAATATTAGTTATTATTTTAGTTATATTATAGTTCTCGAGGTAGGTGGTCTACGGACGCTGCTTCTACGTGGTATTTCACCGCTGAGCTGCTCACGGTTCGTAGAACTACAGAGGAACTAAGACATGAGACACACAGTCTAGTTGTACAAGTAGAAGAAGATAACTTTACTACAGGATCTTCTTCTACTTGTACATCTAGACTGGGTGCCTCATGTCCTAGTTCCTCTGATTGCAATCCTTTGGAATCTGGAGTTAGATCTCGCCTGGACACCATCGCTTCTCTGCAATCTTCGAGCCAAATCTGAGCGTAATGAGGATTAGTAAATTTTGCTCCACTTGTCCATGGATGGATCGTATTTATTTTGGCGCACATGGTCCCTACTTCAATAGAACCTTGCCAGGTTCTATTAGCCAAGAAGGCAAGGCTTCCCCATTTGACATCCTTTTTTGGTCTACGCACAATTTCTTAGGAGGTTTTGGTTAGTGACAGTGTACAACAATCAGCAGCATTAGGGCCCGAAGGTTCGACCTCTAATTTATCTGGTCGCAAACATTTCTTCATCACGAAAATATAGTTTGTTAAATAAATGGAAATTTAACACAGAACGTTGATAATAATAATATGATTATAATAATTTTTAAATAATGAAAAATTTCGTTGCGTTTGAAATCCGACAGATTTCTCCAATCGTTCGACGAGCATTTCAACGTAGCTTGTGCTGAAAGGACTTAACCGAGGGACAACGGGTATTTGACAAAGGATGTTTGTCCGAGACTCTCCGATGATATGCCTTTGAAAACGAAGAGGGAAACCGTGATCAAGAACCTCCGTGTTGACAGTTGGTCGGCAAATAGGGAGCCCGAAACTCCCGGACCTGCACCCACCTTTCCCGCCCTCTAACTCAATTACAGACCCGGAGCCTTGGACAAATATTTAATTTAATCCCCGCAATCAACCTTCCAGGTACGTCTCGTAGCTTTCTGACTGCCGTTCATCCCTTGACGGACTGCACTTGAGCCTTTAGTCGTAGAATCTGATTCGGGCTGAAAGTAAATAAAAATAAAATGGGAGACTCGCAGAAAATGAGTCTAAGATAATTTAGTTTCGCTAGTCTTGTGTTATAAGATCTTTGTGATTTCTTCACAAATAAAATGAGTGTAACGACTGTTAGGTACAACTACTGGATACCTGTAACTTTTAGCTTGAAATGAATCGGGTACTACAAATAGTAATTTCTTGAAGAACCGGTATGACCCAAATGATTTTGATTTTTGATAATTTGATTTCTCTTCTTCTTCTATATTCCATTTTTTTTTGTCCTGGCCGCAGCCTTGCCAGACATAGGTGTAATTTCTCTTCACACCCTATCTCGTTGAAAGTGGCGCCAAGTCACTGATTAGTTGGAATTCTAGCTTTTCAAAGCACAATAATTGTGAACAAAAATAGGAATTCATTCTGTACGAAAAAAATAAACCTAGGAAAATCAGCATTTTTCTCTCTCTTTTTTTTCTCTCTCTTCTTTTTCTCTCGCCACTGGCTACTCCGCAAAACCGCATTGGGGGCTAAGGCAAGACAATTGAGTCAAGAATTTTTTGAAGTAAGCCCCTCCCCATACCTACTTCAATACAATACACACTGTGAACCAACGCTTAGTAAATCATTCTATCCTAGCATAGGACATTCGAGTTACACCTCCACAAGTTTACACAAGTCTGGAGTTCTGGTTATAACAAATACGTGCATCGTAATAATGACAATCGCCGAATGCACGAAGAACGTCTGGACAACCAATTACTATGCGATGCTCATACACTCAGCAGTCATGCATGGAGAGACACCGTAAAAAAAACCTTCATGCTTTGAATTCCTTCTCTTTTCGAAGGGCGAAATGACACATCTCACATTCAAACGATGGAAGGGCCAGTCGCACTTATTGAAAAACTTTCTCCGAAGAAGACTTTCGAGTGTGTGTGGTAGAATCGACCTTGGGGGTTGGAAAAGAAAAAAAACCGTCGCATCCCGACAACCCTGACGTATAGAAGAAATATGAGATGTGAAACACATATTTCCAGCCAAACTCGGATAAGTGGAATAAGTGGAACCCACCAATAAGGAATTTCTCTTTACTGAAACAAAACCGGCAGTCTCCGCGCCCATTCCCTACAAACTCTCAAACGTCCTCAAGTGGTTTATTATTTTCAATAAAATTGGTGAGCTTACGTTTTATAAAACGTAAATAATCATGAAAACATGTGAAACCCGGCTATAAACATGCTGTAGTTTATGCACAAAAGTCATGCAATTTCAAAGCCATGCAACATTTCTGACCAAAAGGACCCCGACGTAGTGCCTTTCCTCTGAACTGAAACGACGTTAGCGCTTTTCTACTGACCTTCCAATTGATGTCGTGACAGTGCGGTTGCAGGTATGCTTCTATAATAATAATCCCTGACATCTGACCCCTAAGACCTAAATCCAGCCGCATTTCGGCTGATTTTCTACACCGATCACCTCTCTACCAGTTGTGGGACCCAGAAAATACCTTTTCCGTAATTTTCCCGTAAATCTAGGAACGCGGTAGCGTTCCGCCCCGCCAAGCAAAGAAGTTGAGAAAACGAACGCTGTCGAGTGTATGTTTACCGGACGTCACGAAACGCGTTTTCGAGGTATCCATATCTCGGCTCCTATTTGACCGATCAACTTGAAAATTAGTGTGGGTCTTCTTTGAGTGTATATTAGAAAGCCCTGAAAGTTTCAAATCGATAGGTCAAAAGGGAGCCGAGCTACATAACGTCAAAAACCCGGTTTTTCGGCCTTAGATTGTTCTTCTCCTTCTTCTTCTCCTTCTCCTTCTTCTCCTTGGTCAGACAGGCAAGGCTGGAGCCTCTCCACGTTGACCGATTGACTTGAAAATTTGCACAGAGCTTCATTTAACCATGAGACAGAGCCTTATATAAGATTTAACCCATTATCTCAACCAAAAAAGTTTTAGAAACAAAAGAACAGAAACCTTAGGAAAATTCTGTCCACTTTGACAAGTCTACAGCCTGGGTAAAAGGACCAATCGACTTGAATTTTTTTTACATATCTTCTTTATAGCATGGCTCAGTGCCATTTGAACGAAATAAGCAATTATCTCAACCCAAAAAAAAAATTAGGGACAAGAAAACTGAAATTTAGGGTAATTAAGGCTAATTATGGCCATATCTCGGCTCCTAGTTGACCGATCAACTTAAAATTTGGTATGGATCTTTTTGGTGTGGATAATAGAAAGCCCTGAAAGTTTCAAGTCGCTAGGTCTAAAGGGAGCCGAGTTATATAACTTCAAAAACCAATTACCATGTTTTTCTACTTTTTTTCAGTCGGTCAAGGCTACAGCCTCTCCACCTTCGCCGATTGACTTGAAATTTTGCACGGAGCTTCGTTTCAAGTGTAGCAAGTGCCTTTTGAAAGATTCAAGTCGATATCTTTAAAGGGAGCCGAGTTATATAACTTCAAAAACCCGGTTTTTCACCCTTACCGGTTCTTCTTCTCCTTAATCAGTTAGGCATTTCCACCTTCACGGATTGACTTGAAATTTTGCACAGAGCTTCGTTTCAACATCAGACAGTGCCTTTTGAAAGGTTTAACCCATTATCTCAACCCAAAAACTTTTAGAAACAAAAAACTGAAATTTAGGCTAATTTTGGCAACTTTGACGAGTCAACAGCCTGGGTAACCGGACCAATCGACTTGAAATTTTGCATAGACCTTCTTTATAAAATGACCCACTTCAACAACAAAAAGATGTGATATCCCCCCAAAAAACACTCCGTGTAAAAATCACCCCGCCTCGCAAATATCATTCTTCAGAGGCCGGAAAAAGTTATGATATCCACTTTCCCCGCCCGCCCTTTTCCTCATTAAGGAGCTAAGTATAATGAAAAGCTTAACCACTTCACAAGCACCGTACCCCTTTCGAAATCTCCCCTTGGCGCTATTGCGAGACGTTTTTATTACTTCCACAAGCAACTAATACTTGTATAAAACGTTAACCACCATCAAGTATTAGTTGCTTGTGGAAGTAATAAAAACGTCTCGCAATAGCGCCAAGGGGAGATTTCGAAAGGGGTACGGTGCTTGTGAAGTGGTTAAGCTTTTCATTATACTTAGCTCCTTAATGAGGAAAAGGGCGGGCGGGGAAAGTGGATATCATAACTTTTTCCGGCCTCTGAAGAATGATATTTGCGAAGCGGGGTGATTTTTACACGGAGTGTTTTTTGGGGGGTAAAGGTTACCACTTGATGAGAATCTTCCAGTTTCCATTTATAATACAAGGTTTGACTGGTGAAAGGCACACGTTTCCTGACAATCTTCAGATAATCCGTTTCTCCTGTGAAAAATCAACTGCATTTTGGTTTATTATCTTCCATAATGAACCATTGGAATCGCCCAAAGAAAAAAATTTTTTAACCCCCCCTCAAAATTTGTTGGTTTACGTTTCAAGATACGTAGATTCAGAAAATCGAATGAAAAAAAATCCGTCCGTCCGCCGTACGCCGTCCACCGTCCGCCGTACGCCGTCCGCGCCACTTTGCCCAGTTAGCGTTGAGTTAAAATTACGAAATTTTTTTTATGGGTTTCGACCAACCCCACAATGGTCCTCGAAACTTTTCATAACCCTAGGTCAAGGGGAAGGGGTTCAAAACGAATTTTGAAAATTTGAAGATCTCATATCTCGAAAAATTCATATAGAACGGTATGTTTTTTATTTCATATTTAGATAGAGTTTGTTCCGTAGAATTTTTTAAGACCATCCGCAGCTTTGTACGACCAGCCGTTCGTTCACAATGAGGGCTCAAAGATTGTGCCTCACAACACGATCGAGTATCAAACTGTTGAAATACAGGTCCATTTTCATACTAACAAGCTCTTTGGAACATCATATGGCTTAAGTGATGTCGAGTTTGTTGTTCTGAGGTGCGTTTCGTGCTACGGAAATGAAGGTAATTTCGAATGTTTGTTGGTAGGTACTTCTTTTATAGAAAAATTATTACCGACGTAGTATTAAAAACCCCAGAATTATATCGTATTAATTAATCATAATTAATAATAATCATTATTAATAATGAATACAAATTATTAATACCTAACAATAAATTATAATAATTTTCACTAGGTAGGTACTTGATAAAATTGTTAATAATTAGTGATAATTGATAATAATAATTAATCTAACATTTAGGATCTAGACATTTAGACCTAGTGATCTAGACAGAAGGGTGATCTGTACAAAGAAGATAATGAACCGTTGTGTCAAGAATTTGCAGAGTTTTTTTTCTCTTATAGCTGTTCAGTATGCCGTCTCCACTGAAGAAGGTTGACGATGACCTCTCTGAATATCTCTATACTGGTTTGGTGGAAAAGCTCGGCAATCCCAGTCCAGCTCTTCACATTCAACGCCCGTCTGCGGCCAACTCTTTTTCTTCCCGGGTCTCTGTCCATCATTCTAGTCTTACGAATCAATTATATCAGCTCATTACTACTCCAGTAGATATGTGTCGTGTACGGAACAGTGATCTAGACGGAAGGGCCATCTATTATAGATTTTCTGTATAATACATGTATTATACAACATGCAAATATTCTACAACGGTTCATTATTTTCTGCAGAAAATAATGAACCGTTGTAGAATATTTGCAGTTATTTTACTCATTCGAAAAAAATAACAATTGGCCCTGGCGAATCCACAAAGCCACGGTTGATTGTAATATGATTTTATTGTTGATAAGGTCAGTTGGTAACCGCGAAAAAAGGTTGAAGGAATTACCCACCCGTGATAAAATGTGTATAACTCTTTAACGGGGTGACCAGAGAATAGCTCAGCAGGACGTCTTATAAAGGTTTTTGCGCCGCGTGGTGCTGTTGCAGTTCTTAATAACCGCCCACACATGTTACCGTACGTGACTCGCTAAATGGAAAACAGTTTTTGGAGAAGGATTTTTTCGGCCGCTCCCGAGAGATGAGGCCTGGAATTGAAAGGTTTCTCTAAGCGACAATGCTCCGATGGCACCCTACGACCTTGTTTGCATCCCTTCGAAAAAGGGTTACTGAAAAAATTCCTAGGGGTAAGAGACAACCCCTGGTCTACCCTTATAAAAAAATTCTAAATGAATACCCCTTTTCTCTCGCTCTTATAGAAAATCAGCCGTGCCCCTATTTCCACGCCTGAAGGGGAAGTTTTTAGCATGTGGCGCAGGAAGCATTTATGTGTTGCATTGTGAGACTCAACGACAATAGGGCCACCTTTTTTCCCCTGTACCTAGGGCCGATCCGGACCGATTATTGATTCTGTCAAATTATTGGCGCTATGGGCGGCGATATCGGGGCCTAATTGATTTACCGGAACAAAATATTAATAACGTGTTGAGTCATTAGGATCGCCCTGTGAGGTCTTACCTAGTCATAGCCACCTGTGATGGGCTGTTGTGTTGCAATCCCGCCCCAGACAGCCGTTTGTGTTCTTTATTCACCTTCCCTTCATACGTCAAATACCTACCTTTTCACTGAATTTAGGTAGAAACGCCCATAATTATGTTCATTTTTGGTTATTGTTGAAATTGAATTTGACAACTTAGTGATTTTCTATGAGAGGTTTTTAGCGTTTCTTGACCGGCGATCTACCAGAAGATTAAGGAAACCCCACAGCCACATTAGCAGACGATAAGGCAGTGTTTGAAAAACATTCGTACTTCCATATTACCCTCTGTCTCCCAAATTAAAAAATGGACAGCAAAGTGCATGTTGATTTCACAAACATCAAACAGCTGACCCTAGATGGATAACGTGCGTCAGCGCTGGTACTCAAACTTAGAAAAATCTACTAGTTACTGGGCAAGCGACCGAATTTCTCTGTGCAATACAAATTAACAAGTCGTAAAAGCCAGTAAGGACTTATGGAGCACAACTGTGGGGGCTGCACAGCTAGCAACAGTGATATCATCCAACGATCTTGATGTAGAAACTGTCGATGAAATCCATCAAGAAAATTGCCACCGCCTACACACAGCGATTAAGAGGTTATGTCAACGTGAAGCAGCCCATTTGACCTGATAAGAAGACTGAATAGAAAAAAACCACACGAACTAGCGAGACCGCTGAGAATGTGAAGTAAATTCTTGACACAACGGTTTATTATCTTCCTTGTGCAGATCACCCTTCTGTCTATACCAGACTGTATTGCAAATCGGCACCATACCATATTCTCACCGTACTCATACCATACCATACGAATTTATTTCCTATCATACCATACTGTATTATACCAAATCATACATACAATAATATACCATACCATACTCATACCATGTCATACAAACCGAGTGAATATTGAAATGTCATCCATTTCTGACCTATATTTAAAATTTCAAGTATCTAGCTCATCATCAAAATTTAATTTGTTTAAACAAATAGGTATTATTTAAACAATTTTACAGACAAGAAACCGAGTGAATCCAGTTCTGTGATCCAGTTCTGACCTATTTTTAAAATTTCAAGTCAATAGCTCATCATCAAAATTTAATTTGTATTATTACAAAAAGGTTTTATTTAAACAATTTTACAGATGAGAAACCGAGTAAATATTGCAATGTGGTCTATCCCCGACTCACGGTTAAAATTTCTAGACTATAGTTTACCGGGAAGATGACAAAAGGTAGTTTTATTCTGGGCGTCTGAGGGTTGGGTCACATAACTGCCGTTTTCGACACGAAAGATTAGTGTTTTTCCTAAACCTTTGCGCGCTCACTGTGAACGAACGGCTGGTCGCACAAAAATCCAATTGGTCTTAAAAGATTCGTAATTTTTCAGGTCATTCAAAAGTGAACTGAAAATTAGACGTTTCAGTTAAATATTTTGAGATATGACATTGTCGAAATTTTAAATTTCGTTTTGAACCCCTTCCCCTTGACCTAGGGTTATGAAAAGTTTCGAGGACCATTGTGGGGCTGGTCCAAACCCAGAAACCGAATTTCGTAATTTTAACTCAACGCTAACTGGGCAAAGTGGCACGGACGGCGGACGACGTACGGCGTACGGGGGACGGCGTACGGCGGACGGACGGATTTTTTTTTATTCGATTTTCTGAATCTACGTGTCTTGAAACGTAAACCAACAAATTTTGAGGGGGGTTAAAATTTTTTTTTCTTTGGGTGATTCCAATGGTTCATTATCGAAGATAATAAACCAAAATCGGCATTTCCATAGTATATCAAATGCATACAAAAACAACTTCTGTGTCTTAGTTTTCTGATTTAGTGTAGTAAATTAGGTCAAAAATGAATTGCCTATCAAGTTGTAAATTTGGCGTCCTAAAATGTAAGAAAAACCACCAGAGCTTGAAAGAACCCGATAAATCCGCCAACATGTCCAATCTTCAAACTCAGAATTAGCTGGTTTGAAACAGTGGGTAATAGGGCAATATCGATTATTGTCCTTTTTTTAACCACGTCAATTAGGTACCCCCACTCGGAGACAACCATCTGAGCATCTATTTCAACGAATAACAATACTTGAGCTCAATACTTCAATTATGAACTGAGATGTAGACGGAAAAATAATAAACTGTCTTAGTAGTTGCGTTTTCTTGGTCATTCCAACGGTTCATCATTGAAAATAATAAACCTAAAAATACTGCAGTTTTCTCAATTTCTCCTGAACTCAAGTAACGTCATTAAAGTAAAGGCAAATTAAGGCTAATAAGCACAGAAACTACAACGGAAAAAATCCTATATAATTAAAATTTCAATAGAATTTAGTTCCGAGACATTCTTTCAGAAATTCTTCTTTAAGAAATAAGGAGAGAAAAAATCACCAACTAGTGAGAGGTACTTTGTAATTTTACTAACGATATGAAGTTGAATAATAATTATTATGTCAAAGTTTAGCATTTCCTCACCTCTATGCTAAAACAAGTTTCCGTAAAAGAACGCCACGTAGAGTATTGTCTTCCACCAATTATTGTCTTCCTTTGACTCTACGTGGCGTTCTTTTACGGAAACGTGTTTTAGCATAGAGGTGAGGAAATGTTAAACTTTGACATGGCGCCACTGCATCAGTAACTATGGCCCTTGTGGCTTTTGCAAGTTTGGCTGTCACTTGTTACCGTTGGAGTCGTCTGCTTTTTCCATCAAGAAGCTTATAATGTCGATGATAACGCATCGAAAATGAAAAACTCTGCAAATTCTTGACACAACGGTTCATTATCTTCTTTGTACAGATCACCCTTCTGTCTAGATCACTAGGTCTAAATGTCTAGATCCTAAATGTTAGATTAATTATTATTATCAATTATCACTAATTATTAACAATTTTATCAAGTACCTAGTGAAAATTATTATAATTTATTGTTAGGTATTAATGATTCGTATTTATAATTAATAATAGTTATTATTAATTATGATTAATTAATACGATATAATTCTGGGGTTTTTAATACTACGTCGGTAATAATTTTTCTATAAAAGAAGTCCCTACCAACAAACATTCGAAATTACCTTCATTTCAATAGCACGAAACGCACCTCAGAACAACAAACTCGACATCACTTAAGCCATATGATGTTCCAAAGAGCTTGTTAGTATGAAAATGGACCTGTATTTCAACAGTTTGAGTCACGATCGTGTTGTGATGCACAATCTTTAAGCCGTCATTGTGAACGAACGGCTGGTCGTACAAAGTTGCGGATGGTCTTAAAAAATTCTACGGAACAAACTCTATCTAAATATGAAATAAAAAACATACCGTTCTATATGAATTTTTCGAGATATGAGATTTTCAAATTTTCAAAATTCGTTTTGAACCCCTTCCCCTTGACCTAGGGTTATGAAAAGTTTCGAGGACCATTGTGGGGTTGGTCGAAACCCATAAAAAAAATTTCGTAATTTTAACTCAACGCTAACTGGGCAAAGTGGCGCGGACGGCGGACGGCGTACGGCGGACGGACGGATTTTGGTTTATTATCTTCGATAATGAACCATTGGAATCGCCCAAAGAAAAAATTTTTTTAACCCCCCCTCAAAATTTGTTGGTTTACGTTTCAAGATACGTAGATTCAGAAAATCGAATAAAAAAAAATCCGTCCGTCCGCCGTACGCCGTCCGCCGTCCGCGCCACTTTGCCCAGTTAGCGTTGAGTTAAAATTACGAAATTTTTTTTATGGGTTTCGACCAACCCCACAATGGTCCTCGAAACTTTTCATAACCCTAGGTCAAGGGGAAGGGGTTCAAAACGAATTTTGAAAATTTGAAGATCTCATATCTCGAAAAATTCATATAGAACGGTATGTTTTTTATTTCATATTTAGATAGAGTTTGTTCCGTAGAATTTTTTAAGACCATCCGCAGCTTTGTACGACCAGCCGTTCGTTCACAATGAGGGCTCAAAGATTGTGCCTCACAACACGATCGAGTATCAAACTGTTGAAATACAGGTCCATTTTCATACTAACAAGCTCTTTGGAACATCATATGGCTTAAGTGATGTCGAGTTTGTTGTTCTGAGGTGCGTTTCGTGCTACGGAAATGAAGGTAATTTCGAATGTTTGTTGGTAGGTACTTCTTTTATTGAAACATTATTACCGACGTAGTATTAAAAACCCCGGAATTATATCGTATTAATTAATCATAATTAATAATAATTATTAGTAATAATAAATATGAATTATTAATACCTAACAATAAATTATAATATTTTTCACTAGGTACTTGATAAAATTGTTAATAATTAGTGATAATTTATAATAATAATAATTATTAATCTAACATTTAGGATCTAGACATTTAGACCTAGTGATCTAGACAGAAGGGTGATCTGTACATAGAAGATAATGAACCGTTGTGTCAAGAATTTGCAGAGTTTTTTTTATTCGATTTTCTGAATCTACGTATCTTGAAACGTAAACCAACAAATTTTGAGGGGGGGTTAAAAAAATTTTTTCTTTGGGCGATTCCAATGGTTCATTATCGAAGATAATAAACCAAAACACTCCATTTCCAAAGTAGCGTTTCAAAAGCCCTTAACTTTTTGATTGGACGGAAGCTTTTTTTGAACCGGCTCACTGTGAGCAGAATCGAGAAAACCTGGCCAAAATTCTGAGGGTATCTTTCTTTATGTTTTGAGGGCTGCGGATCACGAGAAAACTACTGAACAAATTTCAAAACTGTTCTTTCATGACTTTCAGGTATTTTTCTCTATAAAAACTTGAAAGTTGTGCTATTTTTTTTTTTTTTTTTTCAGGAAATTTCTGGGAAGACTAATGGGAGACCCCGAGCAATATTGAGATCGTTTTGGGAACTTTAGGTGATAGATACATTTATTAAGATGAAAGGTGGTCTTGTAGGTTGATAGGAAAATTCATAAAGTATAGATTCATATCAAGAATGAGTTCGAATCACGGAGTCTACGACGCCTATCTCCATCTTACTTGTTGGCGGTAATACAATGACCTTATAGGGATATTAGGCTGTATTTTTATTTGGAAGAAATTCCTTTTTTCATCGACCGTTAACCGCTGTTGCCATTCCGCTTGAATCTTATTATTTATCAGAGGATGAAAGTCTGAACTCGGGATGGAGTTCCCTGTGTAGCTGCTCCTTTCGCTAGGGTGTCGACTCTCTTATTGCCATGTATTCCAGTGTGTTCTCTAATCCATACGAAATATTTAATATCAATTTCTTGCCAATCGTTTGTCCACGGAAGAGGAGGTTCAATAATTGACTTATTTATATATGTAATATAGAAAGAGGTTGTGTGCTCTTTCTATATTAAATATATAAATCAAATATATTAAATAAAATTTTGAGGAGCCTATTTTTCTTAGGATACTCATTGAATCTTTAAGGATTATCCATGTTGTGTTGCTGCGATATGATGTTTTCCAAAGCCTCTATTATGGCTACAGCTTCAGCATTGAAGCTCGTCGTTTGCTTGGACAATGGTAGGCCATTTGAGTTTTGTCACTCGGTATGTAGAACGCACATCCAATACTTTCTCCGTTCTTGGGACCGTCTGTGTACACGGTGCAGGTTGGTTCGCCTCTTATTTGCCGAATCGATTCCAGTTTATCGAGATTGATGGTCACCGAAGTGGACTTGAGCGAATGTCGGTGAGGGTTCTCCAAGGTTATGTGTTGGGACCGGTATTGTTTTTATTATACTTAAATGACGTTTCCATTTGGATACTGGAGTAGGATTAAATTTTGAGGATGAAATGACGATGATATTGTGGCTGATTCGTGATCTAGTTTTTTGTGGAGTAATGCTAGGGCAGTCATGGCTGATTGCTAACTTTCCTGCTGTTAAGAATTATATCGTTTAACAAGAACTTTCAATTTGAAACAGAGATTCAACTACTCTTATACTCTTATACTTTCAACAACCCTTTTATTTCTTAGACAATTATAACAATTTTTACGGCAAGAATTATATTCTTGTCGTAAAAATTGTTGTTATTGTAAAAATAGACAAATAATTTAGATAATTATTATGTCTGTGTTTTTTTTTTCTTACAATTCTCAACCCGCTATATGTTTCTCTAAACACCCCCCACTCCTGTACTTGTAATTCAAGGAATGGGCTCTCAAAGATACTTAGGCGCGTAAATTTCTGATACGGAAACACCTACAAGCGAACAGAAATTCCATCCTAAACCTTCATCACGAATTTCCGTTACAAGTAAAAGCACTCGTTATCACTACTAATACCGAAAGACAAAATTCGAAACCAAAAGTACTCGGTATCGAGGGGAAATACTCAATGCACAACTGATATTCACTGCTAGGTACCGCATGTAAGTATGTATCCCCCCAAAAAACACTCCGTGTAAAAATCACCCCGCCTCGCAAATATCATTCTTCAGAGGCCGGAAAAAGTTATGATATCCACTTTCCCCGCCCGCCCTTTTCCTCATTAAGGAGCTAAGTATAATGAAAAGCTTAACCACTTCACAAGCACCGTACCCCTTTCGAAATCTCCCCTTGGCGCTATTGCGAAACGTTTTTATTACTTCCACAAGCAACTAATACTTGATGGTGGTTAACGTTTTATACAAGTATTAGTTGCTTGTGGAAGTAATAAAAACGTCTCGCAATAGCGCCAAGGGGAGATTTCGAAAGGGGTACGGTGCTTGTGAAGTGGTTAAGCTTTTCATTATACTTAGCTCCTTAATGAGGAAAAGGGCGGGCGGGGAAAGTGGATATCATAACTTTTTCCGGCCTCTGAAGAATGATATTTGCGAGGCGGGGTGATTTTTACACGGAGTGTTTTTTGGGGGGATATCACATCTTTTTGTTGTTGAAGTGGGTCATTTTATAAAGAAGGTCTATGCAAAATTTCAAGTCGATTGGTCCGGTTACCCAGGCTGTTGACTCGTCAAAGTTGCCAAAATTAGCCTAATTTCAGTTTTCTGTTTCTAAAAGTTTTTGGGTTGAGATAATGGGTTAAACCTTTCAAAAGGCACTGTCTGATGTTGAAACGAAGCTCTGTGCAAAATTTCAAGTCAATCCGTGAAGGTGGAAATGCCTAACTGATTAAGGAGAAGAAGAACCGGTAAGGGTGAAAAACCGGGTTTTTGAAGTTATATAACTCGGCTCCCTTTAAAGATATCGACTTGAATCTTTCAAAAGGCACTTGCTACACTTGAAACGAAGCTCCGTGCAAAATTTCAAGTCAATCGGCGAAGGTGGAGAGGCTGTAGCCTTGACCGACTGAAAAAAAGTAGAAAAACATGGTAATTGGTTTTTGAAGTTATATAACTCGGCTCCCTTTAGACCTAGCGACTTGAAACTTTCAGGGCTTTCTATTATCCACACCAAAAAGATCCATACCAAATTTTAAGTTGATCGGTCAACTAGGAGCCGAGATATGGCCATAATTAGCCTAAATTACCCTAAATTTCAGTTTTTTTGTCCCTAATTTTTTTTGGGTTGAGATAATTGCTTATTTCGTTCAAATGGCACTGAGCCATGCTATAAAGAAGGTGTGTAAAAAAATTCAAGTCGATTGGTCCTTTTACCCAGGCTGTAGACTCGTCAAAGTGGACAGAATTTTCCTAAGGTTTCTGTTCTTTTGTTTCTAAAACTTTTTTGGGTTGAGATAATGGGTTAAATCTTATATAAGGCTCTGTCTCAAGGTTAAATGAAGCTCTGTGCAAAATTTCAAGTCAATCGGTCAACGTGGAGAGGCTCCAGCCTTGCCTGTCTGAACAAGGAGAAGAAGAAGGAGAAGAAGAAGGAGAAGGAGAAGAACAATCTAAGGCCGTAAAACCGGGTTTTTGAAGTTATGTAGCTCGGCTCCCTTTAGACCTATCTGTAGGGCTGTTTGCTCTACCAACGGGAAGATCAGGGATGAAATGAGAAGGCAGTCATTTTAACTTCGATGGCTGATATATATTTACATATGATCGTGCGCGTTATGAAATGTCGATGTGTACAGGTTAATGAATAGATGAACGATTGTAGAAAAATAGAGGTTTACGTAGAGTGAATGCACTTGAACACACGAGGGGTTACTACACTGAGGAGACTTGAGTCACAGAGTAGGTCGGGTACAAACAGTTATCAGTTAGATCGAAAGTGATGCGTTTGAACGTGATGCGAGTGAATGTGTTGGTTGACAGATCGTTGGTTGACCGAATCGCGTTGGTTGACTCAACCGCGTTGGTTGAGTCAACCGCGTTGGTTGACTCAACCGCGTTGACTGAATGAAGTTTGTAGACTGAACGATGACTGAACGGTGGACAGCACGCATTTGGCAGTGCTCAGGGATTTTATAACCTAGGTAGAGGGGAGCAGACGTTTTGGAACTCTTGTGAAAACACAATAAACCGCGAGAGGGGGTAACGTGGAGGGATGGAATGGAAGAGCGAAGTCGGTTATGATACAATGACCTTAGGTCGTTGCCACAGGGGGTTAATGGTATAAGTACACAGATGTAGGGACAACTAACCAGGTGTAGGGACTACCCAGGTATGCCAACGGGACGTGACGTTCAACAACCTCAAGGTGGTTGAACTGGCAGTGAAAGGAAATTTTATGAGGAAGCGTATTTTATTTTTGTTATTTTATTATTTGTTTTCGCGGTGTGAGGCTACGGCCGAACACTATCGATTTGAAACTTTCAGGGCTTTCTAATATACACTCAAAGAAGACCCACACCAAATTTCAAGTTGATCGGTCAAATAGGAGCCGAGATATGGATACCTCGAAAACGCGTTTCGTGACGTCCGGTAAATATACACTCCGCATCGTTCGTTTTCTCAACTTCTTTGCTTGGCGGGGCGGAACGCTACCGCGTTCCTAGATTGAAGCGGACAACGGTAGAGGAAGGTTGTAGATTATGATTTGTTCGTTGCATGTTCTCATCGGATCCAAATGGTCAAAGGGATTTATTGAGGGAAGTAGGCGGGCGTTAATAAAGAGGGGCGTTTCGACTAGAGGGTGATCTGGTGTGAACGGTTACGATACATTTTGGCGAGGCTACGGTGGACAAAAGGCAAAATATGGCGGATAGTGGCGGTGGGTGTTGGCATTTATACGACTGACACTCTTTGGTGTGATACGTGGTCGTAGCTCGGGTAATCTTAGAGGCCAACTCAAATCCTGCTCGCTCATAATGAGGGCTCAAAGGTGGAGCAAATAGATAGTCGTCAACATGAGCGTGAATCATGCTGCAGCCTTTTGGGTCAATACTCAAACATCACAAGGTTTTGAGGTATCAAGTTTGCTGTTCTGTTTTTGGCGTCTATGGAAAGAAGGTAATTTCGAATACTTACTTATACTCGTAAGTATAGTACCTCCCGACATAGTATTCGAAATTAAGTATTCGACTATAAGACTATAAAGACTATAAACAGTCTTTATAGTCTTATAGTCGAATACTATGTCGGGAGGTACTTCCTGTTAAAAATTATTGCCGACGTAGGTACGAGGAAAAGCTGATAACTGTACTAATAGAAATTAATTCTAAATAGTTTATCATCAATACAACGGTTTTTTGGTTTCTGCGGCGAAATATATATATTGGTTTTGCGCGCTTTTTCGTTTTTCTAGTTGAATCTTGGTCTTGGTTGATCGTATCTCCTGAAGGGTTGACTGCTATCAGTAATCTCACAAGCTTGCGCTATGCCATCTCAGGATGCGTTTGGGACCAACTTCATGCATATTATTCTTGAAAGTTTTCTTTAGTTCCGATAGAAGTCTCAAATCCATCTGCTGTGTCGAAGGCAATCAATTCGCGTAGTGAGTAGATGTATTTGAGTTTTTAAACCCTGCTCGCTCTATAAAAACGCCCAATGCTTATTTAGATTGTACAGGCCACGATTGACTGGTTTCATTTCAGGCGGAAGGGTTGTGGGGTAACTGGAGCAGAGAAGCTGCATCTCATTATCTCGGCTGGGGTTGAAAACCTGAGAGCGATTTCACAGCTCGTACTTCTCGACCTGTACCTGTATTTTGACGTTGTTACCCATGTTAGAGGTCAAGGTCAGATCGCTAAGGGGGAATGTGGAGCAAGGAAGCTGCATCTCATTATTTCTGTTCAGAACATGACGGCAACCTGTAAACTCGTCATTGTTGTACGGGTCAGAAGTCACAATTGGGGAGATCTCTGAGTCTGACCAAGGGGGAAACTGGAGCTGAGAGGCTGCATCTCATTAGTGCTAGTGGTTGCCGCTAGGGTGAGTTTCAGTCCTTCACTTGTGGCACCTGATAATAATCTCAAGTGGTCCAACTGGATCAAACGATTGGGGGAACGAAACTGGATCTGACAAGGAAGCTGTGGATGCAGCTACACCTGTTGGTTGTTCTACATGTTACTAAATGATTGACTGAATCAGGACTTATATGAGATAATAATATGCGATGAAATCAAAGCATTTCATTGTAGCAGACCATACGATGATTGTAACAATTGAAATATGTAGTGTTGAAAGTGCTTTTTTCAGGAGGAGGTGTAATAAACCACATAAAGTTAAACTACATTACAGTGTTGAAATGAATTTGTTGTTTTTCACAAATGCATTGTAGCACCATGAAGCTGGCAGAAAAGCTCACCTCAATTCAATCTAGTTTTTATTCGCTGGAATGGTGCACAGTAAGGTAAATGTAATTGACAGAATACATTATACTCGTATTATCCGTCTAGAAGCTAAACGCCCGAGGCGGCAAGGCAAAAGCAACTATTCAGGACCCTATTTTCACAAAATTAAAGGAGAAATTATAGGACAACTTCTAAAAATGAAGACAAAATAAACTTCCATGATTGATAAATTGAGAATTTCATCAACAAATGGCGAAACAAGAGCCAACGAACACAGACACTTCAGTTAGAAATGTCAAGCTTCAGTGAAATGAAAGACGAAAAAACTGTGGCCTTTTACTTGGGATTGGAACAGGTAGATGGGGACTTGATTTCCACACTCAATTTATATTCGACAAACTAGACGACGTACAGAAAATAACTTTGATATATGGAAAACAGATCCACTATCATAATAGGTCCTATGCACGATTTTAATAATTGATTACTGTATAATTAGTGATTTTACTGAGTTAGTTGGATGGGCTCCTCCCCTTATGGTAAATATGACGTGATTGAGGGAGTACCAAAGGATTTGGATGTTGTGGAAGTGATGGGAATATTCGGAGTGTTTCATACAAATACAAGTAATTAATTTACATGGTCTTTCCATGAATCTATGTGTTCCCATACATTTGAATGCAAACACTCACCCAGCTCCTCACATCATACGGGAGTGAATAACAATGCTTCGCAAGAGATTAGATCTGCCAATGTGCCCAATGGTATCAAATTTCGGTTTTCACAAAATTCAAGCTTAAATAACTATAATGTATGAGTTATCCGTCGAAAAAAGTCTTCCAATCACTGCCCACAAACATAATAGCAGCATCCTCAGCAAGAAAAACAACTTTTCATTCCGCATTATACTGCCGATTTCAGCGATGTAGAAGGGGGTCACTGATCACATCGCATGTGACTACACCTGCGTTCAATCTAACATATCAGTAAGCTCTCAAACCACGAACAGGTAGACCATCTGATGCCAACTTCGTCCAACCGTTAGAGCGAAATACTCATGTCTCTGTTGTTTAATGCTCCAGCCAAATCCAAGTAAGCAACTACGGCCTACTGCTTCCTGGGAAACAACGCATCGTTCACTCCCATATTCAATCCCTTCTCTTCTGTCTGGTTCTTTGAAGGTTAATTGGTTTTGCATTCGATCCAACCGATCGAACCGGAAGGGATTCTACCGGAAATAGCGAGTAGAAGGTACGGATTGAACACCGTCGCCGTAATTTTACCATTTCCCCATTATCCAATTTCACCCTTTCCAGAATGAAGAGCAGGAATTTTCAGCACGGCCAACATTGCAACACTGACGTTTGCCTTAAAAGTTCTCAAGTGAGGACTATTCATGTGGTATCAATCATAGTTGCAGCTTATCGGTAGAGCGCCCTCGAAACAGTCAAAACTTTGAAGAGACTCAATCACACAATCAAGTGGGGAGAAGTGTAAAAAACAAATTATTCCAACACCACCCTCACATTTCACGCCAATAACCCTTCGAGCCGGAGTGTCATATTCGTATTGTTGTTCATTACACGGAACCTTACAAAAACCCATATATTCCCCAAAAAAAGGAAGAACCCCTACGGTTTTCAATGGCCTGACTTGGCGTAAACACTACACGAGGGGTATCGTGTGTCGCCGAGGGCTTAGGGTGGTTTTAGGGTTAAATCTGTGATTTTCGTACCCCCCAAAAAACGGGCAGATTACCGAATAATGAGCCACTTTTTTGCCCAGCAAGTTTTCGAACAGGTGTTATTGAAAGGGATTGTCAATGTTTTTCTAACCCGAGTAATTTTTTTGTCTCCCTCCTCTTCACATTGGAAGAAGAAATCGTGGCACGAGGGGTCATAGCGTGATGGCAAGGGGAAAAAACCAACGGCGTTTTTTCCCTATTACGCTGAAAGAACGTTAAAAAGTCCCTCTGTTTCATCAAACTTGGGTGATTTTCAAAAGTTGCAAGTGTTAAAACCATTTTTTTCGTACTTTTTTTTCTCCCAGAATAAAAGGAACAAAAATCCCTCTAGAAGACGTCTTTGACAACAAGAAAAAAGTGTCCCACGTGATAATAAATAACGAAGGAACGTTCCGCTTCAGTAATTATGCCCTAACGACGGTCCTTCAGTGTGTCGGGTTATGGGAAAAGGATAAGGTTACAGAGGGGACGCGAAGCTACCGTACGATTTTACGGCATTAACCAATATTTCCGTGTCACTGCGGATAACGTTCTTTGAGACTCAGACGCCCGGGCGGCTTGGTAGGTAGTCGAATGTAAGTTAACAGTCAAAGAGCGATGGAAGATATGAAAATGCAAAGTTTACATCGTAACTTGGAGAAAAAAGGAGACGAAGGATAGAAAAAAGACAGTTCTAGGTACCTGGAGGTTAACTTATTTCAACACTGAGGGAAAAATTCGAGATTAACATTTCCATGAAGGCTTTCCATTGCAATTGTGTGTTATTCTACTCCAAGGCCGAAATGCTGCAAATTTTTCCACAACGCTATTTTTTTCTCAAATTGCTGTTATTTTTTCTCGGTATTGAAACCACACTGAAAAAAAAACTATTCAGATGAGTACAGAAAATACAGTACCGGTACAGTTGAAATTTCCAAGATCTCAAAATTCAGACTGAGGGCTGTGAAAAGTTTTAAGGATAATCGTTGTCCAAATCCAGACGTACATCCCAAATTTCTAAATTTTGACATTTCTGAGCAAATAGATTTTTGGATTCAACGTATTTTGTAACGTAAACCCACCTATGTTGAGGGGGGTCAAAAAACGTTTAGTTTATTATCTTCGCTGATGAATCATTAAAATCGACCAAGGGGAAAAAATTTAACCCCCTCAAATTTGTTCGTTTACGTTTCTAGATACGTATAATCAAAAAATCGAATTACAAAACTCAGCGAATTCTTCCAAAAAGGTTTATTATCTTCTGAACAGATCGCACCCTTCTGTCTAGCTCACAGTTCTGTATACAATTACCTTGTGAGACGTTCAACTATACGAAACAATTTGAGTAATAATTTAAACTCGGTAGCGAATGCAATAAACAAAATCCAACAGCCCCAAAAAAATATGAGTCAGAAAAACATGGTACTTATTGAGATATTCTGAGATGGTTTTCGTATCTATACTATCTATAGATACGAAAACCATCTCAGAACAGGACACTGATTATCTCAATAGGTACCATGTTGTTCTGACTCTTATTTTTTCAGGACCAATTATTCGAAATTTACGCAATGACGGTAATTTCGAATAATTGGTGGTAAGTACTTCCTGTTATAAATTATTGCTGACATAGGTCCAAGAAAAATCCACAATGGTCTAGATAGAAGGGTAATCTGTCCAGAAAATCATAAGCAATTGCCCAAGCATTTGCAGAGTTTTTCTTTGCGGATACCAATGGTTCATTATTGAAAATTTTATACCATGTGAGAATACATTGAATACAACAATGTTATGTAGTGCTGGTTTTGCTAAACTTTCTCTGTGAATTCCTGTGTCCGCCTGTTCGCGAGAGGGTGAATAAAATATCTCCCGATGAAGATGGAACTTCCAAAGCTCTGACCAACTTCGAAATGACGAGTCTCCTGCTGCGGGACAGAGAACGAATTAACAGCCAAAAGGCGGTTCAGCTGTTTGACTGTTGGAATTGTACACCAGTGTCAAAGGTTACGGCGGGCTTTGTTACTCAGAGGGGACCTTTCCTACCTGGGACAAGGTTAGTTTGAATATGCTCTCGTGCCATCTGCATTCTACAGACCTGATTAGACTATCATCTGCTCGTGCCTCGAGGCACCACCTGGTACCGTACGGGGCGGCCCCTTCAGCTTTTTACCCCTTTCTATTTTATAATCTTCAACCGTGCACTTGCATATTTTTCAGGCGGCACTTTACCCCTCTCATCTTCCGACGGGACTCACTTTTCTGCGAGGGGGAGCTTCGGATGTCCCTCCACGATATTTGATTCAATATTGAAGCTACTCAAATCTTTCAGCCGTAGTGACAATATCATTAGGTACGTAGTAGAGGAAGAAAAAAACATGTTTATTATGAAATTAGCGAAGAAATTCAAAGCTTGTAAATGAGGTTAGGTACATACCTACATAAATAGTTAGTAAGTTAGTATTACAAAACATAATAACGGTATGGATTTGTTATCCGTCTGCGTCGGTAATCTGAGCCGTCATTTTGGGATGTTGTAGAAAACAAGATTTTGATTAGATCTTTATTGGGTTCCCATGAAATGTGCAACCCGGTCTCTGTGTCAGATTGTTTACCGTCCGAAACCACCAGATCTCGGACCTGACAACTTCCTGGGCAACTATACCAGGATATCTGTATGACGGCATCTTCGAGGCTTTGAGCACATATTGGCAGACAAGTGACAAGATGTATGCAAAGATCGGCTGGGCACCAGTCTCCAAATATACGAAATAATTTGGGGCATTTCTGAGAAGGCCTTACCTTGGTTTCCTGCTTTTTCGTCCATGTTAGTAGTGGCAACCTGTACAAAAATAATCGCACGGAAGTAAAGTGACGTCATCCGGCCGATTGAGCGTACTTCCGGTTGTACAAAAATAATCGCACGAGGTCAAATGACGTCATCCTGCCTATTTAGTCGTTTTCAGCCTGTACAAAAATGTTTGCATGGGGGTGAAACGAGGTAATTGTGCCTATTTAAGCCTGTACAAAAATAATCGCACGAGGTCAAATGAGGATCCTTTTTAAGCCTTGTTCCATGCAGCGAAAAGCGGAAGTGCGCGGATGCTTTTTCCCTTGTAAACAGACGTCACCTGTGTCAGTTGAAAGGCCCGTACAATAATTTTTACTCGATGGGTGACGTCGGAGGTGCAAAACTCTAATTCGAGCACCCATTGCTATGAATGATATCAAGGCGATTGCCAGGTGCTCACTTGATCCCAAATATTGGCTCGCACATAATATTTTACTCGGTACATGACGTCAGAGGTGCGAAACGCTCATTTTCCCAGCTATTGCTATGTTATAAACCACACCCGGAAGTGAGGTATTCGTGATTGTGCGTCAATTTGTGTGTGACAAGTTTTTGCGCCTCTCTAGTCCAGGGCTCCATAAGGTAAGTAGTATTATTTTTTCGTGAACCAAGACGTTGTCGTGTTTATTACAGCTTTAACCAGGTGCAAGTTGCGCTGGTCAGGGAACGTCCGAGACAGCCTTCAAGCCGATTATGCAACTGGGACACTCCCAAATACCTTCCTTGTTATTAAAGATCAAGTTTGATGAACTTGACCGTGAAAACAGGCAGGGTTCCCGCCCGCTTTGCTTATGCATTCCAATTGGCAAGGGCGCCTAACAAAATAGGCGAATTTGTGTCCCTTAATTTCCTCGTATGAGTTTGTATATAAACCCACGCATGTTCCATCTAAAGTACAAACTTCACAATGAGCTCCATATAATATTACAAATACTTGTACGTATATATATAAAGTTTGCTAGCAGTGTGTAAAGCTCAGTTGTCATCATGCGTTTTGTAAAGCAGCATGTTCATTTGGAGGTTAGTGACGATGCTGAATTAGCCAAACAAGAGTTGGGAAATGGTGGTGCAAGCACTGTGTATCTACCCCATGGACCATTGTTTGGTAAAAATCCTATAAGAGCAATTGTTTGTGGACCTTCGGGTAGTGGGAAGACATGCAGTATTTTGTCTCTACTATTACATCCAAACGGGCTTAGATACGAAAATGTCTACTTATTTTGTAGAACTTTAAATCAGGAAAAGTATAAATTTCTAAGGAGGGTATTAGAGCCTCTCGCTCCTACTATCGGTTTCCACTCATTCGGTCCTTCCCCCATAGACGGTCAAGTCGTGCTATTGAGACCTGATGAAATCAAGCCTCGTTCGATAGTTATTTTCGATGATATCATAACGGGAGACTACCAGGTTTTGAGAGAATATTTTGCAATGTCTCGTCATTTTGCACTCGACATATTTTTCTGCGCTCACAGTTATGTGTTGGTTCCCAAAAATCTGATACGAATTAATCTTAATATGCTGGTACTATTCAAAATGGACACCTTGAACATTCGGCACATTTACGACGATCACGTGCAGGGTGATATGGATTTCGCTTCATTTAAAGAGATGTGCAATTATTGTTGGGCCCAGGATTCGTTTTTAGTCGTGGATAAGGAAGGTAGTTTGAACAATGGACGCTACAGAATGGGGTTTGACACGTATATAATGCCTGAGGTGTAGCCTTTCAAGACAGTTGAGATGAAATTACAGGAGGAGCAACGACGTATCACAACGAGGCTCGTTAAAGCTCAAAAATCTGTTAGAGACAAGTACAAACTGCTTAAAAGAGGACAGTTTCAAACTAGACTCGATACAACGTCATTGCTTGAACCCTTGAAGGATATTTTCAAACCATCTTCAGCTACAGCTCCTCCAGTTACAGCAACACCACCACCGCCACCACCGACGGGTCTACCCGTTTTCAAAACTAAAAAAAGGCGTCGAAAAGTTGTCAACTATAGGGCGACGACTCAAAAGCCGAAACCCCCAGTGAGTAGTGAAACTGAAGAAGATCCGTTTGCTAATCTCGAAGGTGATTTTGTCAAAACAGAACCTGATGGCTCCGAACTGTTTATTTCAAACCCCTCTGTTTCGGTTCATCAAACCCCCATCTCCAGCAGCACGCCCAAAAACGTGTTGCAGCCTACTACGAGTACTACTCCTACTTCCTATCATCGTGAATTGGAACGAGTTGTGAATACTCCCGAAGGTAAAAGCGAACTCGATAAGAGCTTACGTAAGTTTAACATATACTCGAGACCATACTTACGAGCTCTACTTACGGGTGTTGTAACACCTGACATGGACAAAGTCTATGGACCTAAAGTAAATGCTAATGGGAAGCTAACTTTAGGATCTGATATTTTAACGATGGATCGTGATTACATATATCTCGGGGATAAATTACAGTTTCCAGTGACAGAAGGGTTGCTAGATTTACTATTTCTGAAAATGCCGAAACCTGGAACATATACCCCGGAAGATCGTGCTAATTACAGAGACTTGGTTTGGCATAGCAACGTTGCCCATCAGGGCTATTCAAAGTTTAGATCACTAAACACGAGTGGATACAAATATAAATACTTGCTAAAGGAACTACTCGCTCCATATGTTGCAAAACCATCAGCAAAGGGGAAGGGTTTTGTGAGGTCAACACCAGCTGAACCAAGGTATGTCTATTTCGACGATCCTAACGAACTTGTAGACCGTCTACACTTGTTGTTTGCTTCTAAAAACGCTGGACATACTGCTCACGACCCTGAAATCTACTCTATACTCGAGGAGTTGAAAGAGTTGGATATCATCGTTTAAGGGATCATTAACATGTTGGCCGTCAGCAGGTTTGGTTCTCAGGGGGGTACTTCCCCTCGCTCTGTTGGTGGTGGAGAGGAAGAGGAGGAGAAGGTGTCTGCACTAGTGAAAAAGTTGATTGACGATAAGATTGTTGCTTTGGAAACAGCGTTAAAGTCACAGGTTTCTGCAATAGTGAAAGAAAAGGTTAACGATGCGATGGCTTCATTGGATAAACAAGTGGAGACTGCCGTCACAAAATTGAACGTCGTAACGTCAAAGCCACATGTTATCGATGCAGGTTATAAACGTTTAATCCATGTGGGGGCTCCAATCAATGGAATGGACGCAGTGACCCTCGACTCTTTACCATATAAAAAGGATTCTAAAACTTGGTCTCTACATTTTGGCTCCCACCGTCTCCTCAGCACTTCATTTCCCGTTTCTCCACAGGATTTCGTTACATTGGCGTATCTGGACCAGCACTATGAGCCTAAAAAGAAGCCTAGCCAAGGAAGTCCATAAACCGAAGAGGAGGCACTACAAAACTGCGAGAATATTGATTAAGGGAGTTTTAGACGATTTGTGGCAGGGAGTTCTTGTGGATTTAAGTATGTACCCTGACAGGGGCTACAAATACCTTCTCACAGTGATTGATGCTGGATCAAAGAAGGGTTGGGCAGAACCTTTACGCACTAAAACTGGTGTAGAAGTGTCACAGGCCCTTAAACGTATTCTCGACTCTACAGGCGGTTACACTCCTCGCCACTTTCAAACGGACAAAGGAACTGAATTCTACAACTCACACACCAAGGCACTTTTGCAAAGTCGTGGCATAAATTTGTATTCGACCCAGGGGAAAGCTTGGCTGGTGGAGCGGTGGAATCGAACGCTCAAGGATATGATGTTTTTGGAGTTTAGTGTGCAGGGCAACTATAAATGGGTTGCTATACTTCCAGCGCTTTTGAACCGCTACAATAATAGATACCATCGCAGTATTAAAATGAAACCAGCAGACGTGACCAAACGTGATGAACAAAAAATCATTCGAAGGCTGTTCCCTACATCAGTGAAGTTGCGCAAGCCTCGTTTCAAAGTGGGTGACCGTGTACGAATCAGCAAGTTGAAACATGTTTTTGCCAAATCATATCTTCCCAACTGGACCAACGAGCAATTTATTGTAACCAGAGTGCGTGGTGGGGAGGTACCTACATATTATCTAAAAGATGTCTATGACAAACCGGTTATAGGCAGATTTTATGAGGAGGAGTTGAAGGTTACATCTTTCCCAGACCAATGTCTGGTGGAGAAGATTGTTGCAAGGAGAGGGGGTAAGGTGCGGGTTCGTTGGCTTGGATTTGGCCCTGAGCATGATACGTGGGAAGAGGAGGGTAATGTAGAGTGGCCAAGGAAGGGATAGTTGCTATATAGCGTGCCTCAAAGTTCATCCGAGTCAGTCGTTTTGCTACCACCATTACCATGGAGTCCTTAATGCTCACAAGTGTGTTCGTTGTGGATAGAGTCAGGAAGCTGCAGTTGGTGGTGGGACTCTCGGATATAACTACAACTGTTGTGATGATTAGTTCAAAACGTACAACATCCAACCCCCCCTTTTACATTAGTACTGGTGATTGGGAATTGCTGAGCCACAAGTTACCTCTGGCTGATCGTAAGGCGGACACTACATTTTTCCAAGGATCCTATATGACTGCCTCGACCACACCTCAACAACAACTGATTCTGAGCTACTACCCAAGCTGGTTGGACCGTCTTTTGCACAGGGAACCTCACAGCATCACATTGAATGCCAAAGCAACGTCTAATTTGATAAGCTTAATGGCTACAGTCGACGCTGTCCTGGACAAAATGAGGGATTTGACGTCGTGTGGAGGGGGTACTTTTCTGGCCATCCCTCCCCCTGAGGTAATTTCCCCACTTTCATCCCCACGACCCTTGGGCTTTTATGAGGAGCTGAAACACTGAGGGGACGTCAGTTGCTCAACGGGCATGGACTGTGGCACCCACCCACTAGAGGATCTTGCAGAAGGGTTTAGCCGGCTAACTACAGGCATACCATTGGAAGTCGGACAACGCTTGGGTGAGCTTTGCAAGCGTTTCTCCCTGCTTAACTCTACCAGCAACACCACCACCACCGCCAAGGTCTACAACGATACAGAACCTTTGGTTACAGTGAAAAACGTGCTGTTTTTTGCCACAAAACGTTCATCAACAGACACCTTTTTAATCTACTCGTTTCTGTCGCTTATCATACTGCTGCTCGTAGTACGCCTTGCCCTTGCCCTTGTAACACACTACCACAAGAATGGGAGATCTGCCAGACGTGCCAGTATACGAGAAGGGGATGGTGGACGCGAGCTCTATGACCAGCCCTGCTGCGGCTAATCAACCTAACGGGCTTGGCAAGCTTGCCTCTCTACCAGCCTACCACACCTACTTGCGGTACACACCATACATGGACTTTTGCAGGATGATGACACAGTTGGAGGATTTGTTGCAAAAGATTCACAATTTGGAGTCAATGCATGTTGGAGGTTACTTTGTGAATACCCCATATGGCACACATTTCAACAACTGTTCTTGGGCCACATGTAATCAAGATGGTGGAGGGGCAGATGTTGTTGATACGTGTAATTGCCAGCTGATCAACTATTATACGTTTAGATGTATCGAACTATTGAATTTGATTGGGTTCAATAAACTTCCTTTCGTTTAACGAATGTTTTTTATTTTACCCCCTCTATCCTTGTTCTCGTAGCGTATAAAAGGAGGCTTTTAAAGTTACACGGCCTCAGTGTCTGTAGAACCACCAGCAATGGCATACCATAGAGAGTCAGTCAGGTTGGAAAGTTTCCTGCACTGGCCCCTAGACAAGCCACAGGACATTGATTTGGCTAAGGCAGGCTTTTTTTACACACAATTTAGTGATAAGGTGAAATGCAATTTCTGTGGGATTGTTCTTGGAAAATGGAGAGGTTTTGATGTACCATTGGAAGAGCACCGACGCTGGAGCCCAGATTGTTTATTTGTTGTGAGCCCAGAATTGACCAATAATGTATCGAGTCTTGTAGAAGACATGAGCAAGGCAATGGATGGTTGTAATGTACCTATTCTGAGTACGGAGGCTGCTCGGCTTGATACCTTTGATGGGAGGTATGCAACGTTTAGAAGGTGGCCAAAAGTACTTCACCATCTAGTTAACGACCTATGCAGCGCAGGGTTTCACTATGACGGACAGCAGGGTGACCTTGTCTACTGCTATGCTTGTGAAGGAGGTATTCAAGATTGGGAACTACAGGACGACCCATGGATTGAGCATGCACGAGAATATGGGCACTGTCCACATGTCCTAAATGTCAAAGGATCCGCTTTTGTCGCTGCGGCAAAGAACTCTCAACCAGATTGTACATGGAATTAAATTGATTGGTTCAATAAAACAATAAATCAAATTACTTACGTTGCTTCCTTTCACCCGAATACCAACCTTATATAATACTAACTATAGTTGATTAAAATACTTACTATAGTTGATTAAGCGCACCAGCAGCAGCAGAGTTGGAGCGGCGGTGTCAGCAACGATTACAACGGAATGTCGAGCTGGGAAAATGAGCGTTTCGCACCTCTGACGTCATGTACCGAGTAAAATATTATGTGCGAGCCAATATTTGGGATCAAGTGAGCACCTGGCAATCGCCTTGATATCATTCATAGCAATGGGGGCTCGAATTAGAGTTTTGCACCTCCGACGTCACCATCGAGTAAAAATTATTGTACGGGCCTTTCAACTGACACAGGTGACGTCTGTTTACAAGGGAAAAAGCATCCGCGCACTTCCGCTTTTCGCTGCATGGAACAAGGCTTAAAAAGGATGCTCATTTGACCTCGTGCGATTATTTTTGTACAGGCTTAAATAGGCACAATTACCTCGTTTCGCCCCCGTGCAAACATTTTTGTACAGGCTGAAAACGACTAAATAGGCAGGATGACGTCGTTTGACCTCGTGCGATTATTTTTGTACAACCGGAAGTACGCTCAATCGGCCGGATGACGTCACTTTACTTCCGTGCGATTATTTTTGTACAGGTTGCCACTACTCATGTTTGCCCATGATTTGGTTTTCGCAGCCTCCGGTTCAAGCTTCGAAACAGCATCGAGCAAGCTATAATCATCCGTGGACCTACTCAACCAATGGTACCCGAAAATAAATCCCTCCAAGTCAAGTATACTTACCTTTACGTTTAGGATACAATGAACCCCCCATAACGTAATCAAGTCAACCCGTTCTATCAACTTCCTCGTACAGATACTGGTACTGGGGAAAAGTCAAGAGATTAATCTTTCAGACTCACATGACAGAACTAATAAAATTACTCAGAAATCGCATAAGGCTGCTGAACCTCCTGCTCCTCAGTCCCCACTTATCCGTTGACAAGAGGCTCTTGATGGGCAAGACAATTATAAGACCTATATGAACCTACCCTACCTACAACGATTTTTGACACCCCATCCGATTACTGGGAAAAAATGATAAAACTGTTCCTAGAAGATGCCAGGACTAATGCTAACCCACTGCTTTAGCAAGGCAATCATATTATGATGTCAATATAAAATAATTATGATGGCTGAAATAAACTCGTCATCTCTCAACATTCTTACCAGTGGTGGATTCAAGACGGGGGGGGGGGGGGTCAGGCGGTAGGAAAATTATAGTTGCTGGCCTTATTGCCCAATGGCTACAAACGTTTCGGCACGATATCTGGATTTTCAAAATAGTGACACCTCCCAAGTTTTGAGGGTTTGGTCCATGGTTGCGTTCGAACCCATGGATTATGTGCGGTGCATAAGCACAACTATTTAAATGCGGAGTGCTCTCCGCAACGTCAAGCCTGTGATGGAGCTGAAGGTACTGTGGAGCATATATGTTGTTGCTGTCTCCAGTGTATACTGATAAGACAACAAAGCAAAATAGCTGAAAAAAAACCTTGATTTGGCCATGCACATTGTACAAGTAGGAGTTAGATAAAAATTGAGTTATTGAAACGTTTGTTACCAATGATTTGTGATGTTAGGATGTATATTAGATGTTAGATGTATAATAATGTATATTAGATGGAAATTTAAATTTAAATGAAGACCATAAGTTTATTTAAAGAGTAAAGAAGTTATACTGGTTATAGAAGTAACCTGGTAAAGAAGTTATATACACTATACGAGTAAGTTATACTGAAAAAAAGGAAGAAACGTCCAATTCTCCGGCACATAGCCATGTGCTTATGCTGTAAAATGTTTGGTGGAATAAGAATACATGTACATACATGTACTTTATTGTTATTTTGAGAAACAAAGCATTTCATTAATAAAAACAATAAAAATATAGATTTATATTCTAGCGAATTTTTTAAAATTCGAAGTTTTTAAACTCAAATTTCCAAAAAACATTTTTACCAAAATCCGTTTCAGACCATCCTGAATCCACTGCCAAAAGACACCAAACATTATGTGTATATGTTTACATATGAGTCATTCCAGACGATAACTCTCGATAGAATTGAGATAAAAAGTTCAAACTTGCACAAAAAATCCTTCTTAGCAATCGAAAGGCTAAGTTCGTAGATCGGCAGAATCAGGCTAATTATTTGTTAATTTCGATTTACTCACAGGCCAATTAAACCACCTTTGATGTTTGAAGCGATAAACACCATTGTATGTATTGACAATCCAAGTACCTACGCTACATCACTTCCACACGATCAATATTCCACAATGAATAAAGGGGTTTATGGATGAAGTTACAAACTGCAATGTCAAATAATTACATTATAACATGATATCTGTTGGAGACATGATAGAATATCGAACAGAGTATAATATCATTATAAAAGAGAGTGAGACCGAAAAAGGGGGATAGAGGATAAGGTGAGTATAAATAAAATGATTCGCCGGTGGCCTGCTACCCTGAGATATACTCGGTTTAACGCTTTTTATTTATGGGACATGTCCCGCAAGGAGGGAACTAACCAGAGACCAATTTTTCGGTCAACTTATTTTTCACATTTTCCTCCTCTTTTTGCCCCTTTTTTCATCCTTGGAGAAACGCATGAGTGGATAGATATGAAAAGGCCCCAGGCCCTCTCTTATATACAGAGAGAAAATATCAAGTTTTTTGATCCGGGGCAAATTGGATGGTGGAAAGCCCCTCGACCAAGGGTAGCGGCGGCGGCAGCGGCGGTGATATTGCTGAGTCCGTTCTAAGAAGGGGAAGGTCGGACCGATCACTAACTAGGGACTTTGCTGACGTCACTGGTAGCCTTAAAGCTTATGCCTACTCGTCACTTTTCGCCCCCTAAAACCCCCCGACCCTGGAGGGGTCTATTCTTCTCTCTCTTGGAACACCGTGATTCACTTCCTTCGAAAGGCTTTCGGTTAGGGCCATATATATTTCATCGCGTGCCTCTCACAGGCTTCGGCTCTCCCCGCTAAGTTGTGGCTCACTAAATATTGCATAAGCGTCCGTGGGGGCCACCTGAATAATAATGGCCGATCCCGAACCCCTTGCCCTTCTCCTCATACATCAAATATCCAACGAACGATGACCTACAAACCATCTGCATCTCCTTGACGGCGATTTCCCGAGAGCTTTTACCTCGCTAATTATACAGATCTCTCGGTATCCTAAACCAACTTTGTGCATAATTAGCGCCGCCTCGGCCACCGGATCAAGTTTGAAACTGATTCCCAGGGATAGCGAGAGGGACTGACCTCATGAGGAATTCATAACTTCAGTGATTTATGAAGCGCAATATCGTGTTTCGCTTTGTTAAACAAGTTCTTTGTTAATTACAATAAGTTTGAACAAATAATTACATCTAAAACATTCCTTTCTTATTTTGATTCGTAACTTTCAATGATAAACCTTTTAAGTCAACTCTTTTCAATCCCTCACAATTATGTTGTCTCATGTGAACTGGAGATGAATAAGGAGAAGAGTAATTACAATGATTAACTTCTCTTTTGACCTCCACAGCCATCGGACCCCCCAACCTGGGGACGCTGAATCCTGTAAAATCAGTGATCTGCAGCCTGTGGAACGAAGCAGAAGCAATTGCAATTGATCCGTCGGGGTACGCATGCTCTCCCCAAGTGTACACTAACCCGATGTTCTGAGTCAAAGAATCTTTTGATCTGGCGGATGTGGAGATGGCCGTGTTTGAAAATTAAAACAATGCTCATTAACGTCAACTCACACTTGACATCCACAATGACTTTGACACTCACAAGTGAACAACCCCACACCAGAAAACTAGAGACACACAAGCAGGAACTTTGAAGGACAGGTGAGGTCCCGTTTCGAGCCCTGGAGTGAGGTAGGAAGAGGCAAAGAGGTGGGGGAGTGGTCGAATGTGGGACAGGACGACCACGCTCTTCCATACCGAATCACGCCCGTAAAAACATGTTAAATGTTAAAAGTTTTGAAGACACCACAAATTTTAAGAACCACGTAGAATTGGAAAATATAATTTATTATGGTATTAAACTCAAGTGATGAGTTCTACGGATACGCCCCAACCCGTACATTCTCAAAAGCGGGACTGACGCTGAACCAAGAGAGAACCGCTTGAAGAGTGATCTCTTATCAAAGCTTTTATTTTACAAGGAGTCCCAAAAAACTACTTTTACTTATATCTACTTTCATACTTGATGATATAAGTATATATCGGTTTACCTCAATTTATAATAAAATGCCATTTTATGCAAATTTATTCGTTTTGGCATTCCCTTATCAAAAATAACCTACAGCCAAAGAAAACCATCGGATTTTTAGATGGTGAGATAGCAAAATATTCTATTTTGCTTATTTGCTACCTCACTAATTAATAGTCATACGTCTGAAATAAGAATTTAAAAATCGATTATTTGCTTATGATTAATCGAACAATCTATTATTCAATACCGAATAATCATTCGATATTATAATCGATTATTTGGTTCCGGTGTTGCATCCCTATTTTCAAGGTTGTAACGTAGAATCCAAAAGTGCAAAATAATCCGTGGATTACATTGCGGAATTTGTGAGACCATCCCTGAGACACTTCCTTCTAAATTTGGGCACAAAGTGGGATTTCAAGTTTTTCAATTATTTTCTTTTCCTGTGGGTATCATTTTATAGCTGTGATCGTATCATGAGTTGTTGAACTCTGCTACGCTGAATTAGGTAAATAGCATAATCTTTTGGTGATAAACACGTATTTCGAGAAATTTTACCAGTATTGTTAGAATCAACTTGTGAAGAATAAGATTCGATACTCCAGCCCCTTCCCTGTTCACTCAACAGGAAGTCGCACTGATCACTAGAGTAGGAAGACCTGGAAGTTTGGGTGCAGCAGAACTTGGAGCGTTCATAACAAATTCTTTATAATTCATCCTATAACCTAATTCAAGTTATAACTTCATCACAAAATTGTCACGATGGAGAGTACCTACCTACTGAATGAAAGGTACTTCAAGCACATGAAACGCCGTTTTTTTGTTTACATAATATGTAAAAAATAAAGAATATTTAATTATTTATTAATAATAAAGAATATCATTCTAATTTCACCGTAGTATTTCAAAGGTTGTCCGAGTTTGTCAAAATTTTCACAGTTTTTAAAAAATATTGGGTGCGTGAAAAGTGTTCAAATTTGATGATTAACTTCCGCCAATGTATTAACCGAAATTACTGAAGATAAGGACAGAATAGTGACGGTCGTAATTATTGGGGATAGGAGAAACGATTAAGTAGGAATAATTTTTTAAAATCATTGCAACGTGAAATCGGCGCTGAGGTGCCTAAGTAGCTGTTAAGTTCAGAACCTCGGATCCCGTGATTTCCATCGCCCAGCTGACAGGTTTGTATTGCACGCGATGGATCCAGACCACTCATGTCCCCGATTTCATTACTGAAAATCGATCCCCTCAACTGTCGGGCGGCGGAGGGAGGTCGGAAGGAAAAGCTCAGGTTTGATTGCGGTCGCCCATATTAAATTGACCGCAGTCGCGAGGGCGGCTTATTAAGCCCTGAGGGCGGCACGAAGTATTAAAAGATGAGTCGACCAAGGGAAAAGGGTCCCTTCCGAAGGAGGAGGAAACCCAAAGGTGAAATTGCCCTCAGATCAATAGAGTTTCTCTCTCAGCTTCTCCGGTCCATCCTTTACCACCAGGCTGAGGAAGATGGGAGAAGATGGTGGTAGTGGCAAATTGAATTTTCGGCCACAGGTTCTCTTGCCTCCAAACCTTATTCTCCTACGTATTGAACTTGGTTAACTAACACTTACTCCTCCTCTCAATTATCGTACCACGAGGGCACAATTACTTTCTAGTTTTGTTCTAATGTAAGTGTAATTTAGGGCTTAATGTCTTCAAACATGACATGATTTTCGAATGCCTTTTTATGTCTTGGTCATGATGCCAAATTCTGATGAGCGAAACAATATCCTCGGAAAGAGGTCACTAGTTCGACCCACGTTGTGAAAAAAAGGCATAAAAATGTACTAAAATTGAAAATTGTTACGGTAAATAAATTAAATAAACTAAGGAGTCACCTAGACACATGCATCCTAACTTGTGCAAATACTAATATGCCTCTTTGCGCACACATATATTATACAAATAAGGTTGTATCTGACCGGTTTCGATGTGATTATTAACTTTGATGGTCTCGGGATGAGAAGGTGGTGAAGTCAGGAGTGAATAAATGGGTTCCTTTGCCGTTTGGTAGTAGATCCTGCAAAGAAAAGATTCATTTTCGGTATTTTCCTTCCCACATGGGGATAGAGTGGGAAAACTCAGCGAATCGACGATAACTTACACCGTTGTTTTTCCTGATCGAAGAATTAGGTGTCCTGGCTTCAGATTCCGTCTTCTTGAGGATCAACCACTCCGAAGGGAAGGAATGAAATACTCGTAGTTTTATACTGTATCGCTCTTCCGCAGTGCAGCGAGGTACCGCACTGTAGCGATGGCGGCTGAATTGAAGGCAGACTTGGATACCGGTGAGCATCTATCGATCGACTTTGTACAGCAGACTGACCGGCATGGGACGAAGGGAATTAGGACCACACACCAGGAAAACCTCGTTTCAAGATGCGGAGAGGGAGATTCGGAGACGTCCATCAGAGATATTATTTGTGAACAAAGGAAAACCAGTTGTGGAGCGGAAACACAAATGTTGATGCAAACTGCTAACAATGATGAAAAACATCAGAAAACCTATCAAAACCACTGAAACGCGTCAAAAACAAAATTACCTGGCAGAAAAATACGCAGGCATCCGTATCTTGAAACGTACAACCACAAAGTTCGAGAGATGGTTCAAAAAACCTTCTGTCTGTGGTGCATTCCAGTGGTGCATTATTGAAAATAATAAACCAAAACCACTTGGGCTTGGGATAATTTTTGTTCGCAATCGGAAGTAAAAGTGAGTTACCTACCTTTCACCTTTTAATCCAATTTATTTGCTGGTCTGTAACAATTAACTTCGTGCTGAAAACGTTGGGTTTTCAGTATTACTGATATATCCGAATGAGCCACGTGTTGGATATATGTATTTCTACCGTAGCGTCGCCTCGCCGCACATTTAAGATTCGTGGTAACTGGGCAGGGCCATCGACATGCTCAATAGACAACCAGTTTTTTCCTATATATATATATATAAACTGGAGAGATTGACAGCAAAAAAACTATATATTATATAGTTTTTTTGATGTCTATCTCTCATTCTCTTAAAGAGATGACATAAAAGATCCAGCACATCCTGGCTCTCGTTAGAAAACGGCAGCCGAAGCGGGAGAGTCACCTCCCGCTACGCAAGCAACTCACCGTGAATGAGGTCGCTGGTTCGTGAACATCTTCCCATGTTTGATCCTCTTTTATTCCCAAGTCCCGCCCAAGGGAAGGACAAAGGATTTGAGGAGCAAGTCTGTAAAGGACACCATTTCTCCATTATACTCCAGAGGCTGGTAGCTCCTTGATCAGGGCTAGTCTCGCGAATCTCATTAGGGACCCCCTTCCTTTTCGTATCTTCCTTTTCAAAACACGTTCTCTCCATCCGAAAGTACACTCCAATAAACTGTCTAGGATACCTGGGACGAACTCAGGCCTTTTGATCTTGAATCGAAAACATTCCCACTCGGCGGTTTTGAAAACACCCCTTTCTTTTCACAAGGAGTGGCCTTGGATAACAAGACGCACGACAGGCATTAATTCCTTTATCACAGCTAATGACCAGATCCGCCAGGGGACGCAAATGAAAAAATACGTTATCCCAACTTTTGAGGTTCATTCAGTACCGCAAGCGTCGAACTCAAAATGTTTCGGCAGTATCAACACCGTAGGCTTATTACAAGACTTATTGCGAAGGAACTTATCGCCCGAACTAAATCGCCGAACCTAGTAATATGCTTAGCTTACTAGGTTCGGCGATTTAGTTCGGGCGATAAGTTCTTTCGCAATAACGATTTTCCTGTCGTATTTTAAGGTGGTTTTTTGCTTCAGTTTTCAATACTCGGAACAACAACAATTTCTAGAGAAAAATTATCACTTGATAATTCAGTGCTTAGTATATTTTATGAGATTATATTCGATGATACTACTAAAACTACCCCACCTGCTTATAAATGACCAATTTCGATTCAAGTCTTTAAATGGGTATCGACCATAGACTTGTTGATATTACTACCTACCTAATACCGCTATTCAAAAATTGGGAAAAAAGTTGAATGACAAAAAAGAGGTGGTGGAGAGGGGAACAGACCATCAACATCAAAAGGAAATTAAATTGATAAAATATGCGCAGGTAGCAATGTATTACTAAGGAATATAAGGAGGGAAATGGAGGTTCACCTTCCCTTCTATGCGAAGGATCAGTAAGAAGCTTATATTTCAAAGGATATTGTGGGCTCTGCGCACGTTATTGGTAATCTATACATTCCTCATAGCGAAACCGATATTAAAAGAACGTCTTTTGCCTTTCGTACCCAGAAAAACTGCGTTCCAAAATATGTGCTCTTATGGTCTTCAGAGTCTAAAACAAGTCAGTTACGGTGGTTTAATAACAAAATCGGATGAAATTGTATACTTAATGAAAATTCGTTTCTTCAAAATATGTATACAGTGGAATATTAGCAATGATTGACTATAACACCGATTGATAGGGTTAACAGGGTTCAACTTTAATAGGATTAATAGGGTTCAACGTTTAGTCGATCATGGGTAGTACTTTTATGTTTCAGTTACCGAAAGAATTATAATTGATTCATATTAAGCGTACATGTCGTTTTTGTTAAAGGATTGTATCGAGAAGTGTAAAATATGTACCTATGGTAAAGAAGACCAGCAGGCCCTAATCCCTCTCTGGTTGTATAAATAGAACAATCGATCTCTCTCTCTGCTCAAATTTTTGCTTATCGACTGCGAATCAACTACATAAATTGACAAAAGATTGAATCGGAGTAGTGTGTTTTCTGTGATACTGGCACACTGACGTCACTGCGTGGACGGCGAAGACAGTAGTAATGATTAAACACCGGATTTCTATGCAATTGCATATCCATTTCGCTTCATGTAAGGCGAGCGCAAATTCTTACATGCTCTGGTTTCGATTTTATTCTGCATATTTTTGCATATTTGGACAGTTGCTGCATATTCTTGCATATCCGGGGGAAAAATAATCAATAACGTTTGACGTTTTTTGGTGACGGGAAGAAAATAAAATAAAGTTCTTAAGTAGGAGAGAAATAATTTCCTACCAAAATCTGACGATTTTGATCACTTGAGTAGGGTCAAAAAGTGTTTAAAAAAGTTTTTGGATTTGGTCGAAAATTCCAGCCTTCATCAAAGCCCACTTGTCATTCATATCATTAGAGAAATGCGGTGTTGAATTGAGACAAAATCTGGAGTTGATCGAGGAATGCTCCGCAAAAATGCAGACAATTCCTCGTACAAATGTGATAAAATTACAAGAGATGTGGTCCACACTCTTGCAGAAAAATCATGGTCTAGAAACATTAATGAACATTAACGAGATTTTAATGGTAGAGGATGTACCCAGTGAACTGACGGAGCATTCATGCCCGGTTATTTCAAGCATATTTCCGTCTACACACACATTCTCTTGGACCGTCGTCACAACTTCATTCAAGATAACATTGAAATGTGTATTTTTGTAAATATTAATTACGGAAAATGGTCAAATCTGTAAAAAGATGAAAAATATAGGCAATTATTTTAAAACTGTTGTGTTCCATTTGTAAGTTTTACTTTTAGTTCTATGCTACGAAAATAGTAGAATTTGAGCCAGATATTTTTGATTATAATAATTATAATCAAAAATTCAATTATAATTATAAGTCTATTTATTATTGAAAGAAGAATGTACAGAAAACTTGAAAGATAATTGTTTCCAACTGTGGATATTCCTACTTGTGTTATTTTAAAATGATAACGTGGTGACAGTAACATGAATAGTCATTGTCACCGATTGTGAGATTTTGTTACGTAGGTACGAATAGTGTGAACGTTGCAAAAAGTTGTACCTAAATAGTAAAACAAATAATGTTCTGTAAAAGCAGCACTTACAAAATATTTGTACGAAATGATAATTTCCTTCAGATCATTCCTTATTGAGGTTGGCTTTTTCCAAGTACTGAAGCTTAATTTCTCGAATTCTACAATATTTTTCAATGCATATTTGTCGCATATTTAAATAGTTTTTACTGCATCTTGTATGGCATATTCAGGGCATCTATGCTGCATAGAAATCCGGTCTTTAGTAAGGTAATGCGTCAGAAGTCGACACGTTAAAGGAAGTTTGAACTTTGAGCTTACTTTTCAGGTAGGGAAATAGTTTTTTCTCATTGCAAACCTGTTCATTGTGTACCCAAGATCCTTCCCTAAAAGACCTGGCAGCGGGAAATATTATTCAACATGGTTTGAAAAGGGAAAAACAAGTTTTGTAAAAAATCCCAATGCTCTAGCAGTCGACACCAGTGACCAACATTTTCTTCAGTAGTCGACATGGTTTTGCACTAGTAGTCAACCTACATGTGTTAGAAGTCGACAGTATCTCTTGAGTCAGTAGTCGACAGTAGTCAGTGTCATTCCATCGTTTTCACTTTTTTCGACTTCCATCTAAATAAAATACATTCAACTGTGATTCGGAACTTGAAAATAGATTAATAAGATGTAATAAAGTAGTTATCAGACTTTTTATTTGCAAACAGCTCATTATCAGTCTCAAATTGCAATAAGTACTTAAGTAAAAAGGTATGAAAACTATAGTCGAAAACTCATTGTCAGAAAATTGACATTACAGATGGGCTTACATAGTTTTTCACATTTTCATGTCTTTGCTTTGGCACATAAACTGAAACGGGAAAAATTTGTTCCCTTGATTCACCCTTTCCCTCAGATCATGTCAGAACACAAGCGACCGGCGTAAGCGTCAGAGGCCTGGCAGGAGGCCAACTAGTACGTCAGAGCCTATGACGCACGAGCGTATGACCTCAGACGGCTGGCAGGAGGCCAAATAGTACGTCAGAGCCTATGACGCACAAGCGTATGACGTCAGAGGGCTGGCAGGAGGCCAATTAGTACGTCAGAGCCTATGACGCACAAGCGTATGACGTCAGAGGGCTGGCAGGAGGCCAACTAGTACGTCACAGCCTATGACGCACGAGCCTATGACGTCAGACGGTTGGCAGGAGGCCAAATAGTACGTCAGAGCTTATGACGCACGAGCCTATGACGTCAGAGGGCTGGCTGGCTAGGTGATCGGGTGGTAGCAAAGGGAGGTGGTGATGACGTCACAGGGGCCAGAGGGAGTCAGATATCTGAAACCCCCATTTCTTCCTCACTACTTTCGTGATAGTGGGGATCTAATCAAAAGTTAATCGATAAGAGTGTGGGAACGTAAGTATGCCCATTTGGGGAGGAAATGTTTCCATATTTTAAAAAACACACTAATCGGGGCAGTTATCTAAACCAAAAAGGAGAATACAATAACCCGAAGGTGAGAAAATTTTCATTCATTTTCAGGCCCAGTTACCGAGCTCGTGTCTCATCCAGCGCTGTCATTGAAGAAACTTTAATTCTCCAATCTAACAAGGTACCATAAGACATAAGATGTACTATATTATGGTACAGACTAGAGATGGGTATCGATGAAGAAATCATCGATGTTTGCATCCTCCTGAAACAAAGTTTGCCCAGTTAGCGGTGGGCTACGATTACGAAATTTGGTTTACGAGTTCTGACCGACTCCACAATGATCCTTCAAACTTTTTATAACTCTAGGTTAATGGGAAAGGGATTCAAACTGAATTCTGAAAAATTCATAACTCAAAAATTCAGGTAGAACGGTAGTTTTTAGTTCACATTTAGATAGAGTTTAATTTTTAGCTTTAGACCATCCAGTGGTTTGTCCGACCAGCCTTTAGTTCACGATGAGGGCTCAAAGTTGGAACAGATAGAAAGTCATCAACATGAGGGTGAATCATGCAGCAGCCTGTTCTTTTTGCAGGCATTCTACTCTAGTTAGTAGAAGTTTTGGATTGAAAAGAACAAAGTATGCACTGTAACACGAACAACGAACTACAGAGTTACAATTCACATCGATGTTTGAACAAAAAACACCAATACATACCATAGATGATAATTAACAATTATTGTTAACTATTGCTTTGTCATCTCTATATTTGTTGTCAGAAGACATTAAATGTATGAAGGCATGCAATTTTGTGATATTCATATTATCACGTAAAAGATTTACATTTATTAATGCCCGGAAAAATAAAAAAATGTGAGGTCGTCTTTGAGGTCGGACTTTGAAAGTCGTCTTCAGATGAAATACTGGCGTTGGAATACAGACATGGTACAAGCATAGACCTATATATATAGGTGTATGGGTACAAAATAAATTAATGGAATATTAAACACTACTATTACAAATATATTATAAATTTTATAACAATCTAGGAACATCTAATGTTTTCTGTTCCCGTACCACACAACCGTACCTCGCACTTCACGCCATGTACGTTCAATAGTATCGGGGTCGAAGAAATTAACATAGTGGTTTACTGTCTGATTCCTCGTGCTACAAGCAGTTAAAAGCTCTTCAACAATCACTCACAATTTGCTAGAGGTGCAATGGATAGTCAGTAGGAAGGTAGTTCTGTAATTCTGTGTCTGATTGATTTTGCCCGAGCATTTGACAAAGTTACCTACACTCTGCTCGTATCAATCCTTAGACCTGTTAATATCGCGAAAGATTGGTGAATTGGTTTGCTTTTCTTTTGGATGATCGGTGGCAGATTGTGAAAACTCATGATGGTCGACAGTCTCCTTGGTGTAGAGTGCAAGTGGGTATACTCAGGGCTCATTCCTACCAGCCTTGGCTATCTCAATATTAATTAATAGCTATTAATGTACCAATTCTAGAATTGGTACATGTTTCGATGAGAGTTCTAGGTACACGCTATATGCTGACGTCTTGCAAATTTACACGGAAGTAGGTCTACCCCATTTTCGGGAGGGTATGAGGTATTTAAATGAGAATTTGGCTAGACTGAATAAATGGTGTTCCGAACATGCACTTGGAGTTAACCCTACGAAATGTAAGGTGCTGGTGTTAGGATATTCTGGCCTTATCAAGCAACTTGATCTGGTGCTACTCTAGCGTAGAAATTGATACGGTGCCACTGCCTTCTGTATATTCGACTAGAGACCTGGGATTGGAAGTAGATTCTCAGATGAAATGGGGACAGCAAGTTGCTTCAGTATGTGCGAAAGTCTATAAAGGCCTTTACCAATTTAGGCGTATTGCTTTTCATTTGCCTGAGAGTGTGCGAATCAAACTTGTGCAGACGATGCTTTTTCCAATTCTCGACTATGCTGCTGTGGCATGCGGCGACATGTCCTCTGAAAGAAGTGATACATTGCAGCGTGCTCAGAATGCTTGCATTCGTTTTATCTTTAAATTTCTTAGGTGGGAACATGTCACGCCGTATTTTCAAAAACTCGGTTGGCTGAAGATTAGAGAGTGGACCCCGGGAGCAGGACAACTTCAATCACAAACTAATACATAGTTCGAAACGGATGAGGAAGACCATTTCAAAGATCGTTTGTCCAAAATAATCGATACCAGGGACAAGGTTAGAAACTCATCAAACGGACTCGATACGCTTCGACGGCCTGAGCCTCGAATGCATCGGAATTGAAGGGTCGTTCAAGGGCTGAAACGCGCTGATATTATACGCGCACGCCGGGGACGAAGGGGCCGACCCCAATCACCGAAATGAACCTTCCTCTGATCCTCAAATCAGTTTACTTTGAGGCTTCATGAATAAATCAGTGGTAGCGTCACACCTCTCTCGTCCGGAGCCGCGCAGGGGTCTCCTTTCGCCTCCTAAGCTCTGCTTGGGAATTAGGCGTCTGGAGCACTAAGCCCCATCGCCGCTTCAATTCCTGAGGATACGTGATTTCAGTAATTCGGCCCCTGTAACTGCCATCGTGTTCTTCAGTTCATTTACATCATCCGCTCATTGTTATTAACAGTTACAGCCAAATTAGTTAAAACGAAAGTCTTCTTTGTACAGATTACCCTTCTGTCTAGATCACTAGGTCTGAATGTTAGATTAATTATTATTGGTATGAATTATCACTAATTATTAATAATTTTATTAAGTACCCAGTGAAAATTATTGTAATTTATTGTTATGTATTAATAATTTGTATTTATTATTAATAATAATTATTATTAATTAAGAATAATTAATACGATATCCGGCTGTTCGAATCGACTGGGTTCCTTTGTGCAGAACCTGAATGATGTAATTTCGAATGTTTGTTGGTAGGTACTGTAGTGTATTATACAGCAAGTGTTACTAGGGTGATCTATTTGTATGGTTTCTATATAACAGTTCAACAATAAAATATTGATTCGCGATTCTACACTCATCTTGTTCAGGTAACTTATTTCGGAGTAGTTACAGTGGCGACGAATGACGGTGAAGACGGCGCGAAAGACTAAAAGAGTGGAAGGGGGAGATGGTAGTGATGTGGAACAAGACGTAAGTTACAAACATCGTACGCGCGGAGAACTAAGTAAGTTCAAGTTCGAGCGGTTTGATCCAGAAAATGAAAATTGGGTGTATTACATTAAACGTTTTGAAATTGAGTTGGCGAAGCAGAAGATATATGACCAGAAGGAGCGGGCTACATTGATTCTCTCAACGGTGGGACCGGGCCCATTCCGAGTGCTTGCCGATACGTTTCTGCCGGAGGAGGTAGAAACTATAGAATATAAGGAGCTGAAAGACGTATTGGCATCTTTTTACGGTAAAAACATGGAAAAAAATTGGGTCCCCTGTGTTGTGCCCGGGTGCGGATCTGAAAGGATATACGAATTTTACGATAAAGACACTGGGGAGAGCGCAGGTGGAAGTCAACGCTTTGTTTCAGACGAGGCAGTTGAAACTCTGTGTGGTGGATGCCGATGAATCACCTCTTTTTGGGTTTGATTGGGCAATGGCTTTCAAGATTCCCATGCCAGAAGGTGCCAGAATTTGTACCGTGACGGACGATGGCGGTAAAGAAAAGAAGAGTGATCAGAGTGTTATTGACAGAATAATTAAGAATCACCCAGTTGTGTTCTCAGACGGATTGGGAACCGTAAGAAACCTGAAGTTGAAGATAAGGCTAAGGGAAGGCGCTGTACCAAAGGCATTTCCAGCTCGAAGGGTGCCAATCGCATTGCGGGGAGAAATAGAAACTGAATTGAAACGATTGGAACAAGAAGGGATTATTGAAAAAGTGGATGTGGGGAACAGTCCTGTAGAATGGGTATCTCCGATTGTAGGTTCGCATTTGTGGTGATTTCAAGGTAACCTTGAATCCATACGTTGAGTCAAATCTGCACCAACTGCCAAGTTTTGAAGAGGTAATGTCACGGATTGGGGGAGGTGAGATGTTTTCAGTCATTGATTTGAAAGACGCGTATTTGCAGATTGAAGTTGATGAGGACACGAGAAGATTTTTGAATATTTCAACTCACAAGGGCATATACCGGTATTGTCGTATGCCATTTGGAGTAAATTTAGCACCGGCAATCTTTCAGAGCACAATTGATGGAGTATTGGAGGGGTTGAAAGGAGTAGCGTGTTATCTGGACGATGTAATCATTACAGGAAGAAACGGAAAAGAGCACGTGCATCATATCGAACAAGTTTTGGAACGATTGGAGGCGACAGGGTTGCGTGTGAATCCACAAAAATGTCGATGGTTCCAAAGTTCTGTGGAGTATTTGGGCCACCAAATTGATAGTCTGGGGATCCATCCGACAAGAAAACACGTGGAAGCCATCCTGAAGATGCCAGCACCAACTAATCGGAAACAGCTAAAGTCGTTCCTGGGAACGATAAACTACTACTCAAGGTTTGTGCCACATCTCCAATCAAAATGTGCGGTGTTGCATGCGTTGAACAAGAAAGGAACCAGATGGGAATTGAACGAAAAGCAAGAGAAAGTATTTAGACATGTGAGGAGCATTTTGTCGGCGGATGACACATTGATACATTACAACCCAGTTTGGCCCTTAGTTGTCATGGCAGATGCCAGTGAAGATGGATTAGGAACTGTGTTGCTGCACGAGGTGGAAAACGGTCTGGAGAAACCAGTGGCGTTTGCTTCGAGACTTTATAATCAGAGTGAGAGAAATTACTCTACCATTGATAGGGAAGCGCTGGCAATAGTTTTCGCAATGAATAGGTTCAGCCAGTATCTGATGGGTAGAAGTTTTACGCTTAGAACAGATCATAAGCCATTAACCCACATATTTGGAGAAGGAAAGGAGCTCCCAAAAGTAGCTGCAAATCGGCTAGCAAGATGGGCAGTGTACTTGGGTTCGTTCCAGTACCGGCTGGAGTATGTTGAAGGAGAGAAAAATGTTATTGCGGACACATTATCTCGTCTACAAGTGAATTTGAGTGAGGGTAGATCTATGGAGGAACAATTAGGGGAGCCAAGTGCAAACCAATTGTTGCACCTCCGTTTTAATGATGCACCGGTTTCCCAGAAGCGGCTTAAAAACGAGATAGGAAGAGATGATGTTTTAAAAGTGATTGTGGAGTATGTAAGGCAAGGTTGGCCACCTAAGAAACTGTTAGATGAACGGTTTTTCGTCTTTTGGGAGAAGAGAGAAGAGCTCTCAGTGGAAGAAGACTAGTTATTGTGGAGTGGTAAGTTGGTGATTCCTAGCGGATTCAGAGTTACAGTCTTAGCGTCATTACACGAAGGCCATCCAGGAGAGGGAGCCATGAAGTCCATTGCAAATCTACAAGTGTGGTGGCCTCGTATCGATCAGGATATTGAAAGGTATGTGAAACAATGTTCCAGCTGTCAGAAAAACAGACCAAAAAGACCGGAGTCTCCCATATATTTTTGGAATGTCCCGCACGAAGCATGGAGCAGAGTCCACATAGACTTTGCTGGGCCATTCGAAGGGAAAATGTGGCTGATACTTGTGGACGCTACCACGAAGTGGTTGGAAGTGGTGCCAATGGGGTCGACGACAACCAACAAGACAATACAAATTTTGAGAGGGATTTTCACTCGGTTCGGCATACCAAAGTGTATTGTGTCGGACAATGGACCCCAATTCACATCGAGTGAATTTAAAATGTTTTGTACTGATAACAACGTCCGGCATATAACATCGACGCCTTATCATCCCAGGACGAACGGACAAGCAGAACGGGCGGTTAGAACATTTAAGGAACGACTTCGGGCAGCGAAAAACGACAGAGGTGATGTAGACTTGAAGGTGCAGAAATTTCTCTTGTCCTACAGAAATGCAGTCCACGCCACTACAGGGCGGTCTCCGGCGCAAATGTTGTTAGGGAGGCAAATTAGGACGCGGTTAGATCTCGTCAAACCGGATTTGCAAGCAAAATTGGACAGAGCCCACTGGAAGCAAACAGGCAAAGAAGAAGAGTTCCGTGAGTTTTCGGTGGGGGATGAGGTGTGGGTGAAAACAACAAGGGACAAAGAATGGCAGGAAGGGACGATACTGGAGAGGAAAGGAATGCTGTCGTACCTGGTGAAAATCAATGGAAAAACAGAGAGGCGTCATGCTGATCAGTTGCGCGGGAAAGCTGAAGGGGGAGATATGTAGTGGATTATACAGCAAGTGTTACTAGGGTGATCTATTTGTATGGTTTCTATATAACAGTTCAACAATAAAATATTGATTCGCGATTCTACACTCATCTTGTTCAGGTAACTTATTTCGGAGTAGTTACAGGTACTGCTTTTATACAAAAAATTATTGCCGACGTAGTATTAAAAACCTCAGAATTATATCTGTACATTTTATTTGTAATTAATTCATCATCTCTATCATTCAGGTTCTGCACAAAGGAACCCAGTCGATTCCAACAGCCGGCTATGGTAATAATTAATCATAGTTAATAATAATTATCATTAATAATAAATAAAAATTATTAATACCTAACAATAAATTATTATAATTTTCACTAGGTACTTGATAAAATTATTAATAATTAGTGATAATTCATAATAATAATAATTAATCTAACATTTAGGATCTAGACAGTTAGACCTAGTGATCTAGACAGAAGGGTGATCTGTACAAAGAAGATAATGAACCGTTGTGTAGAGTTTTTAATTCGTTTTTCTGAATCTACATAATATAGGTATATCTTGATATTATCTTGAAACGTAATCCAACTAATTTTGAGGTGGGGGGGGGGGGGGGTCGAAAACGTTTTTTTCTTTGGGCGATTCCAATGGTTCATTGATAATAAACCCAAAAACCTTCAAAAAATGAAAGTCTGACAAGTGACACCTCATTTAAAGGTTTTTACACGCTAAATACGATCGTGAAGTCAGAATTGTGATATCTTATGTCGTTCTCAAACTTGAGTGAGTACCTACATTGAATATGAAGAAACGTGGTTGATCCTTGATATATTCTTCGTGGTTAGTCTGCTCTAATCTGTTGACGCAATTTGATATCGAAATTCTGAATGTCCAAATGCTGAGGGGGTGGCGAGGGGGGGGGGGGGGGGGGTCACCCGAAAAATGAAAGTCTGACGAGTGACACCTCATTTTAAAGGTTTTTACACGTTGAATAAGATGGGAAAGTCATAATTGCTATATCTCATTCCGCTCTTAAACTGGAGCACATTGAAGATGAAGAAACGTGGTTGATACTTGAGATGTTCTCCATGGACATCATGTTCTTTAATGGAGACATTTTACGTAAAACCAATTATTTCTTTGCAAATTCGCTCTTATAGCCATGCTGCATGGCTGTGGAATTTTTAAACTTCGACGGACGGTTATTTCAAATATCCCTACAAAACGCCTTTAGCAAAGAACTCCTACGCCCGATCGTGGTCACTAAATCACTTCTGTAGGTTTAAATCCCTATAACTGACAAAACTGGTTATACGGGCCTTATCACTTGAGTACTTGAGGTCAGAAAAGTAGTGTGAAGGATTTTCTTTATTTTCCTATTTGAAACAACTCCTCACAATTTTGACGCGAGTGATTTAGTGTGTAACCTGTTTCATATGATAGTGGCATAACTAGAGCTTGATCACGTTCAATTCTTGGAATTCTGATCCCTTATTCACTAATGTAAACTTGGAGGTTTCAATAGTACTATCAAGGCAACGTCTCCAGGTCAAATTTGCCCAACCTCTCCGCTCGAAGCTCCTTCATTTGAATTTCAACCGAAGAGAAGACCAACGAGACCAGTCATGGCCCTTGAGGACCGAGGACAGCGCAAATACCTCAGTCAGAGAGTATTGGCTCATTGGAGAATCATCAAGGGACCTCCCGGAGAAGCATTAGCGGAATGAGAAGATGTATAATTGCAAAGGGAGGCCAAAGGCAAACCCTTACCCCCTTGATTTACTGGCCAACTCAGTGCGATACACCTGCTAGCTGCGTATTGCTGTTCCCTAATGGAAATAGTCCTCAGACGGGAGGATTTTCACTTTAGAAGGGGCAGAAGAGAGTGGAAAAAAACTGTTCATAACCCACAAATAATATTTCATAAAACTGTTCATAACCCACAAATAATATTATGAGCTCATCCAAGGGAAACAATTGAATTATAATCGAATTTGGCTGCTGGCCCAACCTAAGTGTATCTTCGACAACCTTCATCGAACTACGATATGAAATGTATAATAGGTACATATCAAATTCTGTGCCTTAGCTTTGTGATTTAGTGTAGTGAATGAGGTCAAGAATGAATTAATAATACGAGTAAGTTATAAATTTTTTGTAATAAAACCTGGCTTAAAGTCGAATTTTTTTGTTCGGTAGATACCCATTTGTCGAAGGTACCCATTTAGGATAATAATTATTATTACCCATTTATTATTATAATTATTACCCATTTAGGATAATAATAATTATCCTAAATGGTTACCTCCGATCGTTCATCTACCGAACAAAAAAATTCGACTTTGAGCCAGGTTTTATTACAAAAAATGTATAACTTATTATTAATTCATTCTTGACCTCATTCACTACACTAAATCACAAAGCTAAGGCACAGAATTTGTTTTTGTATGCATTTGAAATAATAAGGAAATACCCAGTGGCGGATCTAGAACTGTACCAAGGGGAGGCTAACACCCCCCCCCCCCCCTGAAGGTCTGTGAGAGGGGGCTTCGGGAGCCTCCTCCTAAAATCTTTTGGAATTTAACTTCTCCCCCCCCCCACAGGCAAATTTCACGACAGCGAGATCGAAGGCGTGCCACGCAGTCGTTTTTTGTCCCCATGAGAACGTGATGTTGTCTCCCCGATAACATCACCCCCGCTAGAACTCCCCGTGATTCCCCCACTTCCTCCCTTCACTTGTAGACCACCGATTGGCCCCCCCCCCCACCGCTAGAACTCCCCGTGATTACCCCTCTTCCTCCCCGTGATTCCCCCACTTCCTCCCATCACTTGTAGACCACCGATTGGCCCCCCCGCTAGAACTCCCCGTGATTACCCCTCTTCTTCCCTTCTAGTCACTCCTAGCGTCCCCCCTCCCCGTCCCTATTGCCTCGTAATCCCCCTCATTCACAAGTCGGTTGTTCATCAGGACCTGGCTCTCAGAGGACCGTAGTGACAATATGTGAAATACGATTTAGTAACGTAGGGTAAAAAGTTTTATCTAAACTAATTAGACTAAAAAACTCTGCAAATTCTTGACACAACGGTTCATTATCTTCTTTGTACAGATCACCCTTCTGTCTAGATCACTAGGTCTAAATGTCTAGGTCCTAAATGTAAGATTAATTATTATTATCAATTATCACTAATTATTAACAATTTTATCAAGTACAGTAGGGCCCCGGCTATCCGAGCCCCGACTAACCGAGTTCCGGTTTAACCGAGGCGCAAAAAAAAAAAATTAAAAAAAAAAATTTTTAAGACCATGGATGCCGGGCGCCCGGCGACAGTGTTTGTACTCTGTACAGTACCGTAGCGAGCGAGCGGTGGAGTGGGGTGACCGCTGCTACTGTGCTACCCACCACACTGCACGTATGTAGGTACATAGTCTAAGGCTACGGTTACTATGGATGAGTGTTCTGACGAAAATATGTTCTGACGAGTTCTGACGAATTCGCTCGAACAAACAAACGCTCCAATGAAAGCCTGCATTGTCAGAATTGCCAGAAATGGGAAGGGAAGCATTGTCAGAATAGCCGTAGCCTAAAGCGCTTTGGCTGAGTCAGTGTCTTCTCACAGTCTTGGTTGGTGTTAGTCCCGCTGTTAGTCGAACGGTATTCTGACATTTTGTGCTGTGTTACTGTGGTGTTTTCATTATGAGCTCTTCACGTAAAAGAACTGTTGTGAGTTTAGAGACTATTTTTAGTGGGTTTCATAATAAAGTGAACTTAATATGTTAATTCAATTTTACGTCTTTATTTATTACTGTATCAACCCCAAAATGTCTTTGTGCTGCTCTGTCTGCCCGTGTTATCCGAGTTTCTGGTTATCCGAGGGTCCTCTGGTCCACATTAGCTCGGATAGCCGGGGCCCTACTGTACCTAGTGAAAATTATTATAATTTATTGTTAGGTATTAATAATTCGTATTTATTATTAATAATAATTATTATTAATTATGATTAATTAATACGATATAATTCTGGGGTTTTTAATAGTACGTCGGTAATAATTTTTCTATAAAAGAAGTCCCTACCAACAAACATTCGAAATTACCTTCATTTCCGAAGCACGAAACGCACCTCAGAACAACAAACTCGACATCACTTAAGCCATATGATGTTCCAAAGAGCTTGTTAGTATGAAAATGGACCTTTATTTCAACAGTTTGAGTCACGATCGTGTTGTGAGGCACAATCTTTGAGCCGTCATTGTGAACGAACGGCTTGTCGTACAAAGCTGCGGATGGTCTTAAAAAATTCTACGGAACAAACTCTATCTAAATATGAAATAAAAAACATACCGTTCTATATGAATTTTTCGAGATATGAGATTTTCAAATTTTCAAAATTCGTTTTGAACCCCTTCCCCTTGACCTAGGGTTATGAAAAGTTTCGAGGACCATTGTGGGGTTGGTCAAAACCCATAAAAAAAATTTCGTAATTTTAACTCAACGCTAACTGGGTAAAGTGGCGCGGACGGCGGACGGCGTACGGCGGACGGACGGATTTTGGTTTATTATCTTCGATAATGAACCATTGGAATCGCCCAAAGAAAAAATTCTTTTAACCCCCCCTCAAAATTTGTTGGTTTACGTTTATAGATACGTAGATTCAGAAAATCGAATAAAAAAAAATCCGTCCGTCCGCCGTACGCCGTACGCCGTCCGCCGTCCGCGCCACTTTGCCCAGTTAGTGTTGAGTTAAAATTACGAAATTTTTTTTATGGGTTTCGACCAACCCCACAATGGTCCTCGAAACTTTTCATAACCCTAGGTCAAGGGGAAGGGGTTCAAAACGAATTTTGAAATTTTGAAAATTTCATATCTCGAAAAATTCATATAGAACGGTATGTTTTTGGTTTATTATCTTCGATAATGAACCATTGGAATCGCCCAAAGAAAAAAAAATTTTAACCCCCCCTCAAAATTTGTTGGTTTACGTTTCAAGACACGTAGATTCAGAAAATCGAATAAAAAAAAATCCGTCCGTCCGCCGTACGCCGTACGCCGTACGCCGTCCGCCGTCCGCCGTCCCCCGTCCGCCGTCCGCCGTCCGCCGTCCGTGGCACTTTGCCCAGTTAGCGTTGAGCTAAAATTACGAAATTTGGTTTCTGGGTTTGGACCAGCCCCACAATGATCCTCGAAACTTTTCATAACCCTAGGTCAAGGGGAAGGGGTTCAAAACGAAATTTAAAATTTCGACAATGTCATATCTCCAAATATTTAACTGAACCGTGTAATTTTTAGTTCACTTTTGAATGACCTGAAAAATTACGAATCTTTTAAGACCAATTGGATTTTTTTGCGACCAGCCGTTCGTTCACAGTGACCGCGCAAAGGTTTAGGAAAAACACTAAACTTTCGCGTCGAAAACGGCCGTTATGTCACCCAACCCCCAGACGCCCAGAATAAAACTACCTTTTTTCATCTTCCCGGTAAACTACAGTCTAGAAATTTTAACCGTGAGTCGGATATAGACCACATTGCAATATTCACTCGGTTTCTCATCTGTAAAATTGTTTAAATAATACCTTTTTGTAATAATACAAATTAAATTTTGATGATGAGCTATTGACTTGAAATTTTAAAAATAGGTCAGAACTGGATCACAATGCAATATTCACTCGGTTTCTTGTCTGTAAAATTGTTCAAATAATACCTATTTGTTTAAACAAATTAAATTTTGATGATGAGCTAGATACTTGAAATTTTAAATATAGGTCAGAAATGGATGACATTTCAATATTCACTCGGTTTGTATGACATGGTATGAGTATGGTATGGTATATTATTGTATGTATGATTTGGTATAATACAGTATGGTATGATAGGAAAGAAATTCGTATGGTATGGTATGTGTACGGTGAGAATATAGTATGGTGCCGATTTGCAATACAGTCTGGTATAGACGGAAGGGTGATCTGCACAAGGAAGATAATGAACCGTTGTGTCAAGAATTTGCAGAGTTTTTATTTCATATTTAGATAGAGTTTGTTCCGTAGAATTTTTTAAGACCATCCGCAACTTTGTACGACCAGCCGTTCGTTCACAATGAGGGTTCAAAGATTGTGCCTCACAACACGATCGTGTATCAAACTGTTGAAATACAGGTCCATTTTCATACTAACAAGCTCTTTGGAACATCATATGGCTTAAGTGATGTCGAGTTTGTTGTTCTGAGGTGCGTTTCGTGCTACGGAAATGAAGGTAATTTCGAATGTTTGTTGGTAGGTACTTCTTTTATAGAAAAATTATTACCGACGTAGTATTAAAGACCCCAGAATTATATCGTATTAATTAATCATAATTAATAATAATAATAATTAATAATAAATACAAATTATTAATACCTAACAATAAATTATAATAATTTTCACTAGGTAGGTACCTACTTGATAAAATTGTTAATAATTAGTGATAATTGATAATAATAATTAATCTAACATTTAGGATCTAGACATTTAGACCTAGTGATCTAGACAGTAGGGTAATCTGTACAAAGAAGATAATGAACCGTTGTGTCAAGAATTTGCAGAGTTTTGGTTTATTATCTTCGATGATGAACCATTGGAATCGCCCAAAGAAAAAAAAATTTTAACCCCCCCTCAAAATTTGTTGGTTTACGTTTCAAGATACGTAGATTCAGAAAATCGAATAAAAAAAAACTCTGCAAATTCTTGACACAACGGTTCATTATCTTCTTTGTACAGATCACCCTTCTGTCTAGATCACTAGGTCTAAATGTCTAGATCCTAAATGTTAGATTAATTATAATAATTATAATTAATCTAACATTTAGGATCTAGACATATTATCATTAATATTATTATCATTAATTATTATCAATTTTATCAAGTACCTAATGAAAATTATTATAATTTATTGTTAGGTATTAATAATTTGTATTTATTATTAATAATAATTATTATTAATTATGATTAATTAATACGATATAATTCTGGGGTTTTTAATACTACGTCGGCAATAATTTTTCTATAAAAGAAGTACCTACCAACAAACATTCGAAATTACCTTCATTTCCGTAGCACGAAACGCACCTCAGAACAACAAACTCGACATCACTTAAGCCATATGATGTTCAAAAGAGCTTGTTAGTATGAAAATGGACCTGTATTTCAACAGTTTGATTCACGATCCTGTAGTGAGGCACAATCTTTGAGCCGTCATTGTGAACGAACGGCTGGTCGCACAAAGCTGCGGATGGTCTTAAAAAATTCTACGGAACAAACTCTATCTAAATATGAAATAAAAAACATACCGTTCTATATGAATTTTTCGAGATATGAAATTTTCAAAATTTCAAAATTCGTTTTGAACCCCTTCCCCTTGACCTAGGGTTATGAAAAGTTTCGAGGACCATTGTGGGGTAGGTCGAAACCCATAAAAAAAATTTCATAATTTTAACTCAACGCTAACTGGGCAAAGTGGCGCGGACGGCGGACGGCGTACGGCGGACGGCGTACGGCGGACGGCGTACGGCGGACGGACGGATTTTTTTTTATTCGATTTTCTGAATCTACGTATCTTGAAACGTAAACCAACAAATTTTGAGGGGGGGTTAAAAAATTTTTTTCTTTGGGCGATTCCAATGGTTCATTATCGAAGATAATAAACCAAAATCCGTCCGTCCGCCGTACGCCGTCCGCCGTCCGCGCCACTTTGCCCAGTTAGCGTTGAGTTAAAATTACGAAATTTTTTTTATGGGTTTCGACCAACCCCACAATGGTCCTCGAAACTTTTCATAACCCTAGGTCAAGGGGAAGGGGTAGGGACTTCTTTTATAGAAAAATTATTACCGACGTAGTATTAAAAACCCCAGAATTATATCGTATTAATTAATCATAATTAATAATAATTATTATTAATTATAAATACGAATCATTAATACCTAACAATAAATTATAATAATTTTCACTAGGTACTTGATAAAATTGTTAATAATTAGTGATAATTGATAATAATAATTAATCTAACATTTAGGATCTAGACATTTAGACCTAGTGATCTAGACAGAAGGGTGATCTGTACAAAGAAGATAATGAACCGTTGTGTCAAGAATTTGCAGAGTTTTTTTTATTCGATTTTGTGAATCTACGTATCTTGAAACGTAAACCAACAAATTTTGAGGGGGGTTAAAAAAATTTTTTCTTCCGATTCCAATGGTTCCAGCGATTCCAATGGTTCATTATCGAAGATAATAAACCAAAAATTTGACTTCATATCGACTCGAGGTGTTTATTTGAGTTCGAATGGACCTTCATGAAGAGCAATTGTCGACTCAAATACCTACATCGTGAAAAGGAAAAAAATTGACATCATATCGACTCGAGGTGTTTATTTGAGTTCGAATGGACCTTCGAGAAGAGCAATTGTCGACTCAAATACGTCGTGAAAACGAAAAAAAGTTTACTTTATATCGACTCGAGGTGTTTATTCGAGTTCGAATGGACCTTCAAGAACAGCAATTGTCTCAAATACATCGTGAAAAGAAAACTAAATGTTGACTTCATATCGACTCGAGGTGTTTATTTGAGTTCGAATGAACATTCAAGAAGAGCAATTGTCGACTCAAATACGTCGTGAAAACGAAAAAAAAAGTTGACTTCATATCGACTCGAGGTGTTTATTCGAGTTCGAATGGACCTTCAAGAAGAGCAATTTCCGACTCAAATACATCGTGAAAAGAAAACAAAATGTTGACTTCATATCGACTTGAGGTGTTTATTTGGGTTCGACTCAGTGAGGCTGAGCCTCAGGGAGCGTCAGGAAGCCTCCGGGAGCCTCAGGGAGGTCGGGGAGGCTCAGTGATGCTGAGCCTCGGGGTGTAAGCTGGTACAGTGGTAGCGTGGCTTAAAATGAATGATTGAAGATCGTACCAGTTACATAAACGCCAACACGGGGTTACGGGTGATGAAATGAACGACAAGAGTAACGAACATGCGAAATATATTGTACACAGAAATTGAATACGACAAGAAATACAAAATGAAATAGGAAAATGAATGCGTAACTATACAACTAGCGTCTCAAGGCTCTAAATCGTCCCGTACAAGGGTACGCGTCACGTTAACTGGACCGTGTATGGTCTGAATCACAAGTAAAAGATATAAATTGAGCCAGGGCTGTTCATCTAGGACAGGTCCCTGGGCAACGAGAATAATGAATACTGAGGTGACTCAAAGAATAACAACTGGACGCGTCACCGTCCACTGATACGACTGTACTACTTGGAGATGACTCCACAATCTTATACACAGGTTTTCCTATCTGGCCAGAAAAGATTAGGACTTACAGTTAGAGCTCTCAAATGGGTGTTCACCGTCACTTCGCGAATCGCAATACACGTGTACTGTCACTGTCTCTGACTCGGATGGTCGTCAGCACTACAACACACTCTCGGAGGGCGTCTCGAACTTGGAAGAATACTGGTGGGAAGGAAAGATACTGCTAGCACTCGGAGGGGCTGCGATTGCAAAGAAGGAAGAGAAGGTTCTGGCCTACAGGCGCTCGCCGCTGAACTGAGCTGGGATGTTGGTGGGGAGAGTCGAAGAGTTGAGGCCCGAGCAGCCCTATGGTAGGGGCTGTCCTGAGGTCTGGATGGTGGCCTGCTCTGATGGCCATTCGGGGAAGGAGTGCTGAGCAGAAGAAGGCCATCCACTCCTCTGTAGTCGACCACTCTGTCGGCTTACAGGGGAGCCTCAGGGAGCTCAGGGAGGCTGAGTGAGGCTGAGCCTCAGGGAGCCTCTAGGAGCCTCAGTGAGCCTCTAGGAGCCTCAGTGAGCCTCAGGGAGCACAGGGAGGCTGAGTGAGGCTGAGCCTCAGTGATTTGAGTTCAAATGGACCTTCAAGAAGAGCATTTGTCGACTCAAATACATCATGAAAACGAAGGAAAGTTGACTTCATATCGACTCGAGGTGTTTATTTGAGTTCGAACGGAACTTCAAGAAGAGCAATTGTCGACTCAAATACATCGTGAAAACGAAAAAAAAATTGATTTCATATCGACTCGAGGTGTTTATTTGAGTTCGAATGGACCTTCAAGAAGAGCAATTGTCGACTCAAATACGTCGTGAAAACGAAAAAAGAAGTTGACTTCATATCGACTCGAGGTGTTTATTCGAGTTCGAATGGACCTTCAAGAACAGCAATTGTCAACTCAAATACATTGTGAAAAGAAAACAAAATATTGACTTCATATCGACTTGAGGTGTTTATTTGGGTTCGACTCAGTGAGGCTGAGCCTCAGGGATCCTCAGTGATGCTGAGCCTTGGGGAGCCTCAGGGAGCTCAGGGAGGCCGAGTGAGGCTGAGCCTCTGGGAGCCTCAGTGAGCCTCGAGGAGCACAGGGAGGCTGAGTGAGGCTGAGCCTCAGTGTTTTGAGTTCAAATGAACCTTCAAGAAGAGCATTTGTCGACTCAAATACATCATGAAAACGAAGGAAAGTTGACTTCATATCGACTCGAGGTGTTTATTTGAGTTCCAATGGACCTTCAAGAAGAGCAATTGTCGACTCTAATCCATCGTGAAAACGAAATAAAGTGGACTTCATATCGAGTCGAGGTGTTTATTCGAGTTCGAATGGACCTTCAAGAAGAGCAATTGTCTACTCAAATACATCGTGAAAAGAAAAAAAAGTTGACTTCATATCCACTCTAGGTGTTTATTTTAGTTAGACTCAGTGAGGCTGAGCCTCAGGGAGCCTCAGTGAGGCTGAGCCTCAGGGAGTCTCATGGAGGCAGAGTGAGGCTGAGCCTCAGGGAAACTCAGGGAGCTCAGGGAGGCTGAGTGAGGCTGAGCCTCAGTGATTTGAGTTCGAATGGACCTTCAAGAAGAGCTATTGTAGACTCAAATACATCGTGAAAAGGAAAAAAATTGACATCATATCGACTCGGGGTGTATATTTGAGTTCGAATGGACCTTCGAGAAGAGCAATTGTCGACTCAAATACGTCGTGAAAACGAAAAAAAAGGTGACTTTATATCGACTCGAGGTGTTTATTCGAGTTCGAATGGACCTTCAAGAACAGCAATTGTCGTCTCAAATACATCGTGAAAAGAAAACAAAATGTTGACTTCATGTCGACTCGAGGTGTTTATTTGAGTTCGAATGGACCTTCAAGAAGACCAATTGTCGACTCAAATACATCGTGAAAACAAAAAAAAGGTGACTTCGTATCGACTCGAGGTGTTTATTTGAGTTCGAATGGACCTTCAAGAAGAGCAATTGTCGACTCAAATACATTGTGAAAACGAAGAAAAGTTGACTTCTTATCGACTCGAGGTGTTTATTTGAGTTCGAATGGACCTTCAAGAAGAACAATTGTCGACACAAATACATAGTGAAAACCAAAAAAATTTGACTTCATATCGACTCGAGGTGTTTATTTGAGTTCGAGTGGACCTTCAAGAAGAGCAATTGTCGACTCAAATACATCGTGAAAAGGAAAACAACGGTTCATTATCTTCTTTGTACGGATCACTCTTCTATTTAGATCATTAGGCCTAAATGTCTAGATCCTAAATGTTAGATTAATTATTATTATGAATTATCACTAATTATTAATAATTTTATCAAGTACCTAGTGAAAATTATTATGATTTATTGTTAGGTATTAATCATTTGTATTTGTTTTTAATAATAATTATTATTAATTATGATAATTAATACCATATAATTCTGAGGTAATAATTTTTCTATAAAAGAAGTACCTACCAACAAACATTCGAAATTACCTTCATTTCCGTAGCAGGAAACGCACCTCAGATCAACAAACTCGACATCACTTAAGCCATATGATGTTCCAAAGAGCTTGTTAGTATAAAAATGGACCTGTATTTCAACAGTTTGATTCACGATCGTGTTGTGAGGCACAATCTTTGAGCCGTCATTGTTAACGAACGGCTGGTCGTACAGAGCTGCGGATGGTCTTAAAAAATTCTTAGGAATAAACTCTATCTAAAAATGAAATAAAAAACACACCGTTCTATAGGTATGAATTTTTCGAGTTTTGGAATTTTCAAAATTTCAAAATTCGTTTTGAACCCCTTCCCCTTGACCTAGGGTTATGAAAAGTTTCGAGGGTCATTGTGGGGCTGGTCCAAACCCATAAAAAAAATTTCGTAATTTTAACTCAACGCTAACTGGGCAAAGTGGCGCGGACGGCGGACGGCGTACTGCGTACGGCGTACGGACGGATTTTGGTTTATTATCTTCGATAATGAACCATTGGAATCGCCCAAAGAAAAATTTTTTTTAACCCCCCCCTCAAAATTTTTTGGTTTACGTTTCAAGATACGTAGATTCAGAAAATCGAATAAAAAAAAGTCCGTCCGTCCGCCGCACGCCGTCCGCGCGCCGCCGTACGCCGTCCGCCGTACGCCGTCCGCGCCACATTGCCCAGTTAGCGTTGAGTTAAAATTACGAAATTTTTTTTATGGGTTTCGACCAACCCCACAATGGTCCTCGAAACTTTTCATAACCCTAGGTCAAGGGGAAGGGGTTCAAAACGAATTTTGAAAATTTGAAAATGTCATATCTCGAAAAATTCATATAGAACGGTATGTTTTTATTTCATATTTAGATAGAGTTTGTTCCGTAGAATTTTTTAAGACCATCCGCAGCTTTGTACGACCAGCCGTTCGTTCACAATGACGGCTCAAAGATTGTGCCTCACAACACGATCGTGAATCAAACTGTTGAAATACAGGTCCATTTTCATACTAACAAGCTCTTTGGAACATCATATGGCTTAAGTGAAGTCGAGTTTGTTGTTCTGAGGTGCGTTTCGTGCTACGGAAATGAAGGTAATTTCGAATGTTTGTTGGTAGGTACTTCTTTTGTAGAAAAATTATTACCGACGTAGTATTAAAAACTCCAGAATTATATCGTATTAATTAATTATAATTAATAATAATTATTATTAATAATAAATACGAATTATTAATACCTAACAATAAATTATAATAATTTTCACTAGGTACTTCACAAAATTGTTAATAATTAGTGATAATTGATAATAATAATTAATCTAACATTTAGGATCTAGACATTTAGACCTAGTGATCTAGACAGAAGGGTGATCTGTTCAAAGAAGATAATGAACCGTTGTGTCAAGAATTTGCAGAGTTTTTTTTTTTATTCGATTTTCTGAATCTACGTATCTTGAAACGTAAACCAACAAATTTTGAGGGGGGGTTAAAATTTTTTTTTCTTTGGGCGATTCCAATGGTTCATTATCGAAGATAATAAACCAAAAGTAGGGCTGTGAGAGGGGGGTTTGAGAGCAAACGCTTTTGGAATTTAAGGGTAAAAATGGCAATATTTAACCATTTTCGTGACACACACCATGGTAAAAAAATCCACAGCCATGCAGCATGGCTATAAGAGCGAATTTCCGAAGAAATAACTGGTTATATGTAAAATGCCTTCATTTTACTGAATTTATAATACATTTTGTCTCCTTTTTTTCTGAGTAATACCTTGGCGTATGCATTTTTTAACGCTTAACACGATGGCGAAGTCAGAATCGCGAAATCTTATTCCGTTCTGAAACTGGAGCACTCTGAAGATGAAGAAACGTGGCTGTTACTTCAAATGCTCTTCACGGTTCATCTGCTCTATGTATAGTCCAGTAGTTGGAGGAATTTATCTTGCAAAAGGTGGTGTAAAAGATTTTATTGTTTTAATTGGTCTATTTGGGACCCAATCACATGAATTCAGGGTTTGCACATAAAATTTCGAACGGCAACCCTTTTGGTAGTCCACAAACCTCGGAATTTTCGGACTTTCTTCGGGTTTTTACTTATACCTAACTCCACAACTGTCAATCTTACGCCAAAAGTCACTATACACAAAACTAAAGATGACGAAATTCCACGTCGATTGAAAAAAAAACGTGAGAAATCGGTCGAATGGAAAATGTTTTACGATAGATCAAAAAATGGCGATTTTTACTAATATTTGCAAAAACTGATGCTACTCGATTTTCAATGTGCTGTACTGCTACAACATCAAACCCAATCGCCAATATTAGGCTCTAAAATTTGAGCATCAACATTTTAAAATTTGTCAAAGTTTTAGGGACATTTTAGGTACTCATATTCTTATCGGCGTTTCAAGGAGAAAACCACTTTCAGTGATACCAATGACTCAAACTCTTCCTTGATACCATTCTTAGATAATTATTTATCGTGGGGAGTTGACATTCACGCAGGAGATTCCTGAGCAGTGCTTGCAGAAAGAGGAGCAGTACCAACCTGCTTTGTTGCAGGAGCAAGCTGCTGCGGTGCAACCACTCTTGCAAGCGCAAGACGCTGTCCAGCCTCTGTTCCCCTGTCCCTAAAACTTTGATCAATTTTGAAATTTTGGTGATTTTTGAACTTTCCGATTGATGCTCTTTGAATTTTAGGGCGAGGTGTTGGCGATTGGTTTGTGTTGTAGCAGTACAGCACATTGAAAATCGAGTAGTGGCAGTTTTTACAAAATTTGTAAAACTCGCTATTATTTGATCTATCGTAAAAAAATTTCTGTTCGAATGATTTCTGACTTTTTTTTAAATCAACGCGGAATTTTATCAACTTTAGTTTTGTGTATAGTGACTTTTGGCGTAAGATTGACAGCTGTGGAGTTATAAGTCAAACCCCGAAAAATGTCCAACAATTTTGAGGTTTTTTTGGTACCAAAATTTTTCCGGTCAAAATTTTATGTGCAAACTCTGAACTCATGTGATTGGGTCCCAAATAGACTAATTAAAACAATACAATCTTTTAAGTACACCACATTTGCAAGATACATGCAAATTAACCTTGTTTCTTCATCTTCAAATTGCTCCAGTTCGAGAACGGAATAAGATAAGTATCGCAATTCTTACTTCACCTTCAACCACTGGAAATACCTAACGTGCGGTTTTCTTCTCTTCCGTCTTCTTCAACGTTGGCATGACCTCTTAACCGCAGAAATGAATCATACTTCTTTCAAATAAAATTATGATAATATTCCTGTTTGAGTCCTCTACAATCATTCAAACCAGACCATCAAGGTACCCAAATATTGATCTCGATTCATGAAATCGTCTTAGTATGAAATGAACAAAATACTTGATTTGATCACTTCACAGACAGACAAAATTACGGTTTCACTGACATATACGTAATAATATTACGTTACATATTATGTAACGAGATGTGGTTGATCTTATCAAATTTTCTGATCCCATTAAGTTTCTGCCTACCTATTTGTAGGGTCCCCAGGATGTAATCAATTTAAGTTACTCTTTTTGAGGTTTTTGAAACGAAATCGATAAAAAAAATAAAAACTTCAAAAAGAGTAACTTAAATTGATTACTGGGGATTTACAAATAGGTTGTCAGAAACTTAATGGGATATTTGTGTGGGATAACTTAATATATTTAATATCCGTGTTGGCCTTTTTCAAACGCAGATGTTCATGTACGTTCAAAGTAATGGTTATGCTCGTTAGCGTTAAATTTCATATAACCCCTTTGCATTGCCCATAAACTGAAAGCCACTCGGTTCCTCATAGCACTTTTCACAAACAACCAAAATAGTTTTCTCCGACCATTTCCTGACTTTTCCAGTGGCATTATCGATAGGGACGAAAAAACAGGACATTCCGTTTTGGATGGTTTGCTGGTGTGGGAGGGTTACAAACAGCCGAGGGCTTTCCATTGTGGACTGTTCCGCCCTACACCGTATAAGCACCGTTGTTTGCCCTTCTTCTCCGTTCCCCCTATATTTTACTGGAAATACAAGGAAATATAATATAGTCGGAAAGGTCTTCTACGGGAACATATCGATGACCTTTTCCCACTGTTTACACGGTATAACGCTGTCAAAACATGATTCCCTTTGTTGTTTTCAAGACGCAAATTCAGCTAACGATTCAACACCGGACAAAAATGTTGTTTGCTTTGGTGCTTGTTGACGGTATAATTTTTAAAGAAAAGAATAATAACGTTGCTTCAACGGAATTTCTCTCTACTGTCTTCGCGATACAAGATTCAAACTGGCTCGAAAGATTCAAACTTGCTGCGCTACTGAAACTATCAAACTAGAACTGGTGCCATGTTTTAAATCCTCCTTGTTGTAGTGGTTCTGTAGATTGATGCTTCAGTTCAAGTAGTTGTTCTGAAGAGTCACTTCCCCCAATGGTGTCTTTGACGTGTGTATTATTCATTAGAATGTCCGGTGCTTCAGGATATTGATCCTTATAGTTGTTTGCGTGCTGCTTGATGGCCCTACTTGCAAGATAAGGTGATGAACAGAGACCGTAAGCCACCGTGTTTAGCTCATACAGTTACACTGGATTAATTGGGTCTGCCCGCCAGGCAATTTACTAAAAGCAACGATCCTCTGGATGAATCCATATTTGCCGAAACATCTTGACGGCGTCGCAACTGAAAACGTACTGATGACGCCTGAAGTTAAGGAACAAGGAGGAAACGTCTGTTTGCAGTTTGGGTCCAGTTTGTAACAGATCGCTAGGGCTAGCAATACTGGAGCGAAGGCTAGCGTCGAGATACCACTCAAATTTTACACTCCTTTCCATTGTCCGGATGATTTGAGATCAAGCAAGTAAGCGGTGAAGTTGCGGCACTCATGTGATGAAGCTCGTCGTTCTCTACACGTGAATTTATTATAATCGTGTAGAATTGGATCTTCGGCAAACTTAGATTCAAGAAAATACTAACGATTAGGTTACCATTGATTAGGCTTGATCCCTGGAGCTTTCGATTTGAATGGTAAAGGTACAGTATACAACCCATCTTCAGCGCGTTTATGTGTTTTAAATAATGTCGTTCACATTCCTCATCTTCTGAGGACACATTAGAAGTTGTTATTGCTGGTTTCTCTATTTCCCAGAAGCGCTCAATTGGTGGGGTGGTGTCACTAGTGACTTGTACCGTGTTCCCCATAACAGTGTACCCAAACACAGTGCAGGATCCTCTGCAGAGCAAACGAGTTTTAGTCTTTACTGACATTACTTTTAGTCTTACTGACGAGCCTGACTGAGTCATCAGCTTGGGTGGCGCGGCGGTAGTCCATAGCCCAAAACCTTCGCATTGAAGCATTAGAAAAACAGAAGTTGATAAGACGTGTCAGTTTTTTGGGATGGGTATGGTATTTGTACACCCGTCGAGGCTTGAAGTTCAGTCAAAAGCTGGTGTTTTGAGGGACTTCCTCATCCCATCTTGGCTTGTATTGCCAGGTGCTTTGCATCAAACTTGGCGTAGAAAACCACTGGGCTAAGATACCAAAATGGGTCAAACAGCTGTGTACTTGACTTCAAAGACGGACTCAAACTACCGACCTGAGCAAAACAAGCATGCGTTGTTAGCACTTGTACATAAAACAAAATGTCATCTAAAATTGTGATAAAATACAATTCAATAAAACATAAATCAACATTCCTAATGTCCCAATGAAAAATTGTTGCAAGAGTGCACCGAGTGGGAGAGCCCAAGTAAACTAAGTTCGCCCAAAAGACGAACTGATCATGAGCCGGAATGTAACAACCTGTTGGGGTGGAGGGGGGGGGGGAGTTCCGCTTTAATAATTGGTTCATTATCGAGAAAAACTTGGGCAACTCAATGAGCTACTTTGCCAAAATTATCCCAAAGTCTTTATATTTCCATTTCCGAATCGTATATCTTCATTCAACGGGGTTTCACTCTTTATTTTGACTTCGGGTTTGACTTCGGGAGGTGTTTAACGATAATTTCTTTCTGTTCATCTGCATCAAAAATGTAGTACAACCCCCTCCTGAACGAGGGTCCTATCTCTAACAGTTCTAGAGTTACCTAGGATTTTTTTTTTCGTGTTATCTTCGACTAAACCCGACATTACGTCATAAAATCACTATTCCTCAACTTTTGCGTCACCTACGTCCATTTTCCACTTCATTTCCGGATTCTGCATTTAATTTCATAATACGAAATTTATCTATCATTATATTATAATAGTAGATTATTTTCGTACCTAGTTATTCAACTCTAATCAGACTCATTCATTATAATACAAACTTTAACTTTCTTTTTAGAAATTTATCAATTTCATGAATTTTCAAACATTATCCTCCGTCCTCCGGTACGGGTAAAAGTGGTTTAAAAAAAAAAAAAAATTTTCGGCACTAGCTCAGCGAGTGAGGATGGAGGAAACGTCTGTTTGCAGTTTGGGTGTTTGGGTCCAGTGTAACAGGCCACTGATTTAAACTGGTCACTTATTCCATTGGAAAGAGTATTAGATGGAGGAGGTTTTGAGAAATTTAACCGCCTCCAAGACCAATTTTGTCGAAGAGGCTAATTTTGAAAAATTCGTGAAAATTCTAAATTCTTTCAAAAATTATGTTGAATAGCTACAAAATGCTATATTAATATAGGAAATTTGATGCTGAATCCGATTTGATGTGAAAAGTAGAAATACGTGACGCACAAGTGGGAAAACTGTAAAGATATAAACTAGGATTTATTCAAAAAAATACGAAAAATGACCTTCTGCAAGACCGAAAATCCACAGTCATGCAGCATGGCTATAAGAGCAAATTTTCGAAGAAATAACTGGTTTTATGTAAAATGTCTCCGTTTTGCCTACTGGTTTTATAACAAG